>OZ019973.1:38278110-38674459 GCA_963970395.1 Ephialtes manifestator | reverse complement strand
GAACCTAAAGAACCTAAAGAACCTAAAGAACCTAAAGAACCTAAAGAACCTAAAGAACCTAAAGAACCTAAAGAACCTAAAGAACCTAAAGAACCTAAAGAACCTAAAGAACCTAAAGAACCTAAAGAACCTAAAGAACCTAAAGAACCTAAAGAACCTAAAGAACCTAAAGAACCTAAAGAACCTAAAGAACCTAAAGAACCTAAAGAACCTAAAGAACCTAAAGAACCTAAAGAACCTAAAGAACCTAAAGAACCTAAAGAACCTAAAGAACCTAAAGAACCTAAAGAACCTAAAGAACCTAAAGAACCTAAAGAACCTAAAGAACCTAAAGAACCTAAAGAACCTAAAGAACCTAAAGAACCTAAAGAACCTAAAGAACCTAAAGAACCTAAAGAACCTAAAGAACCTAAAGAACCTAAAGAACCTAAAGAACCTAAAGAACCTAAAGAACCTAAAGAACCTAAAGAACCTAAAGAACCTAAAGAACCTAAAGAACCTAAAGAACCTAAAGAACCTAAAGAACCTAAAAGAACCTAAAAGAACCTAAAAGAACCTAAAGAACCTAAAGAACCTAAAGAACCTAAAGAACCTAAAGAACCTAAAGAACCTAAAGAACCTAAAGAACCTAAAGAACCTAAAGAACCTAAAGAACCTAAAGAACCTAAAGAACCTAAAGAACCTAAAGAACCTAAAGAACCTAAAGAACCTAAAGAACCTAAAGAACCTAAAGAACCTAAAGAACCTAAAGAACCTAAAGAACCTAAAGAACCTAAAGAACCTAAAGAACCTAAAGAACCTAAAGAACCTAAAGAACCTAAAGAACCTAAAGAACCTAAAGAACCTAAAGAACCTAAAGAACCTAAAGAACCTAAAGAACCTAAAGAACCTAAAGAACCTAAAGAACCTAAAGAACCTAAAGAACCTAAAGAACCTAAAGAACCTAAAGAACCTAAAGAACCTAAAGAACCTAAAGAACCTAAAGAACCTAAAGAACCTAAAGAACCTAAAGAACCTAAAGAACCTAAAGAACCTAAAGAACCTAAAGAACCTAAAGAACCTAAAGAACCTAAAGAACCTAAAGAACCTAAAGAACCTAAAGAACCTAAAGAACCTAAAGAACCTAAAGAACCTAAAGAACCTAAAGAACCTAAAGAACCTAAAGAACCTAAAGAACCTAAAGAACCTAAAGAACCTAAAGAACCTAAAGAACCTAAAGAACCTAAGAGGGGGGGGGGGGGGTGAGTGGGGGGGGGGGGGGGGGGTGAGTGGGGGGGAGTGGGGGTGAGGGGGCGACTGGGGGGAGTGGGGGGGGGGGGGTAGTGGGGGTGAGGGGGGCGAGTGGGGGGTGTTGGGGGTGTTGGGGGGTGTTGGTGGTGGGGGGGGGGGGGTAAATGATCAGGAATGAACCCGGAAGTGATCAAAAATGAACCGGAAATGATCAAAAATGAACCGGAAATGATAAAAAATGAACCGGAAATAATAAAAAATGACCCGGAAATGATCAGGAATGAACCGGAAATGATCAGGAATGCACCGGAAATGATCAGGAATGAACCGGAAATGATAAAAAATGAACCGGAAATGATAAAAAATGAACCGGAAATGATCAAAAATGAACCGGAAGTGATAAAAAATGACCCGGAAATGATCAGGAATGAACCGGAAATGATCAGGAATGCACCGGAAATGATCAGGAATGAACCGGAAATGATCAGGAATGAACCGGAAATGATCAAAAATGAACCGGAAATGATAAAAAATGACCCGGAAATGATCAGGAATGAACCGGAAATGATCAAAAATGAACCGGAAATGATAAAAAATGACCCGGAAACGATCAGGAAAGCACCGGAAATGATCAGGAATGAACCGGAAATGATCAGGAATGAACCGGAAATGATCAGGAATGACCCGGAAATGATCAGGAATGAACCGGAAATGATCAGGAATGACATTTAGCCAAAAAACACAAAAACCACTAAAAAACAAAGAAGGACAACTCTTCGCTCCAATCTAAAACGCTCAAAAGTTGCGTCTTAAAATTCTCTATCGAACTGCAAAAAAAAAAGTTAGGTTTAACCCATGAAAATAACCAACAAAATTGACATTTAGCAGAAACAAAACACAAAAACCACTAAAAAACAAAGAGGTCAACGCTTAGCTCCAATCTAAAACGCTCAAAAGTTGCGTCTTAAAATTCTCTATCGAACTGCAAAAAAAAAAGTTAGGTTTAACCCATGAAAATAACCAACAAAATTGACATTTAGCAGAAACAAAACACAAAAACCACTAAAAAACAAAGAGGTCAACGCTTAGCTCCAATCTAAAACGCTCAAAAGTTGCGTCTTAAAATTCTCTATCGAACTGCAAAAAAAAAAGTTAGGTTTAACCCATGAAAATAACCAACAAAATTGACATTTAGCAGAAACAAAACACAAAAACCACTAAAAAACAAGGAGGTCAACGCTTAGCTCCAATCTAAAACGCTCAAAAGTTGCGTCTTAAAATTCTCTATCGAACTGCAAAAAAAAAAGTTAGGTTTAACCGATGAAAATAACCAACAAAATTGACATTTAGCCAAAAAACACAAAAACCACTAAAAAACAAAGAAGGACAACTCTTAGCTCCAATCTAAAACGCTCAAAAGTTGCGTCTTAAAATTCTCTATCGAACTGCAAAAAAAAAAGTTAGGTTTAACCGATGAAAATAACCAACAAAATTGACATTTAGCCAAAAAACACAAAAACCACTAAAAAACAAAGAAGGACAACTCTTAGCTCCAATCTAAAACGCTCAAAAGTTGCGTCTTAAAATTCTCTATCGAACTGCAAAAAAAAAAGTTAGGTTTAACCGATAAAATAACCAACAAAATTGACATTTAGCCAAAAAACACAAAAACCACTAAAAAACAAAGAAGGACACCTCTTAGCTCCAATCTAAAACGCTCAAAAGTTGCGTCTTAAAATTCTCTATCGAACTGCAAAAAAAAAAGTTAGGTTTAACCGATGAAAATAACCAACAAAATTGACATTTAGCAGAAACAAAACACAAAAACCACTAAAAAACAAAGAGGTCAACGCTTAGCTCCAATCTAAAACGCTCAAAAGTTGCGTCTTAAAATTCTCTATCGAACTGCAAAAAAAAAAGTTAGGTGGTCCCGTCGGAACAAGTATACAACCTAAAGAACCTAAAGAACCTAAAGAACCTAAAGAACCTAAAGAACCTAAAGAACCTAAAGAACCTAAAGAACCGAAAGAACCTAAAGAACCTAAAGAACCTAAAGAACCTAAAGAACCTAAAGAACCTAAAGAACCTAAAGAACCTAAAGAACCTAAAGAACCTAAAGAACCTAAAGAACCTAAAGAACCTAAAGAACCTAAAGAACCTAAAGAACCTAAAGAACCTAAAGAACCTAAATTTGTAACTATTTGGCCCAAATAATATTTCCACAATCCTATAGTGTTTTCCGCTGTCAGAATACGCGTTGCGTATTCGTCTGAAATGATATTTAGCATTTCTAGCCTCTTCGGAATAAAAACTTTTACGTGTTGGTAAAACAGAAATAATCATGGCATGCGTAGTAATCCTGACGGAAAGAGACGATGAGGGAGAAGCGTCAACTTCATTTTCATTTCAATTATTGTTACAATTTTTTTTTATGCTGCAGTTTACATTTATCTACTTTTTTAATCAACACGTACTTTACTTTACTTACTTTGGTTCCATGTATTTATATAACTTTTCCATTTCCATCACCATCCTTATTCGCTACTGAACCAAGTGCTTGAAATTCTCGTGAAAAATCTCAAAATGGGGTTCTGATATCTGATTGCGTACCGACTTGAACACATAAGATTCCCATACGCGCATAATTCTCTTTCTTCGACAGCGCAACAGTTGTTTACTTCTGCTAGCTATCGGCTCAATGTCTTCCGGCTTCTATGTTTACGCTAAACATGTGCCGCATAGCTCTTTACAATATTTCAGTAAAAACGATTGAATTTTACTTCGTTACAAATAGGATGGGAATGTATTCCGCAATCCAGAAATAACTTGTGTTTATCGAAGATATTCCGGAATCACTGATCGCCGCTGACACTCGATATTTTTAACGATATTCCCAAAAGTATTAAAACATGAGAAAGTTGAAGAATATTCTGGATATATCGAAGAAAGCCCAAGATGTATGGCACCTATTACAAGGCGTATTTGTCGTATATAAATCTCCTGAAGAACATGTTCTACAGCTGAGAAGTACATTACGATGTAATTTGTGCAGAGGTTAGTATCTCACCAAAACAACAAGAACAAATCAGCAGTGTTGTGTCTTTAATTATTATTAGATAATAGACGGGACAATCTGTACATTTTTTTTACAGTAACTACACGAAAAACAGATTTATTACAGTAATCTTGCAAAAAAATAGTTGAATTACCATAATTATGTATAGATTTATTTCTTCATTTAATGACTGTTTATTATTATCATTATTTGCAATATTTTATGATTTAAATATACTGTTCAAGATGACAATGTACTTTCAATTGTAGATCTAAATAAACTGGAGACACGTCCTCCTATGAATCATGTATGGATAGAGGGAGAGACCGATAAGAGAATGACCGTTGCCGTCGGTCCCAGTTATGCAGATCACCCACTTTTAACAGGTCCTCGATATCAGCAAGATGACATAAGAATGGTTTTTGTAAACAAATTGTATCCCGAGTCATCGGGCGTCCTTCTTGTTGCTATAAACGATGGAATCCGTACTGCCGATGCAATCAGAGAAGGCCATCCTCCAAAATTTTATAAGGTCAAAGGAACGTTAGGTCGAGCAACAGAGAATTTCTTTCGTACTGGCAAAGTTCTAGAGAAGTCAACATGGAAACATGTACAGAGGCATCACATTGACAAGATATGCGCCTCTATGCAATCTTCTTACCAGAAAAAGATGTTTGAGTAAGCAAAAATTGTGTATAGTATATTGTAATCTTTACAATTTTGTTTTGCATATTTTTGTATATTCATTTAGCATATTACAAGAGCTTCATTCCGATTTTTTTTTTTTTTTTTTTTTTTTTGCATATTTTAAAAGGTATAACGTCATTTTTTTGTCGCAAATACAAACAGGAATGTTATATTTTTTCAATTTCTTAAGAGATGTACCGTCTCTTTTTTTTTTTGTCACATATTCTACAAGTTATATTCTTATTCATACAGAATTTGCGGCCTTCCGATTCAGAGCCAAGCTGCGTATGAATTAGCAGTACAAGGTCCAATCCGTCCGGCAGATAACAAAATTCCTATGGTGTATTCGATAAAGTGTGTCGATTTTCAGCCACCGGACTTTTTGCTAGAAATTGTTTGCATTAACAACGACGAATTGCTTCTCCAAAGCATCGTTCACGAGATTGGATTGCAGGTGCGAAGTACAGCAGTTTGTTCGCAAATTCAGTGCGTCCGTTTTGGACTCTTCACGTTAGATCACGCGTTGCTAAAAAAACATTGGACTCTCGAGCACATCGCTTACAACATGGCAGTATGTCGAAGTCTTCTCCAAGAAAATAAATTCCTGAAGAAGCAACGAGATCCCATTCTAAAGGAATATTCTAGCATGAAAGAAATCGAATCGCCAGAAATAAAATCGATAACAGAATGATTTTTCCAAAATGATTGTACATAGAGGGTGTAACATAAAGTGTTTATGAAAAGAAAAAAAACTTTATTAATGAAACATGATTTGAGGACAGGAAGTACTTTCAATAACAATCCAAATCCCTGCGAGTTGACGTAGATCACAGCCACGATTAGACCATTTTTATATTTATACTATTAATCAGAGTGACAATAAAATATCAATATTTTTCCTGTAATTTTATACAATCTTCTGAATAAGTATACAAGCAATCAATATCGATCTAGAAACATGATTAATTTGATAAAACAGTCTCCTGAACAATTTCGCATTGATTAATCATTTTTTCATGATCATGCTGAAGATGAGTTTGTAAAAGAAAAAATCTCGATCAAAAGTAAAAAGTAAGGGAAAAAAAAGAAAAAAAACCTTATTGTCACCCTATTCATCAGCCTTTTTTTCGATTTCACTATTAAAATTGCTGGTTCTGTACTGTTTTGGAATATTGTCATCATCACTGCTATATTCCGTTTTCTCCGTCGAATGTGCGCGTTTCCTTGTAGATTTGCTGCTCGATTTGCAGTAATTTTCATCCGAATCTTTGTCAGGATTATTCCTATTACCGTGCCTCGTATCTTTCGTTGCCTTCGAATACGACTTTTTATCTTCTCTCGACTGTTCAGCATTTTTCTTCCGTTCTAAAGAACTCGCTCGTCTCAATTCCCTATCCATAGTATCAATATCGTAATTGCCTTCGGGACTAGGAGAATTCTTGCTCGATTTGCTTCTGTGTCTTCTCTCCCTCTCCCTCTCCCGATCAGTATCCTTCTCATCGTGCTTTCTTCGATCAGAACTATCGTAACGATCCCTGGAGCTTCGATCCATAGTTTCGCGCTCGCGACTACGACTCCTGCGCTTTCGTTGCTGTTGCGATGATTCGTTATCTTCGGATTTTTCGTTTCTCAAAGCCCTTCCACGTGGTTTCGCTCTTCCCGGCCACTGTTGCATCTTCATGCTCTTCGCTATTACGCGTTTTTGATGATCCAACTGCGGGAAAAGATCCTGCGATTTATCGAGTGCTTCTTTCGCCGAATTCATCTCCGCTTCCTGAATACTATGCCCGGAAGCTTTGGCCAAACGTTTGCCTTGAAAATACACCGCAACTGTGTAAACTCTGGTATTCGTTGGTCCTTTGCACTCTATTACTTTGTAAACCGGAATATCCGGTTCTCCGCCGTCCATGGTTCTCAGAGTGAGGCAACACTGCTGCAATTTGCTCTTAGGATCGTTCCAGTCTTGATTCATGATGAAATCTTGTAGCCGAGGGAAAAAACAGACGTCGCAAAAAACGTGGCAATGTTCGAGGCCTTTATCAACGTATAGAGCGCCTAGAAAGGCTTCCAACAAATCGGCACGATCTTTCGTCTTCAATTCCGCTTTCGGATTTCCATACAAAGCGTACTGAGTCATTCCCAAATCGTCGCAAACAACAGCTTGCGTTTTGTTGTTAACCAAAGAGCTTCTTAACAGCGACAAATGACCCTCGTGATGTTCCGGAAAGAATTTGTACAAGTATTCCGATACTATAAGTTGCAAAACAGTATCGCCTAGGAATTCGAGTCTCTGATTGGAGCCCAGAGTTAAATTTGTGTAACCGATGCTACGATCGGTGAAAGCTCGTGCTAAAAGTCGTATGTGCGTAAATTCGATTCCAACTGATTCCTCGAATTTTGTTAATTTTTGCAAAAGCTCAAAGCTTGGAATCCATTGTCTATCGCCCGTAGGTTCCTGCTCTTGAAGCGGATGCCTCTGATAATTGACCCAAACTTTGGAAAGATCGCTTTCGTCTTTAAAAAGCGTTTCGCCAAAGACTCTGTCAGCGACGTTTATTCCTCCATCGAGAAAAAGCGAACCCATCAGAGCTTCGAAGCAATTGGCCATAGCGTGTCTCAATTCGAGATCGTGGCACAAATCGCTGCCGTGTGCGTATAGCATATACTGTTCTAGGTTCAATTTCTTCGCCAAAACCGCGAGATGCTGATTCTGAACTATAGCCGCTCTGTATGTCGCTAATCCTCCTTCTTCGAGGTCGGGAAACATGTGGAATAGATGAATCGACGTCAGGAACTCGACAACCGCGTCTCCGAGGAATTCTAGCCTCTCGTTATGCGCTATCGAAGATTCTGTCTCTCGTCTTGCACCAAAACGCGACATAATATTTATCAATGTGTTTATCCCACGTTTTCTTGTGTTCATGTAGTGAATTCTTCTGTCGCCGTATTCTGGCTGTCGAATTCCGCAATTTGTCAAAGAATTACGAGCGTGATCGGGATTTGTGCCAAAATTTTCGCGGTAACTTGGATGAGTCAACGCGAGTTGGAGTAAATATCGATTTTTGAACTTGTAATCCAGAGTTTTCTCCAGATTGTCGAGAGATTTGTGGAATCTTAAATGACAGACTAGAACTGGTATTAACATAGCGTGCTGCACGATATCGCACATTATTCCCGTTCTGTAGAATCCTTCTGAACTTACGTCGACAGTTACGTCGCGCTTCATTTTGCTTTGGGTTCGCAATTCTTGGAGTTTGTTCTCCTTTGCTTCTAGCTTCCGTTTGTCCTCGAAACTCGGTTTTGGCATGTTTGCCAAGAGATGACGAAACTTGACATAATCTCTCCAAGCCTTTTGGTAGCTGCAAAGATTAATTTAAATTATTCGTTTGCAAATTGTAAACAAAATGGGAGATATTTTTTAAAGAGTTTTTTTTTTTTTTTTAATGAAAACGTTCAAGTCGCCTCAAAAATGAAACTTGAATTTTTTTTGTACGAAACAAAAATGCATTAACGTGTGTGGCAATGTGGAAAAACTAATTTATCAAAAGTTCCATTTTTTTTTCCACTGTTTTGAGTCTCCAATATTGAAGAATTTAATTTTTTAACGAAAAGTGCCTCGTGTTTTAAAGGATTAATAATAATATGAGCGAGTAAAATTTGCGTTATTCAAGTTTACATACTCTGCATTTCCGGCGTAACTGAGCTGTGGTGGACGAATTCCAAAGTGAACAATTTCAGGATGAGCGAGTACACCCGGTGGTTGATCAGTTTGATCGCGATCCAGTTGATCGACACGTACGCTGCACGGTTTTTTGCCAGGATAAGTAACTACCATGCCTTTGACTTCGTCCGCAAAATTTTGCCACTTGTACTGCGGCATTTCCACTAATTTTGGTAATTTCTCGGGCTCGATGAGAAGACTGCTGCTTTTGATCAAATAATTAAGTACCTCGTTCATCGACAAAATTTCCTGACCCATATCAGGCAAATCGCGTACAAATCTCGGCATAAAATGAAATTGTCCGCATCCGGACTTATCCTGCGCTGCTTGCAAGTCAAAATCGACAAGCTCGAGAATTTCCTTGAAGAGATAATCCTCTGAAACAAAAGCTCAATAATAAATCTCTGTACCCGGTTCATTCGTTAGGAGAGATTGGCATTCGTGATAATGTATTTCAAATGAATAACTATTATGACATATTATGAAAAATGCGAATTTTTTGCATTTTCTTGCAATAATTATCGACAATTTTGATGCATCATGCATTTACAATGAATAATTCTCTAATATCCGATAGTCGTAATAATCCATAATCATTCGGTTATTAAAGTGTTTCGAATACATTTTCATTTAATTAAACCAAGAAATACTTACGAAAATAATCGAGCTCCTGGATCGTGAAATTATCCGGCAATTTTTCGTCAATGTAGAGAATCGTGTACTCGATGTTAAACCTAATGACTTTGCAAGTTGGCAATTTAACTAAAGGAAAATGCGAGAGCATGGAAAATCCCTCGAAAATAAATTCGTGCTCGTCATGCTTGATGATTGTCGGAGTTTTGGTGAGAAAATTCGTAGGCGGACTTATCGTTATTCTGTAGTGATACAATTTATCGGCATTATTGGAGTTTAGCTCGCAACGATTAATCGCACCTTCGCCGGCATAGATTCCATGTCTAATGCCAGATCTCCGAGATTTTACGCTGCATCTGCAGAGCGGACCATCGTTCATTTCTCCGGGATCGTTAAACCACATTTCCGGGTGTAGCCTCTGGGGATGCTGCTTTTTAGCCATCAATTCTTCCATCGTTCTGTCGTCCTCGTCCAACGAGCTATCGCTGTCTGAGGATGAACTGCTGCACGCTTCCGATTTATGCCTGCATAATCGTGCCCGGGTCTTTCTCGGGGGTGGTTCGTAGGGAGGCTGTAAAAAAAATGCAATTCAGCTCTACGATCTGCAAATAATTGTTCAAAATATTTAGATAATAAAATGACAATTTTATCATTTTTTGTTGTTGTTGTTTTTTTTTTATGAAGCGCATTATGCGAATTTAAATTTGAACAAATTTATCCATCTGTAAGACGTCCTGCTTTTTTTAGATTATTAAAATTCTGAAATTGTCGCGTATCGGTGAAAAATTAAGGACAATTCATCGAAACGTGCGGTAATGAGCCTATTTTTAGGATTGAGTATGGCAAAGTATTTTCCAATTGTTTTGAATAAAGAAGAAATGATTTCTCTCGAAAATGATTGGAAAGTACTTGGAAAGACTTTGAAATACATTTTTATACAGATATTGTCGAATCCAATTGATTAAAGATTATAAAAGCCTACTTCTCGGGAATAGATCAACAATATTGTATATATTTAATATACTAACCTGTCCAGCTCTCGCAACTTCCGCTCTATCAAGTAGCAAATGCTTAAATATCGAGCACAATTCGTGCAACTTTAGGGTTCCCTTCATAATTTTCGGATTCTTCTCATCCCTGGTATAATAAAGATCGGCAGGTGCTGTACGAGTCCAATGTTTTCTTTCGTTCTCCATGATACCTTCCGGTCCCATAGCGCTCAATTCATTCATTCTCCTTTCCATGTCTTTGCTAGTAGCGCAATAATCTCTCCTGTACTTCTCCAAAATCAATTCCCTTTCGCTAAGCACCTTTGGCTTAACAGGCACAGCTGCAGGTGCTGCGGAAGACTTTGAAGTGTGCGATTCCTGTGATCGAGATCTTTTTCTTGTTCCGCTGCTCGCTCTCGACCTGCTGCTGCTTTTAGAGCTTCTTCTTGTACTTCCACCTTCCCGACGACTGTGACTTCTTCTAGACCGAGCCTCACATTCGTACGGATCGTCCTTTGCTCTAGATCTTCCTTTGCTATATCTATCTCGCTCCCTATCTCTACGATCGTCGTGTCTAGAAGAATATCTCGGTTTGCTGGATCGTGAACTACTTTCCAGACTTCTGGATCGTTTCCTACTGGATCGAGACCTCTGTGATTCTCTAACGGGTCTCCACTGTGATTTTCCGCTATGAGAATCTTGTTCTCTGTACCGATTATCATTTCTTTCCGAGTCTCTATAATTGCTATATTCTTTCCAATCGGTGTTTGTACGCTCCTGCGGCTTCCAGACGGAAGATAAATTTGTATCCTGCCAATCGTTTCCAGGATTGTGGTACGATTGTTGGGGTTCCCAAGAATATTCGTTGCTACAGGTTGGGCCCTGAGAATAAGTCGAAGGGTAACAGTCGGGCTGATTATTCATCACAGGAGGTCCTCGATAAGATATCGGAGGATAACAGTTGGGCATCATGACTGGATATGGCGCTTGATGCGATTGAAATTGTGGATGAGAAATTTGCTTCCCATCGCCTAAAATTGGAGGAGGGACATTGAATACCGGGGGTGGATGGCTTAGATTTGGGGGAGGAAAATGGGTCGGTGGAAGAGAATTGTATCCTGAGGTTTGTTGTTGCGGTTGGCTGGAACTCCAGTAACAAGGCTGTCCTTGATTTGATGATTCATTAGCAGCCATTTTTTTGTTGAGTTATAGCACTAGACACAGAAATATAGCAGTAATAATAAGAGCTACATTAAAATGAGCATCTGGTAATAATTGTGACAGTTTTATCAATTATTGTCGAACATTTTTTTAGGTTAAACATGGACACTACGGCTATTTAAAAAAAAAAAAATTTATATCAACACTGAGGCACTGTTCATGGATGTGGATTGTAATTGGTAAACGTACTCCGAGTTTTTTTTTTTTTCGTTTCTTTTTTTACGCAGTCGTTTGGAGCACTCGAAAATGATCAATTTTCGGTTGGAGAAAAACAATGTGCTGGAAAATGTTGTATCGACGGAATATGTACTATTTATATTGCAAGATAGCCGCGAGAGGGCTGCAGTGATTAAAGTTCCTCATTGCAATAGGCAATGTCGATCTTAAGATGATGTGCTACTGCTCGGTCGGTAACAAAAACTGTAAAGCGTTGTTCTTGGTTACAATTGATGTTTCAGGCAAAAGACGAGAAATACGACTGCGTCTTGGCAGTCTGCAGTCAGTACTTCTCGACTTTTATTCGAAAAATCAACCGTGGCGAAGAATAACAACTTCGGGAAGATTCAGCTATCTCACTCGCACTTATGGCTTTCTGAGAGAGACAGACGACATGTAGCACATCATCTTAAAGATGTGAGAGAGATGTAACTAATGTTCTCAAATAACTCTGTTAGATGAGAAGAGCTTATTATATCATGCAGATCAATCAAAGGAGGAAAATTCAGATTACAGTTTTTCTTACCGACTATTGCGACAAAAGAAATTCCGTCCATTACGCCTATAAAATATTGGGCGTTGCAGTACTCTAATAGGATTTCAAGCCGTTTTGGAATTTCGCTGATGTTTTTAAAAATTTTCGGCCATTATTATCCCCGAATATAAAAAAAAAAAAAAATTCAGAATCATTCTTATTTGGGAATAAATAAAATACACAATATCTACTTGCGTTAATCTATTTCATCAGGAATCTATGTCTACAAAATATCGCACATAAATTCGAAAAAAAAAAACATTTTTAAAAATCATGTATAATCATTTGATAGTAATTAGATAATTAGAGTATAGAGGGAGCGGAAGTTGTGCCGAAAACGACGTTTCTGGCGGATCTGGCGGCTTCGATAGCAAGACGAATACCTTCTTGAATAACTCGGCTACCGACAACCATAAGCGGACAGTTTGCAGCTACAGTAAGATATGCATCAATGATAGTTTTGATGATCGTACGAATAGCGCTGATGGGATCATCGCTTTCAAAAGCTTCTTGCATCGCTTGTTGAATTCCTTCAGCGATGTTGGGTCCCAATTCCAGAGCGTCCTGAACGTGTTGACGAGCATCTTCGATGGCGTTCGAAAGTCCGGGAATTTTAGGTAGTTGCGAAATATCCGGAAGACCTGGAAGGGACGGAACTTCGGCATCCGAAGAGTTACCGTTCGAAGGAAGATCCGGAATCAACGAAGCTGGATCGGGGATGTCGAACAGTTTGGCGATGTTACTCAAAGGCGAGGATCCGCCATTCGATGATGTATTGCTCCCTGGAAAAATAAATGATAGAAAATGATTTTTTTAAATCCTATAGTACTATCATAAATGTACGATCGAAATCCCATATGTTTCTTCCATATCCTATATTATTACAATATAATATAATATTTTTTCTATTAAATTTATAATAAAAATATACGATCGCAGGAGTAATATTAATAATACATTTTTCATAAAAAGAAGTTTCATCCATAAATCTTAAACGCAATATAAGTTATATCGTATTTAGCCGATAGAAAGCGAAAACTATAGGAAACTAATGACAACGATTCAATTTATTTTAAAGTAAATTGATCAACGTTCTAATAGTTAGAGATGATAACATATATATGTGCGATTAAATCCCATTCAAATTTTATCGATGTATATCAATCTCTACAATTTATTTTTACCCGGATTGTTCGATGCTGTATTGAGGTTCGGTGCCGCGGTGGTGGTAGCTGAGCGGTTGCCATTACGCGAATTGCTTGATGGGAAAATGCTGCTCGGGAAGATGTTGCTTAATGGCGAGTTGAGGCCGGGAATGCGCGGGAAGACTAGTCTTCCTCCGGCAAAAACCTGCATTCGATTTGAACCATTAATCATAAATATTATATAATAAATAATAAGTTTTTGTTGTAAATAATAGATACGATTTGGTTATCAATTTTATAACACATTTTTTAAATACTGTAAAGAAAATCTCCTTGGATTTTCATGTACAAGTACAGAAAGTTTTTATGCGTAAACTGGTATACTAATGTTTTTTTTAGAGAGATGTAAAATGTATGGTACAACAACTTTACTTTAAATTCACTGTCAAAGTACATTCAATTTTATACACGAGTTTGTACATCAAAACTTCTAGTCTTTTGTACAATTGATTGTATACAAGATATAACTATAGTTACTATTCTAATTACTATTATTTTCGTGCAGGCTATTTTTATTTTCGATATTCGATATTGTCGGAGAGTCCAAATTCATTCTAAATATTATTATATTCTTATCAAGAAAATGTAGATTATGAACGGATTTTCCATGACACCAAAATATTTGATTACTGGTATTACGATTATACAGCTTACAGAATTGCCGTCGATGCCGGCCTGGCCGGAAACCGATGCGGCCTTGGCTGCAAACGCAATGGCTGCGAGGCAAAACAGTATCGCGGTGCACTTCATATTGACGGCTATGCTGCGATAGCTGATGCTCGTCCAAACTGAACTTCCCAATCGACATCATTGAGTATGAATTTATACCTGTTTCCGAGACAGGTTGAAAGCGCTTGTGGTAGCGTTTCTAGTATTAATATTGGACAATATGACCATAGTCACCGCATCTGTGTCACCAGTTGCATCGTCCACATACCTGTCGCTACCAGTGCTGATGTTCCTTTGTGCCCACTGCAATAACTAGTGCAATTAACAATTCTAAACAAATGTAGCGAAATAATTTATCGAATAGATAACGTTTTATCTAGGTGACGTACAACGTCTTCTTACATCATTAACAAAACATGACAAGTTGTCGTTATCAAATAAACGTTCAAGAATACGTGAATCCTCTGTGGCTAATATCTCGAGAGATGTGGTAAATTGTTTATTAGCTAATTGCTGGGTGGATAGAAGGTTAAGAAAAACGTAAATTTTAATTATATTTTTTTCATTTTTAAGTATATATTTCAAATCTTAAGTGTAAATTATTCAATTTTTGTTTAACTTCAAAGATATAAGTATAAGCACATTTTTCAAAATGTTCATTTAAGTTTCATAATTTTAGTGTATGTTGAGATTATAAACTGCCCTAGTTTTCGGAATTGTAGAAGGAAATTCAATTCTGACACGTGAGAAAATTAAATTATTTGTTCATTTTTTTATAAAAAATTTGTTAAGTAGAAACACTAAAAAAAAAAAAAAAAAAAAAAAAAAAAAAAACTTTAAATCATTTGAATCAGAGAACGTAAATCATTAATTTTGAACAATTATTCTTATACAATTAATTGTAGTATTTAATTGGCGTAATCTATCATATTTTGGTAAAAAATAGTATTTTCAATGCTTCTTTATTCAAATGACAGTCGCATATCTGAATTTATTGAAAATGAATTTAAATACGTTCTGTATAACATAACTGCGATTGATTATTATGCAAAACAAACAATTATCACATATTTCTGCCATAATTATGAATAATTTAGATGAGTTCTTCTTTTACAATGAATTCTAATATTTAATAGTTTTAATAATCCTTAATTCACTTAGTGACCAATTATATGCTTCGCTCAGAATTCAATTAGTAATGCTGATTTAAAGTTTGATAAACAAAATTCTTATTGTAGTTATAATCGACGGCGTGAACAATTCTTTATTGATGGTTTGCCTTGAATGCGAGGCATTCTGGATAGTGTAAACTTTAAATCGCATTGTCTTTAAAGAGAACAATCCGAGGGTCTGATAAGATTTGCTGTTATGTAATTCATAGCGATAGTGATGATATATAAAGTGAGAGTGCGTTGTTTACGAAAAAGATAAATCAAGTAGACGGAAATATAAGTTCGCGGTCACGGTAAATTCGCATGATAACTGATTGAGCGGTTGATTAAGTCACGTAGAGCAAGATTTTCTCATTGTAAGGAAAGTGCACCGAGTGCATTAGATGCTCAGTTTAAGATCTTTCGGTCAAGTTTAAAAGTTGGCGCAATAATCGAGTTACTTTGTGTTATCAGTTTAAACGATAAAATTTGAAAAATTTAATATTCAATATGGATAACAAGACAAAAGTAAGTATCGTGAAAAAACATTATTAACAAGAAAGTTAGATTGGTCTCTATTTTTATTTGGTTGAAATTTTTTATAAATATTTATTGGCTATAGATAATAAATATTTATTTAAAATATGTGATCGTTTGTACAAAACATATTTAAGAATGCCATCGCTCTTATCACCGGCGGAGCATCAGGCATCGGAAAAGCTGTGGCAAGCCGAATTATTGATAAAGGTGGACGAGTGATAATTGTCGATGTAAATCCGGCAGGACAACAAGTCGCTGAAAGTTTTGGCGAGAGAGCAATATTTTTCAAGGCCGATGTAAGTTAGCTTATCAATTATGAAACATCATAAAGTGAGAAAAATTTACGCAGAATAATATTTTTATTTGTCAGTTAGAAATTTATATTGAGTAGATGAAAACAAAAATTTCGTCAGGAAAATTTTTTTCAAATTTTTAAGCAATAAATTTGCTATCGGTAAATATTATTTTTCTATATGTAAGTGCTAAGAGGTGATAAAATATGATCCAAGATTTGGATTTTTCTTGACTTTGATCGAATGAGGTTGATCGTATTTGCGGTAAATTTTTAGGTTTCGTCGGAACAAGATATGAAGAAAGCTTTGGACTTGGCGAAAAAGATATTCGGTGGTATAAACGTAGTAATTAATTCAGCCGGAATTGCAGCCCACGAGGATCCCTACAATTTTCAAACAAACGAACCTCATTCGCTTGAATTGTACAAAAAATTGATGGACGTGAATGTCGTTGGGACGTTCAATGTGACGAGATTATCCGCTGGTCTCCTTGCTGCGAACGCGCCGGACGAAAATAATCAACGAGGCGTTATCATCAACCTTTCCAGTATTCTTGCTTTTGATGCACCAGGATATTCAGTTGCATACTCTGCGACGAAAGCTGCAGTCGCAGGAATGACAACACCTTTAGCTCGAGCTTTTGCACCTAAAGGAATACGCGTAGTCGCTATAGCGCCAGGATTTGTAGAAACGCCAATGGCTAGTAAGTTAATATTCATATAAATGGTTAATAGATTTTTCTGCTTCCAATTATAATTGTCAATAATTAATGTAATTCACTATTTTGTTAGTCAATGTTTACATTGCAGAATTAATTGACGAGGAAAGTAAGAATTTGTTATCTCTCCGATTTCTTTTTTTTATGCTCCACATTAACAAATTAGAAAAAATTATTTTTCATCTCGAGAGTTTAACAATAATCTTTTTAAAAAATTGAATTTAGGTTCTAATTAGAAATTCAAACTGATTAAAATGTGTATTATAAATATTGTTAAGGGTTACGATTGAACAATGGTTGCTCAATAATTCGAAATTCATTTATTATTTCAGTTGGCCTGAAGGAAGTATCAAAACGAGAGTTTGCCAGTATTGACGTAATAAATATGAGCCCAAAGCGTCGAGGTACTTCGGATGAGATTGCTCATTTAATGGAGTGTATAATCGAAAATGCTTTTATAAATGCTCAAGTGATTCGTATTGACGGAGGATATCGATACGTTCCTCCTCCTCCTACTAAATAAAACAATTCAATTGCGTTCAATATCAAATGTATTTCTCGTCTCTATGTCGAGATTAATTAGTTTTAATATAATCATCAAGTGCCAAAATAAATAATTCATTATTCGAGAAACAAGTTGCAACTTATTAGCACACAATTTTTTTTTGTTCCATCGCGAATACGCGACATTTTAATTCTATATTGTTTCTCTTTTACTACTTATCACCAATTACTAATGCTTTCGTTCATGTTGGTAAAACAGTATTCGCATTACTTCAAGTATATAACGTCACCAGAGTGGAAAATGTCTAATACTTATAGAAATAAAGATGACGATACGATTCACTTTATAATTATGATTTCATCATAATAATTTGTAGCGATTGAAATACAATGTGTAATGTTTTTAATAGCTGCAAAAACTATTGATTTGCAGGAATATTCAACGGTAATTTTTTGTTATAAATGGGAAAACGTTATTGATGCATTGAAAAACTACTTGTTCGAATATTTGAGCGATAATTAGTATTTTTTTTTTGCAGATATTTAAATGTCTATACACAATTTTATAATCACTGTAGATTATTATTAAATCATAATTACAAAACAAAATGTACGGCACAGAATGTATTTGTTGAATTAAAGGAAATTTACAAATCTGGATGTCACTTACCACTCTTCCGGTTCGGAGGAAATACTTATCAAACCCATACGAAAAATAATCCATAGAAACATGCGTTTTCATTCGTTTTTTAGACAGGGCGGGTAAATAAATGACACAATAGGTTTTAAAAGAAATAATAATAATTTGTATATGTAAAATATAAGAATTATACATATATTATATTTGATCATTTATACAAATGTCATGTAGTATATTTAACTTTTATCGCGTGGCTGACCAACTAATTATATTCCATAGAAATGTATTTTAAATGCTGTAAATAATCCGTCATAATTAGCGGTAGTGATAGTAATAATAAATATTCAGTCAGTAGCATTTAGTTGTTCAAGTTGTGGAACTAACTTTTTCAATTTCGTAGGTTCAACGCTGTATCCCCACATAATACATTGCGTGTGCTCCTTTGTAGGCAATCCACGTAGCTTTCCAGCGTCTGTTTCGAACCACAGAATATTTCTTTCTTTAATGCCCTGAACAATTGAACGTAGCTTTTTATTCCTTTCAATGTCCCACGTTGTTTCTCCACTTGGAATTACCACGGATCTAAGTTTCTTGTAATCTCCTTTGACTCCTTCGTAAGCTCTGTAAAAATAAAATCACTATTATTAAATTTCAATTTGGCTATGATTATTTCATTAACAAATATGTCAATTCTTTAAATTCATTTAAATCTTTTTCCGAATGTATCTAATTTATGTGAAATTTAGTGGCAAGTATAGATATAATTTTTTGTTTTTCTTACTTGACAAATTCAGGTACTTCTACTCCGTATTCCGCAGAAAGTGGTTGATAAGCGTGCACAATATCGAGAGTAAGATATCCAAAATTCTCTCTGGATCGATGGTTGGCATTATAATCGGTTATCCAATTTTCAAAAACCTCTACAGCTTCCTTCATATTCTTTATCTTCTGCTCATCCTTCGTTAACGATATTACTCTAGCAGCTCTTTTTATAAGACCAGCAAGGGCGTGATATTGATAAGAAACGTCACGTCCTTCCATAGATTCGATGCTCTTCAGGGCTTTTTCTTTGTCCTTGAAACTAAGTCCACTGCCTTCCTCTTTTTTCTCTTCCACTCGTTCCGGAGATTTTCGTGGCTTCTTTTTTGATGGTTCTTCGACCTCATCATCGCTGCTTTCGCTGCTTCTACTACTGCTTCCACTGCTTGAAGCGTTTTCGCGTTTTCTTTTCGACTCTTGTTCTTTTTTTTTCTTTTCTTCAACGACGTCCATTTTATCATTAACTTGAACAGATTTTTTGTCCATTTTGGCGATCAGCGATTTTAATTTGCTGGGATCTGGACTAAAGCCCAGAAGAATATAACGAATATGTACTTTTGATGGATATCCTTTTAAAGCTTCGTCTTCAGTTTCGTACCATTCGATTTCATTTTTATCTTTATCGTTCATTAACTCTTTCAACCTCTTGTTTCTTTCAATGTCCCAGGTTGTTGTACCATCTTCCGTTTTTGTTGTACGCAATGCTGCATAATTGCCGTTCGCTTCCTTGTATTTTCTAAAAAAAAATAGTATTATCCGAAGTTAGTTATATTTACATCAATCTATATGTTACGTACGTGCTTCTGTTTTATTAATCATAAAAACTACAGTATTCCTATCCATAAAAACAATATATATTCCGGGATCCGATTTTTCAAAATGATTATGTCAATTTTATGATAGAATAATTTTTTTCTTCTATTAATCATTTTTAGAACAATTTTGAAAAATTGTAACGTTATATTTTTTCTATAAATAGGGTTACTTATTTTTCCATTAATAATTAAAAAACAAAGCCCCGAAGTAACATTTATATTTATACATTATCGTCATTATTTGGAGTATTTAAAATTACTCACGTGTAAAATTCGCCATTGGAAAGACCATAAGTCTCAGCTAAAGGTCTGAAAGCCTCGATAGTCTCAATAGATAAATACGGCCAATTAGTTTTTCCTCTATCATTTTCTTTATAATCACGCATCCATTCATCGAAGACTTCCATAGCTTCAGTGATATTTTTCAATTTTTCTTCATTCTTGGTGATCTTCAAGATTTTCTTAGCTCTCGCATAATAGTTTTGGATTGCCCGAAATTGATAAGTGATATCACGACCTTCCAAATACTTCAAGGTATACAAAGCTTTTTCCTTGTCCTTGAATCCCATTGGTTCAGCATCGCATTCTGATTTCTCTGTATCCATTTTCTATCGATAATAAAAAATATATAAATATTATTTAATCGACCTTCGTGTCAGCTACTAATTTTTTTACTATATTTAAAAATATATATATAATAAAACAGGTAAAGAAAGAAACAATATTATTCAATTATCGAAAGTCATCACATCCATAAAAATTTATAAGAAAAGACAAAAAAAAATACACTGGCTATAAATTAAAAAAGCGTCATTTAAGGATGTTGTACAGGTTAATAGTTTTGGAGGTTTTTTCCTGATTCTTTTTTTCTTTTTGTAGAGAGAAGTACGTTAAAAATGTTTTGATATATTAAAAAATGTTTTACGCACACGGTTGTTGAGATATAAATTAACAAAATTCTGTAATTAAGATGGGCAGTATGCGATGAGGATACGAGGACTCGCGTGAGGACTGTCGTATAATCGGGAAAAGCGTATGTTGGCAGAGAACTTGGAATGATAAATATGTATTTTTCGTACACATTCAAGTCTTGGCTTCACATAGAAATTAAACAATCCGCGTGTGCCGACATTTTAAGAAAGATATTACGTTAAAAGTAAACATTGTCTTTTTCGCCTCTCTCTTGTTGACGTATGGGCATGCCGTTCGCACAGTAACTCCGGCTCCCGTCGTGCGCCACCTTGCCTATCCTCCCCGCGGTAAACTGCGTAACAACCTTGTCTTCAAAAATTCGATTTATTCTCATTTTATTTATAGCCAGCGTTTATTTTTATTTTTTCTTTTTTTGCAAACTTGCTTTATAATAAAAATTACAAAAATTCAAAAAAACCTCTTATTACAAAACGAATTTACCTGTTTGATACTCGTAAAAAAAGAAATGTCAAACGCGTCCTTTTGACACTGCAACAATATAACGTTGATTGTTTCCGTCTTTTCAATATGCGTAGCGCAACAATACACTGGACACGCGAACTAGCGTCAGAGCAACTAATAGTAGATTCGTTTGAGCAAAAGCTTGAGGTATCGATGCGCGTGACTCGATGTCCTATTGCCGGTAGAGAAGTGGAACTAACTCCCACATTTGCGGATTATTTTGCGGACAAAATACACAACATAGGAGTTTAAGCATGCGCGTAACGGATATAAAGACTTGTGTCACAGCTGGAAATATCGCAGCTGATGTTAGCATAGCATAACTTCAATACCACTCTACACTGAGGTGCGTTACGTCACCGACGTTTCGAGGTTTCGGATGACCTCCTGTTAGTCGTTAAAGCGCGAGGAAGATAGGTACCGGCTAAAGCTACTGGAACAGAGTGGAAAAGTCGATAATCGGACGACAAAGTGCGCTCGGTCACATCGAATTGCGAGAGCTCGTTCTTAAATAGCGATGAGGTATCCGATTAACGTTCGGCTAGCGATGTTTTTTGTCTCTATTCTGTGTACATGAATATTAAATTTTCTACGTCTATTGGCGATAAAAAATAACATTATTACTTCGCTTCAATGAATATGAATTGTATTTCACAAATTTAGAATCGAAAATTTCGAGAAATCTCGAATTAACATATAGTTAGGGCTCTTTAGGTAAGCTTTTACTTTTAAGTTTTCAAATATTTCACACATTTTTCGTCTATACGAAAATGTTTAATTTTTTAATACATTTTTTGATGCTTGAAAATATTGACATTTTTTGGCGTATATTTTCCGAATGTAAACAGCACGGAAATCAATAAATAGTAGTGTACATTTCTTTTCTGAAAAAAAAAAATGTACTTGAATGTAAGGAATTATTTAGATATTAAGATTGAAAGAAGACCTTGACATTGTGAGCGCATTGATAAAGATTTTTTTATTTTATTTACACATGACGATATATGTTATCGACGTATTCAAGATAACGTAGAGGCTACGCCTTACACAACAATCGAGAGGAACTTATTGAGAGCCTGATGACTAGAAAAAAATGTCTCGGTCTTTCGGAAGTAATTATTCATTAGTTTTACTCAATTTTCCGATCAACCGAGACGATATAGCAGCTAAACTATTTCCCGCTGATTACATGGAGCATGTCACACGTTCGGGAGCTTATTTATTCGTTTTCTATTTACAAAAAGTTTCATCTAATGCTACAATTCACTATTACTCTCGCATTGAGTCGCTCCGTTGATAGAAAGCGCTTTTGCCTTTTGACAAATTAATAAATTTACGAGAAATTACGAAAATAATGAAATTTTGCTTGTAAAAGCGAAAATTGATTATTTTCGTTATTACAAGTTTGTTTTCACGTTTTTTTAAATCAATTTGCTAAAGAAGGATGAAACAGAGTTGAGAATTTACAGTGCTGAGGATGCGTAGCGAACGGTAACAGCCAATCAAAAATAGTTGATTGACGAGTTTTTCAGCAGACGCAGCTGCCAACACCAAGACAAGTGTATGGAGATTGTTCGATTTTAGAAGTGCTCGTTGCGTCGATTATCGGAGTCTGAGAGCCATTTATTGCTCCGTTTACCAATCCAGGTAATTGCGGGGATCGTTGGGAGGTTTCAAAAGCTAACGCCGTCTCTCTGGGCCTTCCAGAATCGCTTTCACACTCATGGATGTAACTCGTCCTCGTGACCTGTTGACTTTTGCCAATTTCTGCCACAGGAAGTTCATGAGGACTAGAGAGGCGCCCATAGTTGAGGAAAGTTTCGGTATAAGCCGACCTTGATGGATGATGATGATGATGGTGATAGTGATGCGAATGATTGTTATTGTACTGATGGGGATGCTGATGATGCGAATTATAACGACTCGGAGGAGTCTTGAAACCCTCATTCGCTCCCAGATACTGATGGAGATGATGATGCAGGCTTGGCGATCCATAAGCTAAATTAACATCCAAGGAAAAATCAAATATCAGTCGTGTTTGCATCTTGAAGAATGATGCATATTCATTCCAAAAAGGAAACGCAACCAAAATCCGGCCTTTTTCTATACAATTAAAAGGGCATTTAATTACTTATTTTTCAAAGAGTTGATAAATGATGAAAAAAAAAGTAATGTACATTAGTATGACCAACTTTTTAATAGGTTTTGGCGAGCAAGTGATATTAATATAATAGAAGATTTCTAAGATCCATAAAAAACGATGTCATGTATAAAATATTTTTAGAGAGCGATATTCTTGAGAAAAGAATATTACCCTTTTTTGACAGATTTAATTTGCGTTCTCCCATAATCGAAGAGAATAATTTTTGTCATAATTACCGGCAGCAGTATTGGAATACATGGCGAGAACCGCGTCATTGTATCCATTGGTCGTATGTTTGGGAACATCGGTAACGTCACTTTCCGTTGAATTTTTACTAGAAATCGTCTGACAACTTCTGGCATTAACTGCGCTGCTGTTCTGCGTCTCGCTGGGTATCGTTGCTCCTCCCGGTCCGTAAGCCATGTTGAAGAGTGCCTCGGGATCGCAGACAAACTTGTAGACGTATCTTTCACCTGCAACCTTTTGCATTATTCCCTTCTCGTAATAGTACCTCAATGAACGGCTGAGCTTGTCGTAGTTCATTGCTGGCCGATTTTTCTGGACGCCCCATCTCCGAGCCACCTGAACAATATCAAACAAACACATTTTTCATACATTTTATACATGACATGACACTTGAAAAAAGAATTTTATTACGTTTTCTTGATGGAACATAACAATTAGTCACGATAAAAGCATGAATAAATATTTTATAAGATTATGGCTTTCACAAAAAGCTTTTTTTACTTTCGAATAGACATAAAAAATACTTTGGCAGTGTTAATGGACAAAATTATCAAACAAATTCAAGTGCTGTTTTTTGAACTTTTCTTTTATTGGAGCTGCTCTATATATATATATATATATTTTGTATACTTTGTTTACCTCTTCCGGTTCAATGAGTTTAAATTCCATTCCTCTTCCGGTCCATGCGATGCAGGGAGCATTTGCGGGATCGTCCAAAAGCGCAACGAGAAATTGCCACAACTGAAGTGATCCTCGTCGTTGTTGTTGATAACCAAGAGCAACGTCGTTCCACGCGCAAGTTCCAGTAGGATTGGACGGCGATGGCCTCTTCGTGTACTCGGACGTCCAAGAGGAAGTCGGTGAGCTTCGTTTCTGGTAGCAGGAGCTCTGTCGCTCCCAGGAAGAATTTCTCAGGTCAGGTTGTACTCCAAGCTCTGTCCAAGTCGGAGTTACGCTTCTTTTTGGATAAATATCAGAGCCCCAAATTTCTTGCCGAGAAACGAACGAACTCTCGCCATTATTGGCGTTCACTGGTGGCACTGAATGCCATTGTGAACTTGCCGAAGACGCGCTCGCTGGTCGACTCGACGTTGGTGAACAGCCTCTTCTGTCTCTTGACAATAAGCCTGCTGATCCATAATTTTCCTGTCTTTGGTACACCAAACTTCTCGCTGCAACAAAAATCAATAGACTTTTTTTTATAACAATGTCCATGAAAAAAATTCGACTTTTTACTTGAAATTTTGGAGATGGCAACAAAAATATGCCAGTTTTGTGATAAATGGCAAATAGCGGAAGATTTTTAAATTTTGTAAAAGCCGATATTTTTTTTCCGATTTCGAAACGCCCGAAAAATTTTCATCATGAAAATTCCGAATTTTCGTCAAACAATTCGGAAAAATCGGCAAAGCATTTGCATTCCAAATGCATTCGAGCATTTTTGTCAAGATTACATTTTTTCTTTTTAACAAAATATTTAAAAAAAATGATTCCTTTCGTGTTAGACACGCTATTTCAATGTATTTTGCTCCCCTGCACTCGATATAAATCTGCTATTCATTTTACAGAAAATTAAATATTTTAACAAGACTCAAAAAGGTGTTATTTTATCAATTTTTTAATACTGTCATTATGATTTATTGAGATAAAAAAAAATAAACAAATCGTATTTGTAATGGACGGAAAATTTCCTATGAGATAAGACTTTAACTTTACATTAAAGTTAAAAATAGGCATTAATATTATGCTCAGAAATATTGAAAAAAAAAAAAAGAAAAATTTCAATATTCAGAATTTCTAAAGTCTATGGCGATGGTAGACGAAACTGGGCAGACTTACTAGCGCAAAACGATGACGCACAGAATATAGATATAGCTGGTAGAGCATAACGTATTACCGTGCGCTGGCAAATCCGGTGTGTGCCTCTCAATTATTCAGAATCTAGAAGCTCGCTTTAGCGAAAAGTCCGTGCCCTGGCGAAACAACCCTTTTAAGCTTCTTTCCTCGTCACGCAAGAGCGGCGAATGAGAAAGGATTTGTGGTATTCACGACATTGACTTTACGCCAGTTTGAACTTGATCTCGAGAATTTTTCAAAATGACAAGACCCCCATGCTAAGTATCTTTGAGACGCTCTTTACATAATCGTCTTATTAAAATTACTACATAAATAAAATTATATAACCTGTTGATTAACGCCGGCTACGAATGATATTTTCTCTCGAATAAAAAATCGACATTTATAATAAACAGTATTTTTTGTTAATTCAACATATAACCAGACCATGGTTTATCAATAGAAAAACCGTTTCTTCTTAAAATTAGCAATTTAACCATTTGGCAGCAAGTAATTTCGACAATTTTCTTGAAAAATAGCTTTAGAGATATTCGAGTATGAGAGAATACAAGGAGGTCACTCGTCTACTCGTTAAAGAAGATACAACTATAAAAATGGATGACTAGAACGATGAGAATGATGGACAGAGAAAATGTTGTGTCGCTCGATTCTCGACTCTCGGCACACGAGAATGAAGAGAGGGAGGGAGCGAGTGGCGCGCGAGTATCAGCGATTGCACTCACGCTTCACCGGCGGTGAAGTGCTCGTCGCACAAATATCGGCAGGAAATTGATTGATATTCAAAGCCCACGGGGATGGTTGGTTGGATGGTGGTGGGAAGCGAGTGGCGCGCTACTGCCAATAGCGCGAATAGAGTCTGCTATGCTGTAGACTATCTCTCTGCGCGTGTGGAACAACTCTCAGGGCCTCAACTTGAGCAATTCAGCTTGCGACTTTCGGAATCTCGTAGAGCTACCGCGCACGGTATGTATATTAATCGAACGCCCTTTCCCACCTCTCCGTTCATGTCGTCTCTCTTTCCGTTTGAGAAGGGGGCAAGACGAAAAAGGGGAGAGGAGATTTCTACCCCCTCGTGCAAGTGGCACCCCAGTTTACCCCCGAAAAAGCTATTCTCAATCCTTAATCCGTTTATGTTCTGAGTCGCCGCGCACATTGAATATTGAAAAATCGACAAGTCAAACCTCCGATGATCCTGGAAGCTCTTTGAAAACCAGACGTCGTGGCTGGCTTGCTTCATTCTATTTGAGTTTATGCGGCAAATTTCAGTTTGTCTTGTATTATTATGATACTTTTATTACAAAGCTGTGTTTTTCATATAAAGTGTGTTTATCATTTTGTCTTTTTTTTTTTATGATGGCTCAGAACTTTATCTATGAGTCTTTCTTTTTGTTTCATAATACGAAACGACTATTAATATTACTAAAAATATTACTAAATATTTCGTTGGCTCACAACATATACAATCTCACAATCAGTCAGAAAGTTGTTGTATTTTATCTGATGTATCTATGAATTTTTATTTGATATGTTTAAAGGAGAATAACAGACTTTTTATTTTTCAAAAGAAATTAATTAACCGTATAGACGAGATCGGAATTTAGCGTCCCGAGACTGGAGACATCGATATCACGGTTTCAGGACGAAACTTCTCTTTCCTCTTCTCATCCTCCTCTTTCTACCCCTTGTGGCTCTCTGCCTCTTCGTCAATCCTATTATTAACGTAAACTGCGAGTGAATTATTGAGGCGGCTTAATGGGAGGGAGAATCATGAAGAACGAGAAGTGAAGAGATAGAGGCTGAAGAGGGAGAGGGACCGCCAGAGCGCACAGACTGCTGCAGAATCCGTGTAATCCCCAGGTGACTGACATGTAGCTTGTTCGAAATCGCTCGCTCGAATCTCTAGCGTGGCCCGACGACGACGACGACGACGACGACGACGACGATGACGACGACGACGACGAGTGAGCGGTCAATGAATTCTCTTGTGTACTGAGATTTTGCAAATGTTTAGTCTATAACTATACTACTATAGTTTTTATTTCGTGCATTTTCCATTGCAGAACAGAATTTTCGATATCTATAATATTTTCTAGAAAATATCGAAACCCATTATTGCCGTTATTTATATGTTCATTGGTTGAAATGGAGAAATGAACAAGTTAAAAAAAAACTATTTTTTTCCAATATTAAGGTGTCCAGATTTAAAAAGATGAATATTTTGCAAATATTTCGTCTGTAACTAAACTACTATAATTTTTCTTTTGAGCATTTTCAATTCCAGAATATTTTGGATAGCTACAATATTGTCTAGAAAATATCGAAGCCCTTTATTGTCTTTTTTTGTGTATTAGTTTGTTAAAATTGAGAAATGGACATGTTGTAAAAAAAAGCAATATTTTTCAATTCTAAGATGCCCAGATGAAGAAAAGAGAAAAGAATAATTTTCATTTTTGAGTATCCATATGAAGTTTAAATGAAATTGTAATTTGTCTGTTTTCAGGGAAAAAAAGAGGGGAGAAGAGATAGAAGCTGGAAAGGGAGATTGAGCACCAGAGTGCACGGACTTGTACTGCAGAATGCCTATAATCCCCAGGTGACTGCCATGTATATGTAGTTTGTTCGAAATCGTTCGTTCGAAGCTTTAGCGTGGGACGACGAGTGGTCGGTCAGTTAATTCTCTTGTGTACTGAGAATTTGTAAATAATTCACCTACAACTATAGTACTATATTTTTATATAAATTTTCAATAATATTCAAGATATTGAACCCCGTTATTGCCTTTTTTGTGCCTTGACCAGTTAAAATTGTGAAATGGAAACTTGTAAAAAAGATCAATACTTTTCAATTTAAGAAACGGATGAAGAAAAAAATATGTATTGATCCCAATTTTCAAGAGCTTCTACAGATTTTAGTTTACGTCTAATTGTCAACTAAAGAAATTTTTAAGTTACCGAAAAAAGAACGTGTACAAAGTTTCTTAACGTATAATAAAGATACTCATTTATAACATCAGCAGTGGATGCCGTCAAATTTGACTAAAAGAAAAAAAATTGACATCTATAATATAATTTTTTAAAAAATTAATTAATTTTAGTGCAATACAAGCATTCGGGGAAAAAAATGTATATCACGTGTATTTCCATTTATTCGAAACATGAAAATAATAACAATAATAATAATAATGATAAGCACAAGGCGTAAAATACAAATGTGGAAAAAGAGCCTGAAATCGGGTGCAGAGCTTAATTCCCTGATTACAGAAGCCAAGCGTGCAATTTGCTAATAACTTCTACCAACATTTCTGGGCAAACTTCCAACCATTTGTGGATTCGTAATATAGAATTACCTTACTTTCAAGCTGCGTGACTTGGAAATCACGAAATTAACATTTCACGAGTTAGTAGATAACGGATTAAATCACAAATCTGTTTCCGAGTAAATGATCCCGGTTATTAGTATAAAATATTATTCAACCAGTGGTCGCTAGTTTAAAAAGAATATATATATATATATATATATATATATATATATCCATCCCACACATTTTCTAACATTTAGTTAATCGAATATAAGGTTTTTTATCATGTTGCCAATTTTGTCATGTTCAATTTAATTTAAGCAGTGACTTGAATTTAAACTAGACACTTTTGAGAACGGTTACACGGAAAGAAAGGCTAGCTTGAAACAACCAAGTGCTATGGTTATATATGCGCCAAACAATTAATTGGTAGCCTAACAAATTACTTGGTTGGACTAACCAATTAATCGTCTGGCGCCATTTATACACTGAGAAAAAAATATGTTAGAATTAACTAAATCGGCGTTCACCCTCGTTCAAATGAATTTTTAGTTGGTATAACAAATATTTTGGTTACCGCAAATATATTTTAGTCAACGGAATCAAATAATTATTGAAGACACTAAACATTTGATTGTCCTAAACGAGAAATTCGTTTGAACGAGGGCAAACGCCGATTTAGTTAATTTCTACATTTTTTTTCTCAGTATAACCATAGCACTTGGTTGTCCCAACCAAGCCTTTTTTACCGTGTAGTCATATAAATAGAATTTACTACAAATTACTAGAAAATAAATCAAAATATAAAACTATTAATATAAGCTTCACTTTTTTATGGTATCATTTACAATGGTTTAACTTTTCGTTGATCTGTAATATTTTTGGTAAAACAAGGCGCGATAATTTCGATAAACTCGAAGGTATTTTGCGAGATACCGAATCGGAAGAGCTTTTCAGCTTGAATACTTTTCCTCAGGGACTCTAAGAGATGTAAGTACGTTGCTCATAGGTACAATATATATATATATATATATATATATATATATATACATATATATATGGCGTTCAAGGAACACACGAGGAGCTCCTGTTTACAAGCTGCTTCTATAGCGTCGCTGTATCCTAAGCGAGCATCGCCGAGCTCTTCGTTGAAAGCATTCTTCAATTATTCAATTACGTGTACTTAGAAACGTGTGCGAACGTGGGAGTCCCACAGGGAGACGACGGAGTGGGAAGAAGCCTGAGCAGATGGAAAAAAATACAAATCCCATTCCTATATTTAATTCCCGACTGTTAGCAATTTATAATAACAATTATTTAATAATAAGCATATTTTCCCACGATTTTTTTTTCTTTTTTTTCGCATTTTGAGCATATGAATTTTTTGTAAAATTATATGTCAATAATTCCCAACAAAATATAGTGTACGTAAAATAATTAAAAAAATATCTGTGGCCGAATTTTAAGGGGCAAAGACGACGCATTTTACGCTTGACATATCTTTTACAATTTTCTGCATGTTAAGCTCATCCAATTTTTGTAAGATTCAATGTTAATCATTTTTTATTCAATGTCAAATTTCATATTCAGTCTTAATAATGTGCAACAAACAAAATCGAAAGAAAGTAAAATATGGAAAAATTGTGGACCATGCTAATATGGAACAAAGGTCATGTATTTCATGTTAGACATATTTTCTACTATTTTCTGTGTGTCAAGTTTATCGCCAATTTTTGTTGTAGAATTTCATGTTAATAATTAATATGAAAATATAGTGTAAGTAAAGTAAAGGAAAAATTAGTGGACGCAGTTTGAGGAGCAAAGGTGACGTATTGCAGTAGAAACCGGAGAGAAAAGCGAATATTGGCTCGTGTATTATAGCCTCAGGCTGTCGACTGCTCGCAGCCTGTTTACTACCCCGGAAGTAAACACAGATACATCTCCCTCCTAACATTATATTAGTATGTTTGTATGCGTGAAATTTCAGAAGACGAGTTTTACAGAGAAACACGAGAAGATACATAAGTTGTTGCTTATAGCGATAAGACGTCTTGTTTGGAAATTATGTGGGTTTGGTGATGGTCTGAAAATTTTCAAGTAAATCTTGCAGTAGAAATATAAAGCTGTCTTTGTAACTGGCTTTATTTTCAGTCAAGAAATCTAATCTATAAGAGCTGGGGATGGCAGAAGTTAAAAAAGTGTGCTTCAGTCTAGCTTCCAACAGCAAATTGATGGAAATCCTGTGATAATGTTCAGGCGAGTAATGCGTCCAAGAGTGTGACAGGGGTTAGAAAAATTCATCTCCTTTTCTTGCTGTATTCTCCAAAAAATCCGAGTGAGTTTGGCAACTACAAAGTGACAATTATTAATTGTCGATCTATGCAACAATTTTTCTACCTCACGTAACAATTTTTATGGTGACTGTACCATAACAAAATTACCGCATCAGTTAATTAATAGATCTTTAGTCGTTGGGATGAGAAATTTTTTTGTTTTATCTTACGAACTTGGCATCTATGGAGTGCAATCAATTGTAAATGGCAAAATCTTTGGTATTTTCGTAAAGAGAATCTCAAATTTCAGTTTTTTGTAGTAAAACGATATACTACGGTAATTTATGAGAATGAAATATTTGCGCGCCCCCCGAGATTGCTTTGAAAAATGGTTGAAAATAAAGGAAAGAGTATGCGTAAATTAACAATTCTTTTTCTATTCCAACTATAGAAAGCGGAGAAAAAATAAAAACTCAACGACACTCGATACGCCGTTTGGCGTTTTCAAGCCTGACAATAATAACGAAGAAAAAATTCGCGTATAACGAAGTTGATACTCCAGTATGTTTAATAGTTCTGGCCATTTTAGTGAAATTAAGCTTTTTTTGGGGTACGGAAAAATTTCCAATTTTTTCTAACCCCAACGTAAAAAATCCCTAAAAAAAATTAAAACTCAACGAACCATTTGGCGTTTTTAAGTATGATTAATTGCGAAGAAAACAAGCGTATAATAGAGTCGCTACTACTCTATTATGTTAAAGTTAGTTGAGATTATTTTTGTGAAATTATGCAAAATTTTGGGGTATGCGAAATTGACATCTATGAATTGAAATAATTTGCAAATGGTAACATTTATAGTATATTTCTAAAGATAATTTAATGACGATATATCTTTAATAGAGAAAAAAGATAATTAAAGACCGATGGATCGATGTCTTCCATGAATTTTTCTGTCGTGAGATCGTATGTACGTAATTTATGAGAGTCTATGGGGTTGGATGCTAGGCGCGGCGTCCACTACCACATGAGCTATTGTAGATGTAGCGGAGAATGTTCGTAGAATTGTAGTTTTTCCTTTGTGCAGTGATTTGTCACGGAACAAGGCGAGAATTCGTATCGAGGGTGTGCAATAGACTGATGTTGGATTTTTCGGAGCTCTCAATGCTTCAAAATGTACTGTCAAAATCCTCGGATGCATTTCCTGGTTCTTAAAATACATTTTATCCAGTTTGATGCATCTTTCCAGATATTTTAGTGCCAAGTATAATTATTATATTTTAGGAATTATATATCATCTTAGGGTTTAGGGAAATAAAAAAGGCGATATTTACCGGTTGGAGATTCTTGAATGGTAGAAGATGCCAAAGAAGTTACGGGCGTTGGCTCAATGTAGCCTCGATCCGTCGGCTCCTCCTTCACGGCTACGCTTTCCGTCGCTTCGCCGTTCTGAGGGCTCAGTCGACTATTTCTGTTTGAAAAATCACATAAATACAATCTCATGTAAAAATATTGTTCCAATTATTTTATTTCAACTAAAATAACCAAATTCATTGATCGTAAAATAATTTAAACATTGCTTTTCAGTTATTTACTCAGGGAGCATTCGGGCGCTACGCGGTAACTTGCAAAAGACACCCATGGCTGTGGCTCACGCATTACCCATATGAAAACGCCGTCATTTCAGCCACGATATTTTTTAAAATCTCTTAAATCTCGAAATATTTTTCGTCCTCTCTGGCAATGTTTCTATGCGATCTGTGCATACCACTGAAGGATATAATATACAATTAAGAGCAACATTGATAGTGTCTGAATGGCTCAAGAAATGATTATAAAAAAATAGTTGATGAAATGACAGAAAGTGTGGCTTATGTGTGATATTTAGGGAAAAAAAAAAAAAAAAAAAAAAAAAAAAAAAAAAAAAAAAAAAAAAAAAAAAACAAACATAGATTTTCTTACCCGTAGCAAGTTGCAGGCGTTGCGGGACTCAAATCAAGAAAATTGTTGTTTTGAGTGCGAGGATCCTGCACAGGAGCTGGATATTGCGCATGAAAACCTTCACTGCCGTTTCTTTTGCAATTCGGAGTCTCACGCTTAACATCATCTGTAACACATGAAAAAAAGAACCATAAAATACATAATAATAATATGAATAATTAAATTTAGAAAAACTACAGTCAGTTAAAAAATCTGCATGAAATTTATGGTACAAGTACTGGAAGTTTTTATGTATAAATTGGTATATAAAATTAAAAATATAAATAATAAAATTATAAAAGTACTTAAATTTCAATAATTTAGTTTAATTCTACCGCAAAAGTACATTAATTTTATAATGTTGATGTTGTAGTGTTGTTGCGGCTTCAAGCGGCCTTGATGATAATATTAAAAAACTTTCTTACGTTTCGACTCCGATCGGAGTCATCTTCGGAATATTTATTTGACGTGTGTGGTTACACAAATACAAAATACACCCACGGCAAAGATACGATGAGGTAGCAAATTTCAAATTTCGATTGAGGCCGGCTTCTCCGGCCAAAGTATTAACAATTTCACAATTTCACGCACAAATAAATCAGCATAACAGATTCGAAGGGAACATAACCTACAAACATTATCATACTCACATTTACTATTGATACATACTTTGGCCGGAAGACCTGGCCTCAAAAATAAAACTACATTTCCCATTATGGGCATCACATTTAGGACAATAACACAAAACAAAATAAACATTCACCGGATCAAGGCATCCAAATAGATGCACTGCCGGAGCATGTCCGAGGGAATAATGTTTTATTTTGAATTTGTGTAACCACACATGTCAAATGAATATTCCGAAGATGACTCCGATCGGAGTCGAAACGTAAGAAAGTTTTTTAATATTATCATCAAGGCCGCTTGAAGCCGCAACACTACAACATCATTATATCATCTTCGGCCACAACCTCATCAACATCGTTAATTTTATACTTCAATTGTACACATTAAATATAGATTACGAGTTTATGCATAAAAACTTCCAGTCTTTTCTAACAGTGTAATCACAAAAATTTCATTATTAATTAAAAAGCTTCGTAGATAGAATCCAGCTACACGCAAAAATGCAAAATTTTCGTACGAATATTAACGTCAGGTACAATATTACAAGCTAATTACTTATTTTTTATTTTACCTAGTATAAAATTATATTATTCATGTCGTCTGGATTTACATCCATAAAAATTTTAATTTAAATTGTTTTTAGGACCAAAAAGTACAATTCCACTTTTTTAATTCTACAACTTTAGGTCCTTCTTCTGTTAAAAAAAAATCATAAAAATGACAATAAAATAGCGTATATTGGCAATGAGTGTTTATTGCTACTTAACATAAATCTCGCATTTATTACATTCTTTGTACACGTGAGTTCGAGGGGTCGTCGTAACTTTTTTACACCATTCCGTAAGTACATATATTGTGTATCTTTGTAACTATACCAGAGAAGAAGACATTACATATATATAGGACAGCAGTAAATGAAAAGACTGAACTACGTCGGGGACATAAGGACGCGTGTCGGACCGGAAGCGACACCGCGCATCGTTGCAGTGACACGTGAGGGTGTAATGGAGGGTGCTCCCGAGTCTCTCTCTGTTTCACGTGTGCTTCGTACATTCTCTATGTGTATTGTAATACTATACATCGTTATGCAGTAGTAGTGATACTGCGTGCCGAGCCGAAGGGTCGTTTCGCGCGTAGACGATAAATCAAACCGACCATCGTGCGTGGGAAGCATAAGTCAGAAGCGTCCGAGCTAATCATTCAACATGTATATATATATATATTTGCAAACATTGAGTACAAATAATCATTGATTACTGAAAAATTTGTAATCAAAGACTTTTTTTGTTTTTTTTTTTGTTTTTATATATAGGTTATTTTTTTGTGTTTAATTCTTTTCTATTTTATTTTTATTATTTAATTTTTTTTTCTAAGCATAATTTTAAAAAAATATACTTGTTTCCATAGAAAATGTTTTATGGAGTATTTTTTTATATTGTCCTATTCTATTTCTTTCAACATCATAATCGATTATATCTATTAGCAACGAGGCTTCCAGGTTGTGTTTATTCGTAAACTTCCTGCGGCGATTGCGACAACCATTCGGAATGTCGGAAATCATGTGACAGACTTCCGTTACATGTCACTAGTGAGAAAGAAGAAAATACACGTTGTTCTTAAGGTGTTGTGTCGTATCTTGAGAAACTTTGATCGGTAACAGATACTGTAATTGTATTTTTATTCAGAGACGGCTAATATTTTCGAAAAAAGTGATGTTCGTTTCACTTTTCTGAGGAAACTGAAGTACCGATTTTGATACCGATTTAGAATTCTAGGTTCTCTTCATTAGAAAAAATATTAAATGGTATGCAAATTGAATTCGATAATAAATTATGAGAGATTATATAAAGATAATAAATATGTAGGAGATGATATAAAGAAATTTACACTTTTGCACAATTATTAAAAATATTCATTTTTTATCAAATTCCACGACAAAGAGAGATGAAAATTGACGGTCCTATATTTATTTTTTCATGCCATCTGTGTGCCACAAAAAAACGCTGCAGAATTCAATGAATTTTTTCATTCAATTTTTTAAAAGTTGCAGGTAATTATTGCAAAATAATACGTATTTACTCAATTAAACAAGAAATTTTTCGCAATGGAATTTAGGGATGTTCAGCAAGAGTTTTTTTGTCGAAAAATAAATATCGGGCCGTCAATTTCAATCTCTATTTGTCGTGGAATTTTAATAAATGTATTTGAATATTAATAGGTAAATTACGACAGCAATGTTATAAAACAATGGTACTTGTTTTTAGTTCGATATGTTTTTCCAATTTTTCATATTAAAATGCCAAGACAAAGTATGACTTTCCCTATAATAGCTAATTGGTTTTTCTTCTCTCTGGCACGCAAACTTGACAAATACACCCCTCATAATTTCTCTCATGTTCGATCGCTCCATAATCCATTGTTTGATATGCCGCAGGTTATTTACACTGCTCCAACTCTGCAGCTTCGTTTCGGTTCAGACACTTCCGGAGCTCGGCGCATTTACCGATACGGAACGACGCGAACGTTTCCATTACATTATGTACATTATAGGCCATTATAAAAAACATTGTATATTATTAAATTGATTATTGGTTTATCAAATTATTACCAAAGTTTCAAAAATATTAATATCAACAAACAAGTAAATTTAACTGCAAGCTAAATAAATCTTGGATTAAATTTTAATGTGGAAAAATACAACGGTAATAGATGTAAAAGAAAAAAAAACATCACAATTGCAATTTTTATAATAACAATTTTTTTCGTAAAAATTACGATATGCTGTTTAAGAAAATGGAAAAACCTATCGCTTGGATAAACTTTCAATGTATAAGCGTAAAGTGCTCAGTCATGTAATCCGATATCGATAATCGGAGTCAGTAATTCCTTGCGAAAAATAGAGTCGCTCCAAGTGCTTAATTTTTACGCGCAGCCTTACAGAAGTTGCGATGCTAACGTAATAAAAAATCATAGCCTCCGGCGTATCAGTGTTTAACGAAGCTGTGTCAATTTTTATTTTCGTGATACGCGCTCTGCGCACCCCTCATATTTATTCACCCTTCTTCGCTCCATTTCTTATCAGTATACTGCCTTGTTATTTCAATCAAAAGTTTATAAGAAGCAACAATCATTATTTTAAAAAAGTCTTCAAAGCATTGAGAATTATAGTAAATAAAATATATATTAACGACATTGATTCAATTATTTATTACCCATACTGTAAACATAAAAATAAAATCTAAATTAAAATGCCCAAGTTTATATTGAATTACTTAAATGTATTTTGACCCACTGTTTTTTTTTTTTTTTTTTCGTTTCGTTACTTCATGGAAGAACTTTTGTTTATGTGAAAAAACAAATAATTTCCGGATTTTTATGTCAGAGTACTTATAAAAGTAGACAATATCGAAAAAAGTGGATGCAACCATTTTTTTCGGATGAATGTGGGTGTGTGTGTGTGTGTTTTTTCGTGTGTGACTTGGAAAATTCAAACCGCTGTATCTCAAGAAGAGAAAATTTGATACGCCAGTAGATCAGCACCGACCATTTGTAAAATTTTATTAAAAGATTCAACTAAATGGCCTAAATGGCGTCAATCTCGACGAATTTCTACAGAGATGAACTATGCTAGATATGAAGATATTCAACAATGCTAGATATGAAATTTAGTAAAGATCGGTGAGAGACTTCGGCAAATTGTATAGCAATTTCAATTTTCACGACTTATCCATACGATTTGTGCTTTTGACACAACTGAGAAAATGGGTTGAAGCTCGACACATGTACGTAATAACGTATAAGGATATTTGCTACCGAAATCGGTAAAAAAAAATAATAGCGACATTAGGAATTTTAAAGAATTTCAATATAAATTTTACGAAGAGCTGTTATTTATGATGTTGAGAAATACGGCGTGTTATGCGAAATAGATTTGGTATTTGAAATGTTATTATGGTTAAGGCAATGAGGAAAGAGCATCGCGTAGGCTACTAACGTAGGCGTTCAAGTCACTAAAGTGGAAGTCGAATGAACGCATTGGAGTTTGTGAGTCGAGAAGAAGGAGCGAAAACTTTGTTTCCGGATGTCATGAAATTGCTCGTGTTGCTGTGACGCTGCGCGCCAAATATCTTCTCAGCTAAACTGGAGCTTAGCTAGTGACTAGATAAGACTAGTGAAGCAGCAGCGACACGTTGATGCTCTCGCGAGTCTTGCGCTCGCGTCTTCGACATTTCCGTCGGGCATCCGTTAACGTGGAAATTGACTTCTCTGGAATTTAGTTTAGTAGCTGCTTCGAAGAGGCATAATTGCATGGGCTGTAGTGCTACTGCTGCTACATGCTCAAGAAGAGACTTAATTCGATGGTAGCTCCAAGTATATGTTGCTATCAATATATTGGCAATCGCCTACCCGTTACAATATATCAACGGCTTATAGCTAAACCGTCAAATATTAGGGTTAAAGTAATCTTAAGAAAAAAAGGAGCAACGATAATATCACAGATATTTAACATACGTCGATGACATAACATTCAAGTACAAATTTATATATTATTTGTACAGGTATTCATTTTCACATAGGCTTAAAAAAAATTACTCATTCATTTGATTGATATTTTTTAAAAGTAAAGATTCATTATATTGGTAATATTAATTAATTATTAACTAACAAATAAGCAATATATTAACAGCCATATACCTGGATAGTAATTTTTGCGTTGAAATATTCTTAAAGATCTTGGCATTACAAATACAAATTTACATATCATTTTTAAATCTACTTATTTTTTCTTCCCATAATAAAGAACAATAATAATAGTAAGTAATAGCAATAATAATTTGAATTATTTGAAAATTAAAAATAATATATAATAATGAGAAATACATTTTTTTAAATTATTGAGTATTAATTTCGACTTACTAGTTATATTGTGAAATTCGGGAACAAATTGCTCACTGTCCTCGGTTTCGCAACTGCTGCCTGAAACAAAATACATAAATGAGAAGTTTGTATAAAAATAAATGATTGGTTGATTTCTGTTCAATTTAAATGCTTTTTATTGCAGAAATAACAATTCAAATTTCATTTATTCTTCATGTCTTTGCACAAACAGGAATGGAATCTGATATTTTATTCATCAGGATTCCGAATTTTCGGTTAGAAAAAATGAAATGAGAAAAAGTATGAAATCGGTCATTTTACCGTGTTGTGAATTTTTTAAATCGTGGACAAATTATAAAATTTCTCAAGGCCGTGAAAAATAGTACAAAATGAGTATTTTTTACAACTATTTTTTTTTCAACTTTTTTTTTTATTAAACAAAAATTTGATACCCTTTAATGTTAAGGCTCGCGACAACCGGTACAAACCTTATAGACATTTTTCTACAGATACTTGATCTAGTTTTTAATTTTGTTTAGCAACCAATGTTGGAAATTACAAAATGTGCAATAATTTTTTGTTAAAATTAATAAGCCATTAATGTTTTTTATTGCTCTCAGGTTAATGGTTACGTGTGAGCAACATGCCACAGCATGAAGAGATTGCAAAATCGGAATCACGCTGACCAGCTTTAGTGATATAATCTACAGAGCTGTCTACCATGTAGGTGTATAGAGATCTACCTATATAGATATATCGGGCATGTATGATTTACCCTATCCCGATGGTAACGTCCAGGACGCACCCCTCGCTCGACCCCAGTACTTCTATTATATTCATCGCGTATAATATCCACAGTTGGCAGGAATAATTAAAATTAATGCTCCGACAGTGAGCAGCGGTACGTCGCTAATCGCTCGGCAGCGAAGCGGCGGACTGCGCTTTAATAATAATCATAATAGCACCACAGTAGCACATAGTAGCGCACGTGTACATATACACTCTTTGTCTCTATCGCGACGATTATATATTTCGTCAATCTTTATTTATATGGTTTAAATGAAAATTTGCCATTTCAAAAATGTTGCTAAAAATTTAATTTTCACCAACAATTATTAATAAATAAATAAAAGTGTGTGTTTCCTAAATATAGCTTCCAAAAAAATTCTCATTTTTCTAGAAAAAAACCGATAAGCCATAAAGCCTTTAAAAAATAATCAGTTCAATTATTAATATTGTATGTGTATTTTTTAATCATACCAGAAGGTAAATAAGTTCGATATTCGTCACCGAATAAGATTAGCAATTCTTATCTCTCCTCTGGACAATCGTCACAATAGCACCAAAGTATATCGTACCGCACAAGTTCTGGTTACGATTATAACTTCTAAATCTTTGTTTTTGGCTTTAAAATGGTTAGATTTCTTTAAACAAAATTGGGGATTTTTCTGTTCATCTGTCTGAATAATTTTTACAATATAAAAAGAGAAAAAAAAAAAAAAAATAACGCTCGAACAGGGACTCGAACCCTGGACCCTCAGATTAAAAGTCTGATGCTCTACCGACTGAGCTATCCGAGCTCTTATGCGCCCGGGCACCTATGTTGTATTTAAGCTAATTTTCCACTATTATACCATTATTGTATATCAACACTTCACATAATTTTTATAACATTTCACAAAAAAAATATATAAATAAATAAAAATTTGTTTATTGCTAACTTACCATCTTGGAGCCATGGTTCTTGTCTATAGTCTTGGGTTGGATAAAGTTCCGTGCCTAGAAATGGATTTCAAAAAGTTATTATAACTTTTATAACAACAACAAAAATTATTACTTTCACGTAAAACGAAAAAAACTATGTAATCAAATGATTTCTTCTCCTACGCGAGATTTCTTTAACAAATAAGAATTCCTATGATGATATGAAATGGATATGAAGGAAATTTGTTTTATAACGACCGTTTTTAAACAATTAAATTAAATTCGATTTTAATTCATTGCCAAGAATAAGTTTGATCGATTATTTTGTTCTGCAATTCAGGGAAAAAAAAAACTGGTTGCTCTAACCAATATTTAGCATAAATACAAAGCCAGGTATTGTTTAAAAAAAACGACAATTATTGAAATATAGTCAATTAAATAGTATATTACGCCACTAGGGAGGGAAAGTAGACTATGTTGAACCGCGTGTAAGATTGTAAACGCGCGGTTGGGGATAATCTACTTTCACTCCCCAGTGGAGTATACTATTTTTCACCATATCTGCAGCGGAAAGTTCGAATTACGTAAAGCCCGTAGGGCGGGAAGTCGAACTTTCCGCGCAGGTATGGTGAAAATATAATACAAATTCAACTCAATTAAAAGAATTGAATTTTGCTTTTTCCAGCAAAGTCATATTTTAAATAAACCATAATTAAATTCGATTGTGATCAGCTGCTAATGACAGTTAATTAGATTTTATCATTCTACAATTTTGCAGCTTAACGAAAACTTTAATTTAGCAGACGTTCATCTATTTTCTCCGATAACTAGTAGAGATAGAAAGCGTGCATCGTAGTTATTAGGTTGTTCTGGACACAAATAGGATGAGTTGTATTTAATGGGAGTGGAAGATTCGCCACGGGGCAGTGAGGGGAAGGGGCACTCATCGGTAACTTCGTTTTGTCCAGCATATATGTCTTACATATATGGCTCCAAATAACGATGGCCTTAGACGAATCGAATTCTGCTACTATAACATTACACCTCATTGCACGCGGATAATGACGCACTCGGCTCAAGCATGAATCTCTTCTGTGGCTCATCCATCGACTTGGAACGATCGACCCTTCGACACTAGTTCACTACACATATATATAAATATATATATGTATATATAAATTTGCGGTGGCGAATTTTTGCGACTGAGCAAAAATCTCTGCGAATAATAGGGAATGAGACAAGCGATAAAAATTTGTTGTTGGTCATTCTTAGTTTCATTTATATCTCATAGCCCAGAGAAAATTGTACAAAATACAATCAACACCATTGAAGCAAATCATCCCTGGTGGAGCTGTCCGACCGAAAGTTGATCGAAAATCGGCGGTCGGTTTGTGCAAAAAGTCGACCCAAAATTTTACTGTAGTGACCTATGTTTATGGTATGTCTAGGTCAACATACGGTCGACTATACGATAGTTAACCACTATTCGTCTTAGGCTGCAAAACTTTTTGGGTCGATATGCGGTTAACATTTAATAGATTGATCAATATTTAACCGAACTCTCTAAATAATCTTAGTCGAAATAAGATCAACTATCAAATGCTTCACCAAAAATCAACTCATTCCAGCATAACCATTTGAGTCGATTTATTGTCATTTCTCGAAAAGTTGACCGAAAACTGTCCCGAAGATGCACTAAGTTGAATGTCAGTCGACTTACGATAAGTACACCTTAAATTAACTGAACCGAGTACATCCGATTTAGTCCATAATTGGTCAAGTTTTTTTGAGTCGACCGTAAACTGCCCCGAAGTTGCATTAACTTGAATATGAGTCGCCAAATGAGAAGCAGACCTTAAATTAACCGAACGGAACCCATTCGATTTAGCCGATAATCGATCGTGTTCTTAAAAGTCGACCGTAAACTGTCCCGAAGATTCACTAAGTTGAATATCAGTCCATTTACGAAAAGTCGACTTTAAATTAACTGAACACGGTACATCGGATTTGGTCAAGTTTTTTAAACTCGACCGAAAACTGGCCCGAAGTTATATTGAGTTTAATCTCAGTCGATTTAACGAAATTCGATCTTAAGTGAAGGGGTAGGGGTCCGTCAAAATGCTAAAAGTTGCCTGTATACTGACCCAAAGCTATTATAGCTTTGGGTTATAGACAGTTGACGGTTAAATCACAATCAGCTAACAAAAAGGTGACCTGAAATTGACTGAACCGAGTCTGTCGAATTTAGTCGGTGATCGGTTGAGTTTGTAAAAATCCACCGAAAGTCGACCAAATATAATTTTTGATGTGTAATTGACTTAAATTTGCCCGATGTTTACCAATTTGGATCGTAAGACCTGAAATTGACCTTAAATACGGTTCAACCCGGTCCGCCAGGGATAATCAGCTGTATTGGAAATTGTCGATTATTTGGATATTTTTTGCCTTAGAAAATGTCGATTATTTGGCTTTTTTTTTCATTACAAAATATTTAGTATTTGTCTGTATTTCTTGGATTAAAAAAACATTCATTCTTTTTTGCCTATCTCGTTAAATGTTCGTTGTTTTTTTTTTTTTTTGTTGTTTCGGAAAGTTTTCCCCTCTACAATCCTGTTAGAAAAGGATTGTAACAGAATTGTTGAACGAGAAACGTATCAGAAATTATTCAGTTTCCTCAAAAGTTTCGGAGTTTCGAGAAAATTCCGTAAGCGAAGAAACGAGCATTTCAATGTTTATTTTTCAACATTGGCTAGCAGCTAAAGCTGTTGCTTTGGCCTGTTCATTCCGTGTAGTTGCGACCACAGGAGGGAACTAGGGGCACATCGAGTGCTTGGGGAGAGCGTAACACGATTACTATAGAGAAATTGCGGCATTATAGGCGCTGATTGAGTTAGGGGTGGAGGGGACAAGTCCGCGATGCTGATCCTGCACATGGCTATATATGTGTGTGTGTGTGTATAGCAAAAGAAGTGAAAAGAAGAAATCCAAACGCTATGTCGTTTTGTGACTTAACACTGTGCGTACCTACCGCAATCCTAGACATAAAGTGTCAATCACTACAGAGAAATATTCATTCTCGCAGGGAGTGTGAAAACTCGCGCGTTTTCGCCACTCTTTCACAGGAGAAAGTGAGTCGAATTCATGTTGCAAAAGATCCTGCCACGAATCTCGAGGGAAGTTCTTCCAACACGATAATTCGTGGCTTATTGAATTTTCTTTTGGGCGTTTCGCTCTCTGACACTTTACATTTTTTAAATGCAATTATTGTTCTAATTTTCTGGCATCGAGATATTTTCCAATCGCAAGACAAAAAAGAGATAATAAGTTGAAATTTAATATATACTAAAAATTTTGAAAAAAATACATTTTTTAAATAATTTGATACATATCGCGGAATAATCTCCCTCACAAATAAAATAAAACATCGGAAGCTCAAATCTGCATTGTTAAAAATGCAAGTGAATTTAATATACCAAACGATATGAGATTTACGAAACGGATATATGAATTCCATGAGTGGATCCCCTTAAATAATGCCCCGTGGATCTAAATTAGAAGGAAGAAGCCAAAGTAAAAAGTCGTTGGTCCAAACGACCCTTCGATGCCTTTCTCCCATCAAGCTTTGAAGCCCTTTGATAAAGCTACAGCGACTGAAATAACGGTAAGCGCAATGAGTTTGGATAGAAGAGTGCAATGTCTGAAAAGCTGGCACGTACGTCGGTGGCTTGTGGCATGATGCCACGGGGCCGATGAAAATCTGTGAACGTAACACTAACGCAACTGATGTCTGCTCCTTCGAAAATGTATCGCGACGGGACACGGCTAAGAGAGCGTCATTACACGAAGAAGAGATAGAGCAACTATGTGGGACAAGGACGATGAGAGGAAGGAGAAGAGAAAGACGAAGAAAGAGAAAAGGAGAACCGACGGCGACCTCGTCCTCGCTCACCCTATGAAGAAACCCTGTCACTCGCAGGCCGTCGAGCCCACAGTCAATATCTTTATATCCTCGCATCATCGACAATATTATTTCTCGGAGAGCGAGTCTAGAGTTTGTGGAAACTCTCCGAAGAACGGATATTGCTGCGTATCAGGACGCAACAATATTTACCAACAATCCAATGATTTATAATTATTGACTTTTGTGTTCGAAAATGAAAAACAATGTCTAAAAGATACATTTTTTTACATTAAATTAGTTTTGTCCTATAAGATTTGTTAGTATTAATTATTGAATACGATTTACAAAGAGTCGAACAATTATGAATAATTTATTTTTCGTATTGGAAGAATTTTTTTTTTTTTTTTTTTTTTTTTTTTTTTTTTTTTTTTTCAAAGTTTTTCAGATCAGTAAATAAAATGATCATGTTGAGAAATTAACGTGCAACTTATTTTGTTCGATACCGATTTATTGAATCATACGAATATAATAATCTTTCAATCGATTTAAAGAAATTAAAAAGCATAAGAATTAATTTGAAATTGTTATAAATAGTGCTTTGGCTGTTAGGAATAATAGGGAAACTTATAAGTCTAGAGGAGATTCGAAAAATGACACCTGATGTATGGCGCTGCCGGTTTGCGAGGGATCACGGTGGTTGGTGACATTAGTTGTACGCTCTACCGCTAGATGTCTTTCGCACGTGTCTTTCTCGCAAGCGATTAGGCTCCTTGGCCTATATATAAGCCGGGAGAAACGCTACGTTCGTTACTCTGGTTTCCCTTCAATACACGCATAAATCTTTCGCCTTTTACTAAAGATTTCCGTGGAGGGGAACAACTGATGAGTCTATAAGACAATTTTTTGTGTGCCCGGCGCAAGCTGGGCCGTAAATCAATACAAACATAAATAAGTTGCTACCATAGCAACTTTTAGCTCAAAGTTTAATAACGTTGATAAACCGAGCAATTTCTATTTATTGCTTTCTGTAGTTCAAATTCATTGGCATTTCCGAAGTACGGCATTGTACTATTTCAGCATTTTTGTAACAAAAAATGAGCATATAATTTTTACTTATTTTTTCGTTAGGTTATCAATGATTGTCAATACTTTAGAGCTTAAAAAATAGATTAATTGGATTTGCTTTATATACGTACCGTGCTGATTTTTATTGGATCCATTGTTTTGATCGACCGGATAATTCGGACAGTAACTGGCGTCCACAGCGTGTACTGGCTCACCTAATCGGCCGAAACTGTCGCCGGTCTGAAAAAGCAATACAAATCCATTATTAGATTATTTATTTTATTTCTTTATTTATTATTACATTAACGAACATTTTATTCATCAGCTGATATATTAAATTTACTACCCGAGTGAGATACATATTCATTCATTTTTATGTGTCCTAAATGTGTTTGATTAAAATGTATACTTTATCGTCTTTTAGAAAAATATTTATCGTCGATGCCATGGCAAGAATCAGCAAGCACATAAAATCAATGAATAAGCATATTTTGATTATTATTTATCGGTAGTTTTTTGGACCACGAGAGGTGTTTAAAAGTGACGTTTACTAGGTAAGAGGCGAGTCGAAATGCTGTTACACTAACGTAGCATCCCTAGCGTCTATAAGACGATGAAAACTACGAGGCTGAAAACGACACAAAACGAAAATGGGGATAGCAGCAGCAGCAGCAGCAGCAGCAGCAGCAGAAGGAACGAGAAATGAGACGAAAGGCGAAGGAGGAGGACATCCGGCGAACGATTGGAAGGTTTCCTCCTCGCGGAGCAATCTTGTGGTAAACCCGGTTACCGGCCCCGCGAATTCATGACTATTAGCGTGCGCGTTCTCGGATACCGTCTTAGCACCTCCCGCCAACTGCACAGATGTCGATACCACGAAGCTTATTCTCTCCATTTGCTTTAAAATATATATTATGCAATATTTATTATCACCACCACGAAAATTGTCGGAAAAGTAAAATCTATTTCATGAAAATAATCGTCACCAAACAGCAAGAAAACGATTCTTTTTTTTATTGGGCCAAGAAATCTGTTTTTTGTTAGATATATAAATTAAATAATCGAAAAATTAAGGGTCACATATTTGTTTTTACAAATTAATAGCCATTTATATAACGATATGGGATAAATATGGTTGCCGTCACTAATTAAATTTAAAAAGCCTGCAAGAACGTACTAAACTTTTCATGCCTTTATGATTTCTTAATTACTATTAATGATCATAGTAATGAATCCCATGCCAATGAAACTGCGTCGTTAGGCTATAAATTGAGACGTCAAACGTAGAATTAATTTCAATTATAACACGTTCATCTCAATAAATCATTAATAATCTAATCAGTGGTGCAGTCACCTTGCATATGTTAAATATACGAAATTAAATACATTGCGTGATTTCAAGGTTCTTCAATGCCCAGCGAAAAAACAATGTCGGAAATTCTGTTTTTTTTTTATGGCTTCAAAAAATCTTGAAAGGGTTTTTTTCAGTTCTATAACATCCCAAATTGGTAACATCCAAAAATTACTTAAAAAAATCAGAGTAAAAAAGTTCGTGATAGCGAAAACCAAAACTTTGAGGGATAGATAGTATTCGAAATCCGCCGATGTTCTAATAACAAACATTACTAACAGTGTCATTGTCAAATGTGGCTTAGCTTAGATCAATATTTATCAAATTATTTTCAGTGTTAAAACAATACCACACATTCATTTATCTTTATAAATCGAAACGTTAATTACACTACTTACATTGACTATATCCCAAACATTTTTCGTACAGTACCAAAAACTTTTCACACTAGACCTGTTAAAAAAAACGACACACATTCTTTAATTCTGTTACTCATCGAGATGATTCTTGAAAATTGATGCAAATCAAAAATTTTCGCCTGTCGATGCTCAAATAATTTTAAAAAATGGCAAAATGCGTAATATTTAAATAGCGTGTGGGGTGCAACGCTATTTGTTGTTCAAAAGGAGATGAAAGTTTTCGCAAATACAAAAATATTGCGAATTTGATTCTGCAAATGTTCGTTTTGTACGCCGATATTTTTTTTACCTCTTCTTTGCACAATTACGAGAAAAAAAAATCATAATTTATCATATCCAGACCTGTTAAAAAAAGGAGGAGGATCTTTCCAAGTTCCGTCGCTCACTGCACTAATTCTATCCGAAATATCTTTCCTACAGTGCCAAGAAATGTTCACTCACTCACTGTAAATTCCTCGCAAACGTGGACATATTCTTTCTACCATAGCATGTACTCGGTAGAATCGGTAAGCACATAGCCTCAAGTTTCTTTATCGTTGTTAACAGAAAGAGTCGATCGCGAGTGAATTAACGAGGTAATGACTCGTAAGCGGAGAGGGCAAACAGGGTCGCGTGTCGTTGAGGCGCGCGCGGCCGCTCTCAAGTATACTCATCCATAAACTCATCGTATCTTTCCCACCGGGACGCGACTATCCATCCGTCGGGACACTATGCGTAAGTAGTGCTGTGGTACATGGCGCGTACGATTCGTTCGTGCGGTGCGAAATTGATGCCTTTTTCTAGTCCCTATGTGTGGCACTATAATTTCTGTGTGTGTGTCTGTTGTATACATATATATAGTTTGGGAAAAAGGGAACGCCTCGTCACTCGTCCAATGCTACGGTGACGACCGCATTGCCGTCGCATCGAGAGGGGAACTATAAAGGGGCGAGCAACGACGGGGGATACTTTTGCTACGCGCCCGCACAACTATAGTTGTGCAGTAGTAGTATACGCGTGTTTACGCTATAGTGTGTCGATCACGCATACACTCATAATTGCGCACTTCATTTTCCGTCTATAATAAAGTCATCGGATAAGACGGGAGAGAACGAGTGGGGTGACAAATATTCGACTTTTCGTCAGGGATCTTATCGTGTAACAGTAAATTGGGGTGAATTGAGCGGGTAAAAAGCTTGTTGCATGTTGACTGACCGAAACGAAGCGGTAAACGGCGTAAATATATCAAGTCGAGTAATATCTGGCGCTTTTTATAACGATTAATGTGCATTCAAAAATTAACTCGAACCAGACCGTTTCAGTGACTTTCCGGCAGTTTGTCTCTGCTATTTGCTAAATATCTCTGAAAAGTGCGAAAACTTTTAGAAATGCGGAGAAATTTTCACCAGGGTCATAAAATTTGCAAATAGTGAGATTCTATTTTAAATGCAAATAACATTTTTTTTTTTTTTGTCAATTATGCCGTTTGCCGTATATTCGTTCAGAACACTTTCAAATATAAAGGATTTTTTTTTTTTTTTACCGTAATCACTATAATAGTTATTATTCTGATAGGATATTTTATTAACCGGGGGAAATACTGTTGCGATTATGACTGTTTATTTACAGTCGTTTTGGTACATCCAGTAATTTTCGCTTTTTCGTCTTTGCTTCATTCATCGATGGATTAATTAGCGATAGACGTTGAAAAGGCCACTTTGTCTGGTTGCTCTTTGCTATCGGAGGAGAAACTCGAGGCGAGATTCTTGGTCCCTTTTTTTTTCCTTTCATTCCTTCTTTCCCCCTTACTTTGTCAACTCGCTCCTTTGGATTGGGGTTTGTCAAGACAATGGGACGCGTGGCTCAACGACCACGACGCGGCAAACAATGAGCCTGAAAAATAACACTATGACCAGTAGCAACAGTAGGGAATGATACAATTCGGCAGATATGTTGTATTGCTAACACGTTCGAGCAACGCCTTGAGATTGCTCTCTTAGCTAATTGGTTTGTTTTCATGAAAAATGGCAAACTGATTTCAAGAGCACGATTTTGTATAATCATTGAATATTCAAGATTTTTATTTTTTGTAAAAGCCTTCTGCAATTTTCATGGAATAAAATGAATGTATTTTTTCCGACGTTAATGTAGAATTTTTATTAGGAATTTCCAGTTTGTTATGAATATAGAAGAATTTTTATGGAAATCGTAGTGAATTACAATGGAAGTACAGAATAATAGAACACAACACTTTTTTGTTGTTGTCTTTTCATGAAGATTTTTGATTTTATGGTAAAATTAATAGCAATTTCGTATTCAGGGGGTCAAGGTACATCATAATAGCATCTAACCAAAGAAATAACTTTTTTTAAAGATTTTTGGCGAAAAATACAAGGTTTGACAAAAATAAGTATAACTTTTTGGAAAATGGAGATGGAACTTCGAATTAAACTTGTTTTCTTCATAATTCATGAAGTTTTTTATTATCATTAACAGATTTTTAAAGACGAAGCAGCCGAAATTCAAAATGTTTACACAATCTTTCCGTTGTCTAATGACTTTGTTACAATTCTCATCCTTTCAGCAAGCTCGTTCGATCAAAAAAAGAAAATAAAAAATCACTTAACCCAAAAATAAAGTTTATCGCAGAAAAATTCTCTGCAGAGAGAAAAAAAAAGTGGGCTTGTCAGGAGCTTATGCGATCGAAAATTTCCCGCTAATTGCGAAACTACACATTTTTTTTCGATAAAAAAAATCAATGTTAAAAATACGAAAAAAATATTTCTTCCCTTGGAATTTCATATTTATGAACGGAAGCTTTTGAATCATGTATAAATTTCGTAATAGTCTATCCCAGTGTATTATTAGACACCAGTGGATCGGGTGATCGTTGTGCATTAATAATAAAGAAGCGGTTGGATGGCCAGTTAGTTGATAATTAATCGATCACGCCTGTAAGCGCGCGGAACCCCCCGCGAGTGTTTGGTCGGGCGACGCTCGAATCACCAGCGACAACAGACCCCTCGTAACACCGCCGACACTTACGCAGAGCGACGTTCGTAGGTCAACCGCGCCCGAGTAGTTCTCGATGCGTTATGGCCTCGGAAGAGCTCGTCGCATCGAACGTGTGTGAGCTGCGTCGAGCTGTCAACAAGCCTGGCCGCGGCGAGCCGTCACTCTCGCTCGTCTCTACAGGCCACACGCGGTTCGTATTACACAGGCTTTCCGTCCATTCCATCTTATACCCCCTCGTCGCCACATTCTCCCCGCTATTGTGCACTATTCCAACCTATTACCATCTCTCTCTAGTTCTCATGTCATTTTCACTTATTTCTATTCAAGTTAATAATCTCATAACAATGCAATTATTTAAGTTACCATTGATAAGGTTTCATTAAATTAAAACAACAACAACAACAAAGCGTCTTTGTCCTATGACAAATTGATTCTGTGAATTTGTAATGAGAAAACTATTAACGATAATTATTTTTTCCATATGGAAATCTTTGTTTTCTTGTTATTAATGTTTTCATGTGTGTTATTACTAAAGTTTGGGGAAAAACAAGACTAATGTTTGCTTGTTTATATTTCAGTGATTTTTCTGTCTTCTGAAATCTGAGAGACAAATTGTCTTTCGTTTCTCTAGTAAGGTAATTTTTCTCTAATAGGTAATTAATAAAAATGTATTCTTTTGGTCCACTAACTAAGTAGGTTAATTATAATTTATAAACCTTGTCCGGAATTGTAATTTCTTCATTTCCCGTGATCAATATTTAATAACCCTTTTTACTCTACTAAATAAAAACCCTCTGAAATTAGATTTCTTAATTTTTATTTGTTAAACCGTTAAAAAAAAATTTCTTTCACTTTGGTTAAAAAGAAACAAAGAATAACTTCCGAAATATATTTCGTACTCTGTTTCTGATAGATTTGTATAGTTATAAAATAATATATCAGACACAGCAGATGAGTCCTAGTATAGAATAAGCATGAAATAGTTTCATGGTGGGGTTGGTGATGAATTCGGGCGCAACGAACACGCCCCTTCGATCTAATACCTACTATATAACGAGAGTGGCTGGTAATTCTTCATTTACTCGATAGTAGCTATAGTCGATGGTGCATGACTGTAGTGGACGCATCGTCGTATCATGGGAAAGTCGAGTGGGGCGGCATATGCTTTTGGGGGTCCTCGAGAGAGAGAGAGAGAGAGAGAGAGAGACGAGAGTCAATTAAGCACCGCGCGCAAACGGTGTGGGAATCGAGTGATTTTTAGAATCAACAAACATAAATCAAGTGTTTCGACTGATGCGCTGGGGTTGCGTTCGGCTGCTGTGGGAGAGACGTGTGCGGGAACAAGTCAGCCACCAGGGGAAGTGAGACGGAAAAAATTGTGGGGTTGTATGCAAAAGCCAGAATAAACTTTCTTCGAAAAAAATAAATAAATAAAATAGTATTCGCAATTTGTATTGAAAAATTAAAATATTGTGGCCCATTTAAAAATAAGTTATTTAAGAAATCATTGATGCAAAAATCTTCATTCTCACCTAAAAGTAACTCGATATCTATTTGTATTGAAAAATAAACAAATTTGAAAAGATATATGTCGTATCATTTAAAGATAGTTTTTATATGACTAATTTTTGGACAGTTTTATAATTGTGATTATAAATTTTTTATTAGCCCTGTTTCGGCTATTTTATTATTATATATTATATCTTTTATATAAACGAAACGTTTCTCAACTTGTTGCCAAGGTTATCGCAATTTCGCAGATTTTACAATATTTTATTCTCCATGAAAGTCTGCCTAACGTAAGAGTCTATATAGTATAAGGAAAAATGTCAGAAGCAAGATTTCGTCTCTTTAGTGGCGTTTATATAATTTTTCTTACCGATTTTGAATCATTGGAATGAGTTACTATATTCCAGTTAAATTATACTTGCACGTATGTCACATAGTAAATACTGAAATAAATGAATTAAATCATGTGTGTCCTCTTAACAAAATACATTTCTTAAGACACGTTTTGGAGACATAAAATGAAAAGAAACGCTGCCTAACACGAGAGCCTGTATACTATGAAGGAAAATGTATGGGCCACCCACTGTTTCGTATGTCTATCAGAAGCAAAGTTTCGTCTCTTTGGTGGCGTTTCCGCAGTGAACGTGCGGCCACCGGAACCTTTCGACCCCCCATGACCGATTGCGGAGAGAGGGGAGAAGAGAATGATGCTACTAGTCTTGTTGCCACGAGATTCCGGGGATCAGGGGATGCTCAGAGGGGTGACAATTATGTGTTTAGAGGACACAAAAGGGGTGGTTCCCGTGGGATATAAGTCGCCCCAGTGTTGAAGGCGCGTGCCGCGGCAATTCACTACCCGAAGTATCATCGTTCCTGAGAGACAGAGAGAGTTTATTATCGTTTCGTTGTATTCGATGATGCTCGTTGACATTCGTAGTCTTGTTGTAATCTGAAGTGGGCTTAGCGATATGAATCAATTTCGAGTGAGCTCTTATAAGTATCGCATTTTCAGGATGTATTTCTTTATAATATATTGGTAAACAAGCACTTTTTCGTTAATATTTTCAACGCACTTACGTGCTTGACAGATTTTAGGTAATTAGTATTTTAAAACCTAACTCGAGTGACAATAATAATTCGTTTATTGACCCTTTAATTGACAATGTAGCATGTTTGTCATTTATAGAGGAACAGTCATTTTTCAAAATAATTTGTTAAATTTTGATTAAAGAGTTTTCAAGAGCTTCATAATTTAATAAACAATGCGGTCGAGGCACGTTTTTAAATTAATAAATGAATTATTAGATAAATATCCAATGTGTGATTTCTTTAGAATTTCCAATTAACTACATTACAATAATACAACTTTTTGACATAGCCATAAAAAACCAAACGCTCGATGTAAGTTTTTGTTGTTATCTCAATAATTATGTATCGCTTAATAAACCCATTTGATTAATAGTTCTTTTAAAAAATGTTCATATTATTGTGTCCCAAAAATTGCTTATTTTGGTAAATATACTAATTGAAGTATTAATTCCATTTTTTATTTTCTCTCTATGTGCGTACTTTGGCCTTACTTTGTGCCATTCTTAATTATTATCAAAGGCACGTCCCATCCAATGTACAAATAAACGAACATATAAACGAATAAATAATATGAAGAATAGAAAAAAAAAAAAAAAAAAAATGGTGAAATTTAGACCATGTGCACTCACCAATCTTGTCAAATCTGTAGTGACAGCCGGTACCTCCTGATCCGCAAGGTTCATCATCCCGTCCTAAAATAATCACCTCAACGGTGAGTCCAGTTCGAAAAAAAAAGTCTGCAGCCTCTCAAACGCACCTTAGTTGAAACTCTTCTCGCAGTACCGATCACGAAAAATATTAAGCCTTTCGGTTTAAACAAACCGAAAATGTCTATTACTATATAATTTAATACAATAAATTATCACAATGTCGTCCCACACAGGGAGACACTCGCGACAACGTACGAAACGATTTTCGCTGATAACTCGACACGTTCGTAACTGTGACTGCGACGATCGAGTGAGTTGATCTACGCGGAGGGTAAACAGAGTCGTCGTCGGGGCTCGGGGAGTTCGTGGGACGGAAAAAGGGAGCTTCAATGGGTTCTCATACACCCCACGCATAACGGGGGTTGCGCTTTGCTCCGAAAGTCAACGCCCACTCAGCCCTGTACAGAATAAGCCTGTACTGAGTTTATAGACGCAGCTTCGCGGTTGCCGGGGCTTTAGCAACCCCCGAATAGGGGCGGAGTCAGAATTCATTGGATGAACAAAATTCCTTGGGTTTCTCGTGTCCTCTGCTACGGATCCAGCGGAGCTTTCGAACCCCGACGGGCTTCAAACGTGCACACCTCGTGCCTCGGATGAAATCCATCGCGAAACCTATATATATATATGCTTTCTTCCATTTTTCAGTGAAATTGAAATTCTGCAAGCAGCAGAACTGCGTTGGTCCTTCCCCCGACTTCTTATGTCAAATACGACACTTTCTCTCGCAGAAAACTCTTCCGATGCGATTCATCCCTTCGCCCACAGACGCGATGCTGCATGAAAACTCCTCGAGAGTGTGAAAATTGTCTGGGATTACTATGCAAGTCAGTGAATGGCGATTTTCTGGATTATGTCAAGTCAAAAATTATTTTGGATTTTATGTACAGATTTGTTAAATTGCCCGTCGGGTTTCCAACGTACACATGTTGTGCTTTGGATAAAAACCATCGGGAAAGGTATATACATATAGAGGCAGCTTTCAGTAGTAGTAGTAGTAATGGTGAGTTTATTGACAATACAAAACATGGAAAAGTTTACATTCTTAACAGATTACATTACATAAATAAATATTTTACACTTTTTTTCACGTATTGCAAATTGATGATTGAACGAATTGCTTCATTCTGGTTTGTCTTTAGTATTTTGCGCGTCAGCTATTGTTTCGACCCAATTTGATTTAACACTTAATCTGTGTCGTCGACAAACTGTAGTACGTATTGGCTGTGATCGATGTGTATGCTTTGTTTATTAGTTTGGCGTTGTACATAGTGTACAACGTACAATATGTATATGTATGTGTAATACGTACATGTATGTATTGTATTATATATTGTACAATAATGGTGAAAGACGGGATCCTTACCGTACTCGCTGTTCCGGTATGAATGATGTTGAAGTAAGTGCTCCTGACCTTATTATTAGTGAACGGATTTTGAGTAAACTGTTGATGGTGCGTAGTAGATGTTGCGGGTAGCGGAGCTGGTGCAATTTAAATAGCCGTCCTTTGTGCCAGACACTGTCAAATGCTTACACGATGTCGAGAAAAAGAGCCGCCGTTTTCTCGTTTGAAAATTTACTAGCTTCTACGTTGGATGCTAGTACGGTAAGAGCATTTAGCGTTGATTTTCCAATTCTAAATCCGAATTTATAGTTTGGTACGGCTGCGTCTACTTCTTTCTCGATTTTTATTATCGTTTTAATTATCATCTCATAGATTTGTCCATTAGATGGTAAAGAGTAATTGACCTGTGATTTTCAATTGAGCTGCGATCTCGGTTGGGTTTTGGTGTTGTGATAATTACCGCAGTTTTCCAGACTTTTGGGGAAAGGAGTATTTTTTTAGACAGTAGTCGAAAGAATATACGATAAACTGGTAGGTTCTGTCGTTTAATTTTTTAATTACGCTGATGAGAACATTATCGATGCCTTGAGAGGTGCTTTTGCATTTTTTAAAAGATGTCGTCAATCTCGGGTTTCGTTATGGTACTGATCTCCTCGTCTCGGAGGATCGGTAGATTGAAGTAGTTCTCATACCAAGCAAATCTGTCTCGAAAATTCTGTGCGCTAAAGTTTGGGTAATTGTTTATGGTGTATATGCTTTTGGAATCCTGTGAAAATGCTTCTGCCTTGTCTGTATTCGAAGTGATAGTTTGGCTGTTGATTGTGATGGGTGGTGATGAATTACAGGCTTGGTTGTGGCTTGAGATTTTTTTGATAATTTTCCAACGATGTTTGTCCTTTGACTGGTGTATTTCGTCACAGGCTTTTACAGCCAGTCGTGGGTGTTGTATTGTATTACACTAAGAGAAAATTATGGTATTAGTAACTATAAAGTGACAATTATTCATTTATGGTTGGAACAACAATTTTTTTATAGTTGACACAACTATCGAATAGTTACTATAACTACCAAATAGTTACCATAACTATTTTCGTAGTTATCGTAACTATAAAAATAGTTGCATGTAATAAAAATGAATAGTTGTCACTTTATAGTTGACTGTACTGTTACGATTTCTCTGAGTGTATCATCTGTTGTATGTTTTTATTAGATATGTTGATTTTTGCTTTAAATAAATCGCATCGATTCGTCTCATATTCTCCGTTTTATCTTTATTTGTCGTCCGATGAGAGGCGGTAATTTGTGTGAGAAAACTTTTTTTTTTTTGTTCTTTTTGGTATTTGCCGCGACTATTTCACCCAACTTGGTATTAAATTTCTCAATGAGATCTTCCGATGCACGCTTCTATTTTTTCAGTGAAATTGAAATTCTGCAAGAGCAAAACTGCGCTGGTAATTTCCCTCTTCGAATACGATCCATCCCTTCATCCGCAAATGTGATGCTGCATCGAGACCTCTCTGGAGTGTAAAAATAGTTTGGGACGATTATGTAGTCGATTGTTTTAAATATATCAAGTGAAAAATTATTTCCGATTTTTTCTCCAGATCTCTTCTCTTAAAAAGTTGGTGGCGAGATATATCGACTTTCGAGTTTTAGTATCGAAAGTGCGAGATTTAATTGTTGTCGGTTTATTCGTGCTGTGATTGGTCGGCGGTGTCGTCAGGCAGTCACACTGCGTTCGGGACCAAAAAATCATGCATTCATTGTTTTGTTTATGTCAAATGTCAAAACTTATAGAAAGAGACTCGGGCGCTTCAGCGCCCGATTCCGCTTAACCCTAGTCCTATATTAAAAAGTTCATGGACGACAAATGCGAAATTCATTGTTAGCGATTTATTCGTAATTTGGTTGGTCGCCGGTGTCGTCGTCAGAGACGCTGAGATTGGGACCAAGTTCATGCATTCATTTTTTTTGTTTATGTCAAATGTCAAAACTTATAGAAAGAGGCGCTTAAGATGATGTGCTACATGTCGTCTGTCTCTCTCAGATCGCCATAAGTGCGAGTCAGATAGCTGAATCTTCCCGAAGTGTTATTCTTCGCCACGGTTGATTTTTCGAATAAAAGTCGACAAGTACTGACTGCAGAGTGCCAAGATGCAGTCGGTACTTCTCATTTTTTGCCTGAAATATCAATTATAACCGAGAACAACGCTTTACAGTTTGTGTTACCGACCGAGCAGTAGCACATCATCTTAAGATGATGTTTTAGTGCTCGGTCGGTAACAAAAACTGTAAAGCGTTGTTCTTGGCCACAATTGATCTTTCGGGCAAAAGACGAGAAGTACCGACTGCATTTTAGCATTCTGCAGTCAGTACTTGTCGTGTTTTATTCGAAAAATCAACCGTGGCGAAGAATAACACTTCGGGAAGATTCAGCTATCTCACTCGCACATATGGTGATCTGAGAGAGACAGACGATATGTAACACATCACCTTAAGCGCCCGAGTCCGCTTGACCCTAGTTCGTTAAATTGCTTATCGGGCTTCGATATGCATATCTCGTCCTACGGATGAAAACTATCGGGAAAGGTATTATTGGGCATTCCATACCGTTTCAATCTGAGCCTGATCTTTGACACATCGAATAAAAACAATTTTTTTTATTTTCGAATTATCTTTGATTTTTGAAAACAACAATATCGGTCGCTGAACCTTAGAAATCTGAAGAAAATCTCAAAAATCTTTTGTCGAAAATAAAGATTTTTGAGATCCAAGATGAAGTCGGCCCTCGCGATCTTCACCAGATATTGACGGGAAAAAATAAACCAAGCGCTTCTATTTTATAAGGTTACAAAGTAATAAGATTCCTTTCTCCGCATTTTTTTCCTATAACCTACAACCTCTAGAAACACAAAAAATAATTTTTAAAAAATTGAAAAAGTTTTACGCAAATTTAACCGAACCAAGTCGTACAAGAGTTTACCAAAAACAAAAGATATTATAGAAAAGGACATTTATTACAATACTTGCAAAAACTGCCTTTTCTCCTGACTGCGCTGAAATAACGTGATGCGGTCCCTGAAAAGCGGGAGGAAAGTCGCCGATATCTGACCGCGAGCAGTGCGCATGTGCAGCGGGCAAGATATACGAGCCAAAACTCCCTAGGGCATCTTGCCCCCTATTTTCGCCCACTACGAGGTTCCCAGCGGGACCGCCGCGTATCGCGGCGCTCGCGCTGCGTACCTCGAAGCGCGCAAAAACAGGGGCCACGATGATCGAGCGAGTCTTGCCAAAGTATATCTTCCCGCTGCCCATGCACACGGCTCACGGCCAGGTATCGTCGAATTTTTCCTCTCGCTTTTCAGCGACAGAAATCACGTCATATTTCAACGCAATCGGAAGAAAAAAACCGTATGCTACGCGGGAGGGAGCGCAGTTTTCACCTCGTGCTCGAGCAGCCCTCGCTTCGCTCGGGCAGCTAACCTCACGCTCGGTGGAAATCGCGCTCTTCCCTCCCTTGTAGCATAATGTACTATTTCGTACATCGCTTGTCAAATAAACCAAATGTATTTACCAATCGTTTTTCCTTCAAAATATACGTCAATATAATGCAGTTGTTAGGTTTGCTATTTTTAACCAACCACCAATCGTGTCTCAATTCTCTCTTCCTGCAGCTTTACTTTCAGTTGATTTCACAAACAAGAATTTCACTTGCCCCAAAACCATCGGTCGATAAAGCAGAATTCCCCGAAGCCCAAATGCCAACCTTTCTTCGCGGCCTGTAGATCCCACGTCCATCGGATTCCTCCCTACTTTCATTAAACCCGCATTACATCCATCGCATTATTATTCTCCCAACACACGCTCAACCCCCACAAGTATAAACACCGCCGAATTGTGTGAGCAAGTCCAAACGGCATATGCGCAGAATGATATAAATTGTCTGGCAGTGATAACACACCTCCATGTTGTGTTCCTTCGGTTAGCGCTTTCGTCGTTTTTCTGAAACCACCCAAAGCAGTACCAAAAAAATCCTCTGACGCTAATGTCATGCGAGTGCTACTGCTAAGTGACTTTGAAAATTGCTACGATATACTCCAAGTGGACGAGTGCAAATCGCTCGTCATCGAGTCAAGTGTGATAAGCACGCGCTTTTGCGCGCGCGCGCAAACTGCGACGATAGAAAGAATATACCGGCCACCGTCACCTCGTGATAATAAAATGGTGTGACAAACCTTAAGACACCGTGGGGTGCGTAACCCACACAGGCGGATCAACGTCCGAAAACTTAAAAAAACGCTTATATATATATATACACATACATATAAGGGGCGGAAGATTTACTCGCTGGAAGCGTAAAGATAGTCGCACATTTTCGTCATACGTTTCTAACTGTACTCGTCGTAGTATAACGACAGAGCCGTATTACATCATTGTGAGTGAATATCTTGTAATCCTCTATGTAACTATCGGTGATTCTCTCCAATGTGTCCTGAGGTGCGTTATTTGGAAAGCCAAAGGTCGTGAATATCGTCAAATGGCAAATGCTTCTAACCTCTTTTTTAGCATTTTAATCGATAATTCGGTGCAGCGTTGTTGTTGTGATTCGCAGTGTATATAAGAATCGCGACGGTGACTACTGTGACCTTGATCCAATAACCCACCTACGACAAAATATCGTGAATTTTTTTAAATATCTGTTCGATCTTCAACAATTTATTGGTATTGCAAGTTTTTATGTTTCGTGGAAGATTTTTGTGAACTTGGTGGGGTTTTTGGTGGAAATTTTCTTTTTCGAACGGGGTTTTATTATTGAATTATTAGCATCACTTTCGCCGCGGCGCCTACGATGCCTCTAGTAAAAAGCGATCTTGAGCTCTATTCGTTCTATTATTAAAACACGAAATTGGTTATAGTTTTTGTGTAGCTATATGTTGTGCTCAAATATTTGGAGTGTAAATATACGTAGGTGCCACGCGGGTTTTTTCTTTTTGCTCCAAAGTTTTAATCTCTAACACCAGTAAAAAGAAAAAGAATTCATAATGTTTGACATTTATCGTTATCAAAACAGCGTGCAATTTTGAAAAAAAAAAAAAAAAAAAAAATGTATATTCAAAATAGTGTAAAAATTGCACATTCGAAAAGATCTTTTATTTTTTGTTATACAAAAATGTGGACTTTGTTCCTAATAACAGTTTCCTTTTTATCTAAATATACCAGTATTTTAAAAAAATTACAAACTCTTTAAATACTTTGAAAAATAAACATTTAAAAAAAATATATTTCTATAGCAGTTCAAGGATTAATTGTAGTAAAAATAAAAGCTTTAAAAATCTGACAAATGCAAACGCCGAAAATAAAATCTCTTAAGAATCGGAAGTGACGCGAGAGGGTGATTCTGCTGCCATAAAGTGAGACTCGCCGATCAGCATTTTAAGTGGAATGTTTTTTTTCTTATCTTTGCTTTATCATAGCGATCTTTAGACACTAGTCTTCTGTGATCATTGAGATATCTGCGGTTGTATTGTCTAGACAAAGTTTACCATAATAATAATAATATTGTGAGATAAACTTTTGTTTTTATTTCGATATAAAAATGAGCAAAAAATGTGAAAGTAAAATCCTGAATTTTTGTCATTTTTCATACTGCTGAATTTGAATTAAATTTTCTCCAAAACTTTGGGCAAGTTTATGAACTGTTGTTGTTGTTGTTGTTTTTTAAAAATAAATACAATTAAAACATGCAAAATTGGATCATTGAATTTTATGTGATTTTTCATTTTGCTGCATTTGATTTAAATCTTGTCCAAAATTTTGGGGAAATTTATGAATTTTTTGTTAATTATTTTGATACAACGAATGTGTTAAATATGTGAAAGAGAGTTTTTCTGTTGCAGTTTAGAGAAAGTTTTGGGTAGTAATGCCCAGGCAGCATCTGTGAGATGTGCCAGTCCAGGCTTTACGAAGGCCTCAGTAAACTTAGCAACTCTACCTCAGCCACAAAGAGCATTAACAGAAACTGTAGCGGGAAGATCAGGCCGGCATCTACAACATCCTCATACTCGATAAATACGTATCCTAGGCCTCAAGATGTCTGCGGTAGAGGCACCACCTTTCATTCGTACCATCGAGTGGGACATGATGGACAAAACAAAATTCTTTCCACTGAGCATGCTATCTTCTTTCTCGATAAGATGCTGCCTTTATCCGCTGACTGTCATCAAAACGAGACTGCAGATCCAGAGGAGAAATCACATGTATACGGGTAAAAAACATACAAAATAGAGACTTTTTATTACTTCAATTGGCAAACAAAAACCAATTTACCTCCTTATTTACTGAAATTCTATTAATATAGATTTCTTTTTATTTTTATCATTTTAATTCTCAAAAAACTTGACGCACAGCATTATGTTAAATTTTACCATCATTTAGTATATATAAATAAGAAAATATGTCTGGTAAATAAAAGTAAATAAAAAGAAAAAAAAAAAAAAAAAAAAAGATGTTTTCAATTGATAATGAAAGAAAATTCGTCTTACATATTTTTTAAGAGCAAATTTTATTTTTAAATCCTAAAGGAATGAAGAGAATTTTGGTAGAATGGCTCGTAATTTTTATTTAACAATCTTTTTCAGGTATGATCGATGCTTACAAAAAGATCTACATGACGGAAGGCTTTTCCGGTCTATATCGGGGCTTCTGGATAAGCTCAATTCAAATAGTGTCAGGAGTATTTTACGTTTCGACGTACGAAGGCGTGCGTCATTTGCTGGGGCAGGATCCCTTCACCGCGGATATCGACTCGCGGGTAAAAGCGCTGATTGGCGGCGGCACTGCCAGTGTCGTAGGACAAACGATTGTAGTTCCCTTTGACGTTCTAAGTCAGCACCTGATGGTTCTCGGTGTTAGTACCAAGCACGGAAAACTTGCAGTTGACAAGGTGCCTATAAAAATACAAATCTTTGTTGATTCCCGTTTTTCTTTTTTACCCCTAAAAAACAATTTAGATTTTCGAGTTATATTAGAGCGTTAGAGAATCAGTAGAAATAGTTATTTAATTCTTTTGATTTTCTAGATGGGCATGAACCCTTTGGGACTTACTCTTCAACCAGGGTGCTCACGGGCTTACATTTCCGGCGAAATTATAAGGCATATTTATCACAGAGATGGAGTTAAAGGATTTTACCGAGGATATGTTGCATCACTTTGCGCGTATGTGCCGAATAGTGCACTCTGGTGGGGCCTTTACACTGTTTACCAAGGTAGCGTTGAAAAAAAAATACTCCGATTCGTAACTCATGGTTCGTTCCTCATACAGGATGCTTCGTTTTCATCAACATTTTTTTGTTTCTTTTTTTCTTCGAGATTTTCAAGTCTCGGAAGACTTCCAAGTGTCCGAGCGAAGCAACAGCCAGTCTTTAATTGTTGCATTTTGTGACAAAATGTATAGAGAATTGTAGATTTTGTATCTTATTGAATTTTTTAAAGAAAGGATGCAAATGCTCTAACTTTCGTACAATTTACGATATTTTGCTAAATAGTTGTTCGTAACTGTAGGTGCAGAAACGCCGTTCGGATTTTATGGACTCGTGATATTTTCGTAAAATTGATATTATTGCATTAACTTTTGAAAATCATGAGATAGCGAGTCGAAATTTATTGGAGATCGGTAAATGGGTTCTAATTACACAGGAATTCAACTTTTTCGTTATTATTTCTTGACATCTAAAACTTCGCTATACTTCACTTTCATTTCCCTCAGTTCGCTATACTTGAGTTTCGAATTCAAATTCGACAGACTTCCTTATAGAAGTCGATTTGTAAAAACGTTAAAAATAATTTGCAATATTGATCAATGTGACTTGATTTTTTATTGAACAGACGAATTGATACGAGTATTACCGGAACGGGTGTCGCATCTATTAATCCAAGCGGTGGCTGGAACAATGGGCGGATTCACGACGACCATAATAACGAATCCTCTGGACATCGTGCGAGCCAGATTGCAAGTTCACAGGCTGGACAGTATGTGTAACGCTTTTAAAATTTTGTGGCTCGAGGAAGGCATCAAAATGTTCTCCAAGGGACTTACGGCACGTCTAGTCCAATCAGCTTGCTTTAGTTTCTCGATAATACTGGGTTATGAAACTATAAAGCGAGTAAGCATCAACGATGAGTACAAGAGTTATATAAGGTGGTAAAATCGATGACAAAGTTCGCTCGTGAAAAAAATAATTGCGACAAACATTTACCTTTCTTTTTTTTTTTTTTTTTTTTCTTTTTATAGTGAAAGACTTTTTTTTACCGTACGATTTTTTTGACCTTCCTTCGACGAAATTCTTCATGTTTTAAAATTAGATTTAAAAATAGAAAAAGTCTTCAGCATTGCTATTTATAAAAAATTTCGAATGATTGAAAAACAAATTAAAAGTGCGACGAGCTAAGAGTAATAATGATGAATCGGTAAGTGGCGAAGTAAAAAATAATAATATCGAACAATAGCCCAAAGACTACAGTGAGAGGGAGGTTCATTCCGTTGATATTTCAATCGTGACTTTTACAATACGTTAAAACTGTTAGATCATAGTGACTGCACGTATAATTCTCAAGATTCAAAGCTCGAGAGCTTTATATAAATGTATAGATAACAAGCGATTGTTAAGAGGTTTTTGTAAATAATTATAATATGATAATAATAATGTATGTACGAACCGAGCGTTATTGTATATAATCGCATCGTTTAGTTCATTTTTTATCCAAGGTTCTTTGAAAAATACAAAAACCACATCTGGATCGTCTGAATACTTGCCTGTCTGCTCAGAGCTTGGAAAAACTCGTTGTAATGTATGCGAGTAATCATTGGCAAACAAGAAATAAAGAAAATCGAAAGCACTGAAAAAATGTTGTATATCATTATAAAAATAAGCAGTTGAATACCTTCATTAATTTATTGTCCTTTTCCTTTTGAAAAATATAGTTTCTTAATATAGATATTTTCCTTAATAAGAATAGTAAAAAATTGCTTTTCTGAAAATTTCGCTTTTTCATTTTAACATGTTAATGTATTTTGTTTTTTTTTTTGTTTTAATTGTAAATAGAAAAGTACGAATCATCCCCAATGAAATTGATTGTTTTTCATATTTTTCCAGTCTGCTTTTATCAAAATAGAAAAAAAAGTCAGAAAAACAGCTGTTCCTGCAATACAACAAATAAACTGTGTAGATTTCTTCGCCGTTATCTACTGGGCAAAAGATAAGAACGGTGCTCTGCAGAATTGCAAGACGGAACGTATCGTTCTCAACTTTTATCTGAATATAATAAGTACCTCGAAATATCATCAACAGAAGCGCAAGAGAGTTTGACGAAAATGTTGTCTGATGCATGGATAATGTACCGACATTGGATAAAGTTTTGATAATGTACCGACATTGGCAACGTATCATATCTGCTACATTGAAAGAAGAGCTGTTTTTCAATTACATTTTCTTGAATGGGAATTAAAAAAATTTGAAAAAATTTATCAACTAGCAAAATTTTATTAGGAATATTTCCTACATTTGAATTTTATGAAAGAAAAATGCATTTACGCGTAAATGTTAAAGAAGAGCCAATTTTTTTCTAGTCAATCCAGAAACGGGTCCATCATTCTTTCCACTGAAAAAATCTTCCAGGATTCAAAGGAGTAAAAAAATAGAACTGCAGATTTCGCAATTTTTTGTTTTTAGCGAAACATACTTTGTGGATGGTCTTGTTATTATTGTTATCTAACCTTTGTAGGAAAGCAGAAAGAAAAACTCGTTGGTATACAGATTATTCTTTTCGATATACATTTATTATAAAGGACAGCATATCGAGAAACATTGTTTTTTGTTCATGAAGGTACTTAAGTGGTCTTACAACATAGTTCAGTTGATGTTACAAGAATTTCCATAATATTCTCGTATTTCATTTTTAATCTTTTTCTTTCGCAACATTTGATTACAACCTATACGTACAACCCATTGCATACAGATCCAGTGCTCATATAACGCTATTACACACCTCCCCTCTTAATAATAATCTCATCAATCAATATCATAATGTGTCAGCTATTTATACGGTATTTACAGTCAAGGTGAGGGGATAGTGTTCTCTGTCGCGTTACAGAGTACACAATAGTCATAATAATAAATATCGTATTCTAGCGATTGTATTTCTCGATTACATGCCTCTCGTTATCTCATCATTTCACATTTTTATTACAATTTACGGAAAAGAAAAACAAACAACTGTACAAGATTTTCTTCTTCCAGCCTCTCGACCTTTTCGTGTATATAACTTTTCGAGCACCGATAGAGCGTCGATTGAATATAAACAATTTAATTCTATATAATACATCGACTCTTCTCCTTCAATATATACAATATTTTGTAAGAGAAGAGAATATAATTCTGAAAGAATATCGTCGCGTTTTAAAATGCGATAAAATACTACCGCTACGAGCTGCTCCGTGCTTTAAGAAAAAAAACCTGGCTTTTGTCGGAGATTTAAAACATTTTATTCTGTTAAAAGAGCAGCTTCCGCCCGTAAATCTTTGGTATTACGCTTATAATAGTTTCTTTTTTTTTTTTAATTCAGTTTCGACGTCAATTGCGTCTTGCGCATCCAGAATAAAAACTTACTAGCTAAGATTGGGTTCTTACTTCGAATTACGTAATGAAAATCTCGCGTTCCATTGAGCTTCAAAATAATGAGAAATTTTCGCATCGCTCTCTATAAGTTTCGGTTTTTTTTTTTAGTCATTATTATTATTCGTATTTACAGAGGTATATAATTTTATTATGGGCTGCAGATTCTTTAATTTTCATTTTTTGCAAGATGCATCATTCAACCACAGACGCACAATTGAAGAAGAATTTTTTCCGGGCGTAATTATTTGATTAATGATTAATTGACCTATCTTCGTGCTATCAAAATAGTCAAGTATTATCGCAAATATGTTAATCAATTTTTCTATTACCCATAATTAAACAATACGATACAAGTGCGGTAAAACTTTTTTCCGACTTGTACCAAATTTTACTTCACAAGATGTGAAAACGGGGGGGGGGGGGGGGGGACACGAAGCGTGCGTACAGCTTTCGTTTTTCGTACCGAGTGAAGTTAAATAATTATCAATCCATTAAAAAATTATATTTCACCTCCCGAAGAAATTCTCCTACAATTTTTCATCTTTACATTCAACTATTTCGGTTATAGACACTATTTTTTTTTGTTTGTATATTTATTTATATGTAGTATTTTGTTTGTTTGTGCGAAAGCGTGGCGTTCTTTGCACGCGAATGTCTCATCCCTTGGCGACCAAGTCTGACGTCGATTAATGTATTGTCTGTTCTTTTCGGTAGCATTAACGATTGCGCACTTGATTAATTAGTTAAATTTCGTTAAATTACAATACTGCTAAATGATTAAATAAAATTCGGAATTTAAATAGAAAAATTAACGTTCTAGTTCGTTTTTTACTTTGAAAATCATCATTGCTCTTGAGAATTTTATATTCAATAAATCCACATTGCCTGGAACATAATTATGTGAATAATTATATAAATTAAATAAACGTTAAGTTTTCTTGCCGAGTTTCTTTTTCACGCTCCAGTGGATATTAACTGAAGCGATAGTGTTGTTACTCCGAGACCTCTTTAAAGCTCACGGAAAGTTCACTCAAAGGGCTGAAAAAGTCAACGTTAAACAAGCTTTACTAAAAAAAGAAAAAAAAAAAGAAAAAAAAAAAAAAACAGGGCGGACAAAAAACTACTCAAGCACTGAATATTTTTCCATGATTTTTCATGCTGGCTCAAACAAACCCACGCGTATATCTGACGTTATCCTTAAGGACATAGAAACGAATGGTTCTCGGTGCCCTCCAGAGGATAGTTTGATGCAATAAGTTTGATTTTTATGAATACGAAATGTTATATTCGTTTATGTGTCCTTTCGGGGCTTCCAGAAACATTTCCAATTTTTTCCTCCCTTAAATATGAATGTTTTGACAATCAGTTTATTTCGAATATATGTACAAATGAAGCAATTCGGAGTGTAAGGTAAAAAATGAAAAAATGTTAATGCAATATTAAAAGCTAAATGGATGGAATTTTCGACGCAGAAATTCGTTTAAATAAAAACGAGAGTTTGCACTTTATCGCACCGATCGATTAAAAGAAGTAATTAAAAGACCAGGGATACTAATATAGTTTTTGCCAGTTGCAGCGAATCCATCGACTGTATGGGGTAGAAAAAAATTGAGTGCACCACTCTCACATTCGGTATACGATGAATTCCATCCAATTGCTTCTACATACGTAATTTACAATGCCAGAAGGAAATTCTGCCTCTTCACCTCTTCAATTCAATATTGTGGAAACATAGGAGCTATCGAATTTATGGTACTGTAAACTGGAAACATGGAATATAATTTTAGAATCTCTTCGTCGTTAATTTAACAAAATCGTGCTTTAGTTTTACACAAAATAACCGAATTACATAAAAATAACATCCTTAAAGGGACTTTTGTTTTTTTGACGTCCGCCATTTAAAATGATCCATTCCATTCGAACGAAAAAATTGTGGAACTTTACACTTTGAACTGCTTAGGTTAATATATTTCTATGAAAAGTAATACAGAAAATATAAAAGGATGTACTATTTTGAAAAATAATAAATTTCATTCGAATGAAACAAATATTGTGCCACATACTTTGGACTGCCTAGAGTTTCTATAAAAATAACGTGAAAAATTATATATCACCATGTTTAAAAAATTGTGATTATAAACAATGCACTTTTTAGGGAATAAAAATCATAATTTTTGTACTGTTTATATTAAATTGCAAATTGAATGTGACACTCGTGAGATGTCGGAATAATACAAGGAAACGAAAAGACCCGACATGGTTCAAAAAAGTTGCTTAAAAAAATCCAAAGTTTTCCACTTTTAAAGTTTTTTAGTTAAAAGTTTAGGATATTATCTTCAAGATGTCTTTGGGGGAAAAAAGTCGTCTTGTGCGAGTTTGAAAAAAGCTATATGGATAATTTTCTATTGTTTTTTTCTTTTTCTTTGTGTGAAAATACGATTTCATTTTTTTTTGTCCAGAAGCAATCGACCAATTACGAAGTGACTATTTAGTACGTGACACGTTACTCTTTAGAAAATATTTTGCTTCATTAAATTCTGTTTAACTTTTGATAAAAATATGGTGAAAAATGTGCAGTATAGTATACAAGGTGAAAAATTTTCACGTGCTGCACCAACATATTGGTATTTTGGTGGTATGTGTGCAGGTGCCGCCGCCGCCGCCGCCGCCGCCGCGTGCATAGCCCAACTAGGTGCGACATTTTTCCCCCTTTTTTATCTTCACTTTCCATAGCATGGCTGCGTCAAGTTTCATTCGTCTCTATTTATTGGTTTGTTCGTGACTATATGTATATATATATACTGTACTATTGAATTTGGCCTCATGTCCTTCTCTCTGCTAGGTATGCAGTAACTGTGCAATGCAACGCACCACTTTTTCGCATCCTCCTCTTGATGCTCCGGTGTGTCAGCAAAAAAACCCGCAACACTCGTCTCGATATTGATTAATACGACTGTAATCAATTACTCCCTTTCGATCTCCCATTATTTTTTTACACCCATTTCGTTCCACGATTTATCACCGATTGATTGGTAAATTTCCGATAATTCGTTCGATTCACATTGACAACCCGGATTTTTGAGTGTAGATTGAAAGGTTCCGATAAAAAAATTGCGTCGTTCAGTGAGTTATAGAGACAGAAAGTTAGTTATATACAAAAGAAATATCGAATAACATTTTTTTTCTATATTAAAATAAAATGAAAATCGTGATGGAAAAGAGCCAAGTTAATAAATATTTTGGAGCAGTGATGTTTTTTAACTGCTATTCAAGCATTACCTTTATAGAGTTATAAAAACAAAAAATTATATTTTAAACTAAATGTCACAGAGATTTTTTCTTCATGCTAACATGGAATTAAAAAAAAAAATTGCCGAATAATTGTATAAATATTATATTTGGGCCAAAAAAAATATTTTTTGTAAGCTGCCGTTTGAATTTTGATCTTTCTGCGATCGTTAATGCTCCTGTCATCAATATTCCCTTTCGCACTGAGTATGAGACATTAATTACATATATATATATATATATATCAATTAATATACAATATATGTGTATAATACAATAATATAAAACCAACAGAGACTCACTTTCGGTCCCTTTTCATTTTTTTTTCTATAATAATAATAGTAATAACAACCCTCTTAGGACTCTGAATAAATAATAATGAGTATTGTGTTAAAAATGATTTGACGTTTTGTCCTGTAGTGCGATTGCTTCAAGGACAACATTGTATTTCGCTTCGAGACATTTGTTAAGGGTTAAGAATTCTGTGAACGCAGTCAATAAAATGATTTCATATCAAGGCATTTGCTGCAGTTGATTAAAAATGCTTTGCACATTAAATCACAACCAAATTTTGATTCAATCAGAATTTCAATAATTTGCAACGAGGAAAAAGCATGAAAATTACGAATGTCATTCAAGTTATTACCGAGCATTAAATTTGTACAATAATAATACTAATGAATGTTTAATTTAGTAGATAGTACATATTAATTTTTCAAAGAATTCCATGACAATTAAAAAATGTATGTTTTTGTAAATTGTTAAACAAGTGAAAATTTCCGTCTATAGAATTCTTTCAAAGGTTCTATATGACATTTAATTTATCAGAATTTTTAAAAAAATTCAAAATCGCTAGATCAAATTGATTCAGAATAATTAGCGAATTAATTTTGTAATAAAAAAGGTTTTCCATCGGATGTATTTAAAAAAAAGTTGAACTTGTTTATCATAATTGCTTGGCATTATTATTATTGAAAATCAATATTCTTGATATTCTCAATGCCGTTAGCATAGGTCTACATTTTCCTTGTTGGAAAATACTCAAATTTCAATCGAATCAATTTTTTGATTAGAAATCCGCGTACGGGAAATGCTTAAAATGGAATAAAATGGATGATTAGTAATCCGGCATAAACCGGCGATAATTTTTAAATAACATTATCCGTAATTTCGCTTTTTTACAATGGTGAAAAGTGAATTCGATAATTTTTCACACACAATTTCTATTTTGTAATCGACATTTATCGCATCACACCGAGTCGATTTCCTCGGCGTCGCGATCGCCGTCCTCATTTTCTTGTTCTTCCGGTATTCCGAATAGTCTCGAAGCGTCGATTCGTATCCTGAAGAGTTTACGCTCTTCGAGTAACAAATTTCTCGTATTTTTATTCGTACCCGTTTTATTTCTTCCCGAGAACGATTTAGCTCGCATATCACCGTCAATTTCCGGTGACGATTCTTCGGCCTGATTTTCGTCCTCGTCCTCTTCTTCGTATTCGTAATTTTCGAGCTGTTCGCTCTCGTCAGCGTCCACCTCGATTTCCTCGAGCACCTACAATCACGTGTCCCGGAAGCGAATGGCACGTTCCCGTCGCGGCCCTTGTCTGGGCCCCGCGTGACGTCACATGCCACCCGCCGGTGGACCACTTCCGGCACCGTAAGCACCACCTTCGCTACTCTGGCTGACACTGCTGTAGCTTACGCTGCTCGTTTGCCCACCGCTTCCCATTCCCGTTACGTACTGAAAACAGACAGACACCAATTTATTACCTTTCCCACCTCTTTCTCCAATTTAAACATACTTGGCTCCTTTTTTCTCTTTTCTTTTCTTTTCTTTATGTATTCCAATTATATTTTAAAGTTGCACTCACGTGTCAAAATATTAGATAATATAATCTTTACAGATTGTGTAGTGTTTGTTTCGTCACTTAATAATATTTAAGCCAAAAAAATCATATGCATATGCCAGTGTTTTCGAGGTATATTTTCTTTGAAAAATTTAACTAAATACTTGATTATGTGTATTGTACTTTTAACCGTAACAACATTTTTCTAATATTCTTCAACGGCATGCCAATAATGGCGTTTCCGCGTATACCGTGTTTTTCATGTATTTCTATACAAACGAAATTCTGAAAAACAAACGAAAAAACGTCAATCTGTTTGTTGCATCTAGAAGCAAGCGTCAGTGTTTTTTTCCCTGGATAATGGATTTTTATTTCAGGCATTTGTCTCCCTTCTGTAGCCATTCATCTCTCACAATGCTGTTGATACTACATCGATTGGTCGCAATATTGCTGGCTCATGCACTTGACGCAAGAAAATCAACAACGGAAGCTGCATACTCGACTAAAGAGGATACAAGAAAAGCGTGTCTATATAGACTAGTGATACAATCATGACAGTGGAAACAAACAACGAGAAAATTGCGAGGCAAAACCTTTCTTTTTCTTTTTATTAATTTTTTTTCTTTTCGTCATTTAGGGACAGAGTTAATTAAAGAAATTTCATATTTACCGTAAGAAATATTTTTTCCGGTCAACACATAAATCAACTCTTTGCGGTGTTTATCTGTTGACTGGATGAAAACAGTCTCGAACAAAACATCTCAATTTCTTGAAATATTTAACAAAAAGTTTTCGTTAATTTTACCAAAAGAATCTTGTTGGTAAATTATTGCTGTACTTTTTTTTTTTTTTTTTTTTTCTAAAACGGGAATTTAACCAATTTTTGTCGTTGTTGTAAAATTAAGAAAAAGTTTCTGTGAAATTTTTTTTTGTTAAAAGCACGAATATTAAAATTGTATTTTTACTGTGTATTTTTTCTATGTGTATATCTATATTCGCATATTCGCAACGTAAAAATAAACCGTAGGACTAAAAATGAATAGTTGTCAGTTAATGGACGGAAGGACTATTACGATTTCTCAGAGTGTACTATATTTTTCTCTGCGTGCGGTAGATAGCGTTTATATAGTATATAAAGCAACGACAACGAATTATCTGGCATCGGTACGTCGACAAATGGAGCATGGCAGTTGAATGCAAGCTCGCCTACCCTGGCCTACCCTGCAACCCGGCACGCGACCCACTTCTACCAGTGCAATCCATTTCCTTCGTCGATGACATTCCGCATTGTCACGTACGCCGAACCTAGTCCGAGCTATGCGATCTCACCGTCACGTCTGCCCATTTCCCTCGCGCGATTCCACACCTTCTTTTTTTCCCCATCATTTCTCAACGATTTTCCTCGAGCGTCGTTTTTCTCACTGGCGATACCACGGAAACTCGTTACCGTATCAGTCCATTATCATTATCACCCATAACCCGTTTCGTTACATTAAAAATACTACTTTTCTCAACAGTTACTATTCTCACATTATCATTAGGCCGAGAAAAAATTAAATCTCTTTATGTCTGACCAAGACGGATTATTACTACTGCGAATATCGGGTTATCCATGTTTCTTTACGAAAAAGGAAGTATATTTAAAAAAAAAAAAAGAAAAAAAAAGATATTGAAAATATGTAATTTTGTAGGGATATATATTGTTATGAATATAGAGATTAGGTCTTATAGGAACACACGGTATGACAATCGACAAACGAATACTTGATATACTTCACAGTAAACGTGATAGAAGAAAGTCTTGACAGGACTTTGATTGCGAGCAGATGTGCGAACAAAAGCGTTAAAGATAAATAGAACCCTTTGTATTTAATAATATCCGCTCCATTTTTTATCTTTTATCTTAAAATTCTAGACCAATTTGGCAAATTGTGGACTTCCACTAGAAATGGATTCAATTTTAGGGAAATTTTTTTTTGTTTTTTCGAAATATTCATCAAGAAAGGAGTTTGGTTGTAAAAAAATTTATTTACGCAAAGTATTTTCATATACTTCTATTGATATACTTTGGATATACCTCAAAATATATGAAAATGTTTGTAAAAAGTATATTAAATATATGAATAAATATATTCCTGAAATTAATAAATAAAATTGTAAAATGGTAATTTTATGGCCGTTTATCCATTTTATTCTTAATATTTTTCGTAACTTCGCTGTTGCTTTTACGAAGCTAAAAATTAAGAATAAATTTCTTAGAAAAAAAGTGCTTGCGCAACATGTTGCGTTATTCGATAAGCGGACATTGGTTGGCAAAAAAAAGTCTCGTTGCCCAAGCGATACAATATCGACGTGGGCACGTGCTTGCAGAATAGCTTTCAATTTAACCCCACGTCTGCGGTCTAATATGAAACACGATCCGTTCGATGCACCTCCCCAACCTCAAGGGGTTGCGACCTTCTAACACACAGCTTGCGTGTTACACAATGTTGCAAACTTTGCCACTGCTGTGCATAGCAAATTTTATTTTTCAATCCTCCTCTAATAAGTTCATCGGTAACGAGATATTATCGAAACCATCGCCATCGTTTTATTCGTGCTGTGAGTGGTCGTCAGACTCACTGGAATCGGTACCAAGTCCATGCATTAATTTTTTTTTTCTTTACGAATGTCCAATCAAAACTGATATAATAGTATATTTCGATACAAGTGCGAAAAAACTTTTTCTGGCGAGTGCGAGTTTGCAGCCCGAGCCGAAGGCGAGGGTTGCAACCACACGAGTTAGAAAAAGTATTTCGCACGAGTGTCGAACGATATTTTATGTTACGATGTGAGAAAATGCAGTTTAACGCACGCGAAGCGTGCGTAAAATCGCATTTTACGCACAGTGTGACATAATAGTACTTTGCGATACAAGGGCGAGAAAGCGATCATTATACGCAGGTTGGGAAGTTGATCGCACTCGCCGCACTCGTACCACAGACTGCTGTGATACTCGTGGGGCTCGTGCGATCAACTTCCCAACCTGCGTATAATGATCGCTTTCTCGCCCTTATATCGCAAAGTACTTTTTGTAACAAATGCATGAGAAGTGCTACCGAGTGTAATGTCGCGCGCGTGCGAGAAGTGCGTACGAGAAGTGATTCTCGTGCGAGAAGTGCGTGCGAGAAGTAAAATAGTATCGATGGCCGTAAAGCGCCACATACGCCACGCGCGGCAGGCACGAGAAGTAGCACTTCTCATGCATGCGTTACAAAAAGGAAATTCATATCAATTTATATCGCTAATTCTAGTTATTATTTTATACTATTAAAAAGTAGATCTCCGTAATTTTTGACTCACGCCCATTGAAAGATCTGTAATATGAAATGGTATGAAAAAAGATAATTTATTATTAACATAAATGGTTTGTTATTAAAGATAACATCATTAAAAAAAATATCATTAATTAAATGATTGATTTAATTAAAAATTAACTTTTTTTTGTCTTTCCCAATCAAAGTGTTGATTATAATTTGAGTATTTCGTGATAGGAGGAAGTCTGTCAGAAAAATTGAAGCCAACGGCGTAACTAAACATTGTAAGAAAATAATAATAATGTAAACAAGTTATTGATAAATCAGTGCAAAAATAAACACATAGCTCTACAAACTTGATTTTTTTTCTTGTGAAATGTATTCTAGAGATAATTTTGTTCTCATCAGTGCATTTGTTAAATTATAATTTTACAAAAAAAAAAAAAAAAAAAAAAAAAAAATCAAGTGTAAAACGAGAAATTGACGAAAATTTCTCTGCAAAAATGACGAAAAGTTTGTGTGGTCAAGTGTAGACAAAAAAATTATTAAAAATAACTTAGACTCGGAGCAACTTTTGAATGAAAAACTCGTTTATCGAAATACACGTCCGATCTCTTCGAAATCTGCCGAAAGACTAATTTGTTCTTAATGTTACTAGGGAAAATCAATAATAACGCTCGCTCACTTATATTTCATAGATACGGTGTTGTTTATAAATATACCGCAATATAAATTTCTTTTCTTTTTTGTAAATCACACTATAAATAGTAATAATAATACTTATAATGGAGTTGAAAAATACAGCATTGGAAGATGTGGAGTTGTACGTGTTTCACAACGTCATTAATAGAAAATGAAGAGAGATAAAATACGCGTACAAACGCAGAGAGGTTATTATTTCTCATCCGTGCGTTGACGAGAGTAGAAAAGTCCGCGAAAGGTCTGATGAGGGGATAGTAGACGGGTACTAGGAGCTTTACAATTTTGTATCCCTCGGGACAACGACGTGATGTCGGGTCTCGTAGCGGTCTTGGTTTTCCGTACGAGAGACGAATTCCCTGAGGCTACGGTCAGTTACTCGACTACTCGCTTCGACTTGTCTCTTTTTCTTTATTTTCTTTACCTTCTACAAGTCGTAAGGTACGTTCTTTCTAGCCCACGCAGGCGCCATAAGCAGTTGGCAAAGTGTCAACCCTCGCCTGGGGTCAGAATCATTCTTCTCCCATGTAACGATTTATCATTCAAACCGCGATTGACAAACAGAGGCCATCTCAAAGATTACTCAATTGTAGTTAAAAAAAAAACAACAAAGTTTGAGAGTTTAGCCACTTCGATATGTTTATTTAAAATTTTGGAATAAAATAGATGCAGATTTAAAGAAAAATGTTTTATTTTTCAAATTGACAAGAAATAAAAATCAAAATACTTTTATTCCAACTAAAAGTAAAAGAAAAGAAAATTTTACAAAAAAATATATATTTATATAAAAAATACAAGGTCTTTTTAAAGTTAGGAAAATAAATACAAATTATAATGACGAAAGAAATATTCTTTATTTAAAAATGTTTAAAAAGTTGTGTAGCTCTGTGGGATAGTTTGTTGGACCGCGTGTTAAAAAACAACTTTTGAACTTTAGAGATAAAGTGTAATCAGTTTAATTTATCGAAACAGCAAAAGCTTAATTCCCAAGAATATCAAGAGGCGCCGCCAAGTTGATTTCCAACTCTGCAGTATAGAAGCCAAGGGTTAGATTAAGCTTAAAGCCCTCCCTCGAAAATTCCGATTTAATCCCTAAATTTAGCTTAGGTCTCAAGCAAAACAGAGAGATCACTATCTATATATAGTACAGCTGAAATAAATATGCAAGGACAGTGGACTACGTTGCTGCACTGGTGGGTTCGCGAACGACAGTTTGCAGTTTCGTGAGGGTAGTAGTTTCACTTCCAAGGTACTCGAGTGCTCAAGAGCAGCGCGTAAGGGAAAGGGAAACGGAACACGGAAACCCGAGCAGGAGTTCTGCATCTTATAGGTTTCCATATCCGTAGGAAGCTCGACTTTTAAAATTACTTTTTCCAAACTAATCATGATTCTAACCCTTTTACGAGGAAAAACTAAAGTCTCTCTCTCTCTGTGTGTGTATAACAAATTATTGATGAAATAATTTTTATATTTTAATATAACGTTCATATGTCTGGTAATTCAATTATCAGTTAAATTAATTAAAAAATCAGTTTTTGGGTTTTATTTAGAGTCAGAGGGAAAGAGAACATAGAGAATAGGAGAGTTTAGAGGAGAATTATCAGGAACCAAATGTAGTCAAATTTAATTTTTAAGTCACCTAGATTTTTCTTTTTTTTTTTTTTACGAACACAGACTCAAGTGAATACTTGAAATTTTATTAAGAATCACATGTGTCCTTAGATAGTGTAGATATTGAGAAAAATGGAAAATAAATTCTTTTGATTTTTTCAATTAAATAAGAGTATTTTACGTTGATTTCAAGTCGAGTGAAAATCGCCCATGTACTTGAAGATAGTTTAAAGGAGAATTATTCGACATGAAATATTCGCGTCAAATTTGCTTTTAAAGTTAGCTAGATTTTTATTTTTTAACAAACATAGACTGGAGTGAATAATTAAAATTTGTTTTTCAATTCCATGTCTCCTTAGATAGTGTAGATATTTTGATAAATGGATAAAGAAATTGTTTCCAATTTTTTAATAATAATTAAACATTAATAACCAAAAATTAATGAACATTTTTAAATGTGTCAGGAAACAGAGTATGTGTATTTGGAATTGATTTTAAGTCGAATGAAAATAGGCAATGAACTTGGCGATAGTTTAGAGGAGAATTATCAAGAATCGGAAATATAGTTGTAGATTAGGGGGGGGAGAGTTAAAGTGAGACCAATATATATAGTTAGCTGGATCGAGGTAGAGCAAGTTTGAACACTGGCAACTCTCCTCTTCACGAGACTTGGCCGTCTGTAATCTTCACAACGTGTTCTAAGCTTCCATAGTGTGGGGCTTAGAACTCGGTAAGATACTTGACAGCAATCGAAAGCGCTGCCCAGTCAAGAACCTACGATCGTCTATATAAAGCCAAAATGACATCCCTAGTGTACATAGTCCAAGTGGGATCGAGAGTTAAATGAACAGAAAATTGTTGGAACATACGAAATGGTAGAAAATAACTATTCTATATATTTCTTTATGAGAGTTGTATTTCTTGATGAGTTAATTGTTTCGAAAATTTAAGTCTTTAGGATTAAACATATTATGTATTTAAGGACGCTTCAAACGTAAATTTAATTCAATCTGAACTTAACTACTTAATGTTATGAGAAAAAATCAGGAAAATAAAAACGTTATTATAGATAGTATGATTTAGAATAATGATTTTTTTTATTGTTTTGATTGTTGTTGAAAATCATAGATTCTCGCGAAAAAAACGGCCGGATTTATTGTACATGAAAAAAGAACACAAATTAAGACATGTTTAAAAAAAAATATTCGGAAAGTTCGTGATCGCCTAAAAAAAAGGCAAGAAAAAACTTTCAAGACGTATCGTTATTACTGCGTAAATCGTGATAAGTAAACGCGGTTAACACGCTCGAATACACGTAACTGTTCCCATAAATAATGAACATGTTTTTATCTTGATGGGTATCTAATATTAGCCGCCGGTACCCTATTGAATATCTCAAAATGTCCGGCCATAATTTAACGACGAGGCGAACTAGAAGTACATATTCCGATAATTCAAAACCCCATAAAAACCCCGGTTTATAAAAATGTACGATTTTGTTGTTGTTTTTGCATCGTTTTTTTGACAAATTCAATTGATTTCATGAAAGCACTTATGATTTGTATTAGTGTGCAGTGACTTTTGCAGATTATCGTGACTGAAATAACTTACATTATCGATACAAGAACTCGTGCCATTTTATCAGTTTCGTAAATTATAAAATGAAAAAAAAAAAAAAACGAAAAAAAGTTTCGATTTTTTAAATCATGGTAAAAAGGCATGTAACCGGTACTTTCTGAAATTGTTCGCCGACGAGTATCAACTTCACGTTGATGCGACAGCCATTTACCGAACGAATAAAATGACGACAATAATATTTATATCGAAAATGCGAGATATTTCATTCACTGATTTTTCGAAGAGGGAAGAAAAATTTATTTGATTTTACAAAGATTTCTTAAAAAAGGAATAGAATACTATAAATAATGGTTTAAAAGAATTCGACGACATATTGGCACAGGATTCCTTGAAAAGTTGATAAAAAATAAAATTGAAAATCTAGACTCGGGTGAAAGTACTATTGAAAACATCAAGTATGCATTCGTTCCCTATTTTCAATGCAGGAATGGATTTAATGCAGTCCTGCATTGAAATACCTGGATCTCAGAATGTGGAGATAAAAAATATGAGAGAACGTGGCTTGGAGAAAACGGCGCAGAGAATGGAAGCTCTTATCTTCGCCCGTGCGCATCATTTTTTCTCTCTTTCTTCTTCTACCGTTTTTTTATCCTCATCGATATCGCGCACGTAGTTCCATTGAGGAGGGAGCAGCAGCGAGGCCAGCGAGGAGCGCTCAGCTCACTCAGCTTGGGCAGAGCTTCGTTGCTTCTCTAGTAGATATACCTATACACGGGTTGGCTGTACTCGAGTAACGAGCATATAAAGCGTAGTGTATAGTAGTAGGCAGTAGCTTCGGGAGAAAGATAGATGCGAGGGACAAGAGGACAAGAGGACAAGAGAAGAGGAATGTGGGTAAAATGGTATGAAAGAAACGTAGAGCGAAACGGGAGCGATATCATGGAAATAACCGCAGTTACTGCATCTACTATCTCCTGAAATAAATCTGCTAAAGGTTAAGCAAACTAATTACGAAAGTTATCATAAGCCTCGGTGTGACGTAACGAATATGGAGGAACTAGAATAAGCAATTGTGGGGCTTGTGCTCTTGACGTCTATTATATTATAAATTATTATCGCGTCAAGTCACGGTAATAATAATTGATTTTCCGCTGAGAAAAGGAAATATGATATATATTTTTTTTATTTTGATACACGCAGAAAGAATCTGGGACAAATTACCACGTCGGTAAGGCAGATACAATTTCATCTTATCATATATCTTACTAGAATTTCTAGTTTAAATTCTGAACATACCAGCGGTGAAATTCCAACTGCTATAAAACTTGCGATAGTTCTTTTCATCTTCATTTACTATCTCCTGAAATAAATCTGCTAAAGGTTGAGCGGACTAATTACGAAAGTTATCATAATAGCCTCGGTTTGACGTACCGAATATGGAAATAGAATAAGCAATTGCGGGGCTTATGGTCTTAACTTTTATTATATACTATAACCTCTTATAGCGTCAAGTCACAGTGATAATTATTGATTTTATGTATATATTCATATGAGTTGGAGATGGAATAATGAGAAATCACATATTTTGTCAACCAGATAGATTCACGGCAGTTTATGAGAATTTACTAAAATAGTTCTATTTATTATAATTGATGGCAAAAATTTAACCAAAACATTACGATATTGTTGACAATCAAAGTTAAAATCTAGAAAAAAGTTGTACGGAAAGGTTATGTTATCGACTGAGTATAAGTGTTTTCGCCTCCTTAACGCGACCTATTAAGAAAATATGCCACATTTCCTGCACCCTCCTCAGGATGCATCTTCATAAAAAATGGTAATTTAATGGTTTTTCAAGGTTGTTGGACGTTTTTAATCAAAGATAAATTAGGTTGAAGAACCGTATATAAGGGATGAGCGAAGACATAGCCAAGACGCAGTAAGGCGAGTTCTGCAAGCTGTTTTCACTCAAGAATACATTGCACTAATTCTCTCGGTTATTTTTTTCTTTCATTGCATTCTCACTTGGTTTTTATTCCCTGTTTCAGTACTCGTCGTACTCTTTAGTTCTACGTTTCCGACATTTATATCTCTACAGCGCGGCCCCGGGACACACTCGTAATTCACAAGGTTCTCTCTCCCATTTTATTTGAGTCTACCTATAGCCCCTACACTGTTTGGTGTACTGTTTTACTATATATATTTTTTATATTGCTCCTTTTTTATTTTTTATTCCTAATGTGCCCAGAGCTAGGTTGGCAGCTCGTTGAGAGCGATGGGCGAGGCGGCCCACCCATCTGTATGTAACCCGTTCCGACGAGTTCTTCGCGAACCTTCCGACGGATAACCAGAGGTTGCTCTGGGAGCTATACAAGACCACCGAGGAGACGCCAGATGGTCGGATATTTCCCTCACGCCCCTCCGGCCTTTTGTTCAGGACTTGTTTATTCTCTCACCGTGAATAGGTACTCACAGATATCTCGATGGGCGGGTTGTACCTTTTTCTTTTTTAAATACAACTATTGGTTAAAAATAAAATGTTCACAGCTGAGATTTCAATTACGAAAAAAATCAGCTTAATCGGCAATCTACAATTGAAGATATAACCATTTACATTATTGAGGTGACCACAATAGGTTATGACGACCATGTTGTTTTCCACCGTGAATGAGTATCCATAGACATCTCGAAGGGCAGGATGTATCTGTCATTATTCATTTTTTTGGAAAAATGTCATCTGCAATCGAAGATATAACCATATACATTATCGAAGTGGTCACAATAGGTCATTACGGCCATGTCATTTTTTACCATGTACGAGGCAATTTTTTTTTTTTTTTGGTCAACTGCCGGTAGAAATAGAACGTTCACAGTTGAACTTTCGATTAAAATTGAGTTAATCGTTGATCTGAAATGAAAGATATAACAATTTTACAATTCTCGAAGTGACAAGAGTTTCTCAACGAAATTCATCATCCATGGACGAAGTAAGTAAACTATTGGGCAAGTCCAGCGTCACGTTTTGATTTTATCGAAACCATTGTCATCGTATTTATTCGTGCTGTGATTGGTCGGCCGTGTCGTCGCCAAACACACCGGAATCGGGACCGACTTCATGCATTGAAATTTTTTGTTTATCACATCTGTCAAAATGTTAAGAATATCTTTTTTTTTAAATCAAAATATCATTCACATATTCATGAAATTCCACTTGTATTTATTACTCTAAACAAATTTGTACAAGTTCTTCAGGTGAATCCCTAAATATAGTGAATCCCTAAAAAGCTAAGCTCTCCAGTATAAGTATCGCTGCCGCCGCCGCCGCCGCCGCCGCCGACTGTCAAAAATCAACCATAAAATCAACAATTTTTCAATCGTAAAGATCTTGAGACGTTTTTTTGACGTTGGGTTTATATGGGACGTATGAGATGGAGACTCTTCTACCCTTCTACTTTCTGTATCCTCGTCGAGATCGAGAAGTGAATTTTTCCTCTCTATCGCTGATCCCGTGACAGTATGGACTCGGGTCACCCTCTCGCAGTTTACGTCTTCCTTCGGCCCTCGCCACCCTCTTTCCTCACTCTCACAGCTGCCGATTCTTGCGATTTTTTCGGACGAATATTGAATGCAAACTCTATACGATGGAATTTCTCCGTCCAACACAGTCCATGCCGGTTGCATTTTGAGCTTGGTGTATTTTATTATTTTCTTTTTTCATTTTACAGTATTTCAAGAAACTGCCACTAAAGAAATGTATATATAGTGATGGTGGAAAAAAGCAAGCAGAAGAAAAGGAAAAATTAAATTTTTTATTCTTTATTGGTCGACGGAGTCAAACGAAATTTCATCAGGCTTGTCGAACTTTCCACCATTACTTGCTCACTTTTCTGCCTCACAAGATTAAAACGACAGTAAAAAAGAGATAAAAAAAATAAGTCTGGAAGAAAAGGAATAAAAAAGTAAATTAAAGAGTAAAGCTTCGGCGATACAGCTGTACCAAAATTGCTAGCAAAGTATATGACATTCTACGATTCAGCTGACAGCGTGTCCAGTCTCTGAGTCAGTTCTACTGTTATATTTTCATAGACTGGAAACTGCTCTTTGTATTTCTTTATGGTATCTCTGGCTCCAGTGAGACTTTAACAGCATTTTTTGCCTTTGCACAACAGCGACTGCCTGTTGAAAGCACGGTTTTACACTTTTCTAAGTTTCAAGCAGTGAAAATGCTCCAATTATATTGCTGAACGACTCATTCTGACCACAAAAAGATGCAACACTGTACCTTTTTTTTCACTTTATTTTATCATTATTATTATTATCAAGATTATGATTATTATTGTAATAGAATTATATTCTAAAATAACAATGTTATATATTAGATTTATTATATATATTATATAATCCTTACTCTATTATATAATACTTTGATATTTATAAAAGACTTGGAGAAATCGCGGTTGGCCGCGCAAGAATCACTCAAGTCCGAAGGATGAAAACTTTTAGTTTTCATCTTACCACTATTTATTCACATGACCGGTTGTAGATGTTGAACGTTGATTTAACAAATTGAGACTGACCGACTGACAGACAGTAAGGGTACGTCGGGTCGTAACATTATTATACAAGTATTCTCATTGAGAAGCTATTGAACATGAATAAAAACCACTATTCGGCATTTAATTTTTGTGGACAAAAAAGAAATAATTTTCACTTTTTTCTTTGTGGCCACGGGAGAAAGCAAGCTCAAGTACAAATACGGGCATAGTCAGCTTATCGCTGGCATGATCGATGGGACACGATATGTTCACCCATAAAATATACAGCGAATAAAATTTTTCACTAGTCCTTTGGCCATTCTTTTGCCCACACGTAGCTCGTAAATTTTTTCCGTGCGACGCATGGAAATTGTACCATTGGGGGTTGAAAAAAAAAAAAAAAAAAAAAACAAAACGTGCTGTCAATTTACATGTTGCCTATTTTTCCGTAGATCTATTCGCACCCCACATTATTCGATTTACTCGATTACTTGATTTCCATGTAAATTGTAGAATGATGTTATATTTTTATTCTCTAATCAACGGAACAACAAGAGTTTTATTTTCTTATTTAATGACATCACACTTTAAATGCTCATGCATTTTTCGTACCACGAACAACTACGAAGTTTTATTACTAGTAAATTATTGCTACTGACTGAACTATAATAATTTAAAAAAATTTGAAAATGCTATTAAAAATGTCTTGGAAAAATAAAATAAAATTTAGTTTTTCATCCTCAAATAAAATTGTAAATATTTTGACTTTGCATTTTGACATTGGACAAAATGAAAGGGGCAGCCTTAAAAAACATATAAAATTAACTTTGTTCAATAAACGGTAAACAATTGTTTTAAATAGATGTCAAGGGGGTCGAAAATAATTTTTTTTTAAAGGAAGAAGCTAACAAAATAAATTATAGCAAAATAAAAACATAATATTCTATTTAAATGTGCTCTAATAAAAGAGTTTTGCAGATTTCTAGTGTTTTTCACGAGCAAATCATCTCGTTTGTAGAGTTTTTCTGATTGATGCCCTCACCTCTAGTGTTTTTGATTTACAGCGAAGCAGGGATTGGCAATATCGAATAAAAATTACAATTTCAATGGTTTCAATTGCAATCGCCCCCCACCCAAGGGTGCCCCCTCCGTAGGGCCCCCCACTCCCCAAGGGTTCTCCCCCCCCCCGCCCCAAGGTGCCCGCAGCCTTGGGGGACCTATGCTTTTGGAAATGGACTTGGAATAATTCGGGCTCGGGGCTTGGCATAAAGGGGTGGGGCTAGACCCAGGGGCATGGGCTAGCTCCAAGCCTTTAGCCCCACCCTCTTCCGCCAAGCCCTGAGTCCGAATTATTCCAAGTCCCTCGATTCTTGACACGGCGGCGGCGGCGGCGGCGGCGGCGGCAGCAGCGAGATCTTTTTATAATATAAAGAGATATGTATATATACGCGAAAAAGTATTTGAATTTAAATACTTTTTCGAGTGAACAACCATTCGAAATGTGATTTTAATTCGACGGTGCTTATCGCTGCAGTGCATGTGCATGTGCATTTTGCGGTGCATCTTTGTGAACATGTTTTTGTTGTTGTTTTGTTGTATGTACAGGTGTTGGTACGATACGTGCGTAGAAGGTGATTGGAAATTGAAACTAAACCTACCAGAGGTATATAGTCTATTTTCTTTTGGCGGCCAAGTACGACATCTCTTTCTTCATAATTGCCGCAAAATACTGATGCAGGACAGGGTGTGGATTGTTGATATTCTCGAGATTTTTGAAGCAGGCAGGTATTTATCTGGACGAGTAAAAGGTTTCAATACGAGGTTGAAAGGACCAAAAGGATATTAAGTGCAAATAAAAACAACAACAAAAAATGCGAGAAAATATTACGTTAATTTTATAAATAATTATGTATACAATTGATTGGATATATTTTATTTATTTAATTTGTGTATAAAATGTATAGATGATTTTAAATCAGAGAATTTTTTCCCTAATTCGCCACGCTTGCTTTAGAAGCTGTCACATCGACGGGTGACGTGAGGAAGAAAAATGAATTTTCACCACTTGTTGCGATCGTGGAAAAGTGATTGAAAAAATGCTGTTATCTACTAGCCACACGAGAAACCAGAGCGGCTTTCGGAATCATTTTTCTCAATTTTTATCTTGAGCCTGCATGCGTGTAAAAAGTTTCTAACGCTTCGAGCAACTCAATTTATCGTGCAGGTCATGAACGAGATATAATTTTATTCTTTTCGTCGCTAGAAAGTCACGAGTGGGAATATTGAATTTCCTCGAGAAAAATATCGGATTGAGGGGCGGCGGTGCCAAAAAGGAAAACGTATGGAAGGGAAAAATAAACGAAAAACGAAGACCAAGGAAGCATCCTGCCAGTACGGCGAACGGAAACCAACTCGATATCGTCTCGCTTGACTTCCGGCCCATTACGACGAGGAGGACGACAACGAAGAAAAATTTGTCACCAGGACAAACTCGTACGACCCACCAGACGCGTAGTATTTTCCAAAGATGGTGCGTTAAATGTAGGTTTGCTCGCAAGAGTTTTCGCGGCTCCTTCGCACGTGCTGATGAAGCGAGTACGTCGAGTAGTACTTCCCCGAAGAGAATCTCTGGAAAAAAACAGCACAGGCGATCGAATACTGTAACGCGCTTAACATTTTTAATCTAATCAAATTTTTCTCATTATTATTCTTTATCGATGTCATATCGTGCACTGCATACTATTTTTATGAGTTGCGGATTAGTATTTATACGCCATGTTAACCATTTACTTATATCCTTCAAAGAGAAAAATAGATTTTTCTTTTATTTATTTATCGGATTTTATTACATTTTTTCATAATAACGGAAACTCAATATTCTACTAATCTAATTAATATTGTAAGTGATGCGAACATTCCATTATTTTCGAACGCACACTATGTCTATCGCATAAATAGTTTTTCAAAAATCTGTTTTTAAAACATTATTTTTTTGATACCTTTAAACATTTTTTTTCTTTTTCTACGTTGGATTCCGTTTTGGCTTTGTTGTTTATTTTTCTTGCTATTGTAAAAATTCAATAGCAACAAAAAGGAAGCTAGTTTCATAACAATTTATTAAAAAATGCCATGAAAATCAGAATAGTGGAGAAAGTAATAGGTCATCACTTTTCCGATTATCGATTATTCGTTATTCTTCTTTTTATCGCAATTTTAATCGAATCAGTAAGGAGCATTTTTCTTTTCTAATATGATATTTACGGATTTTTTTTTACCGGTATAGGGGAGTATTTTAAAAAATTGTTAATGTAATCTTATATGCACAATAATTGAACAACTTGTCTAAGTTTGAAAGTAATGGTATTTTTACAACTCTGATCTCAAATAATTCGGTCAATTAAAAAAAGCTACGAAATACAGACGTACTTTCTATGCATACAGATGCATAAATATCCTTAAACGAACATCAAGACACTCTAGTGACTTCTTTACAACGTAAAAAAATGTGTGTTTTTTTTTTTTTTTTTTTTTTTTTTCCAAACGCATTTCAATCCCTCATTATTTAATGAAAGCAATATTTAATTAAAAAGTATATTTGTATTTACAATGTTTGTAAAAAATAAAATAATCAAAGAAAAATGTTATGAAAACATTATATTTATTGCAATTATTAAGAAATTTCAACATCTTTTTATGAAAGATGGTGATAATTGTTAAACAAAAATTACTATTAAATTAATTATACAATAAATGATAGCCTGGAATTACTAATTATAAAATTAAGGAGGCTTGCAACGATTGTTGTTATTAATACACCGAATATCAAGAAAAAAAAAGATCTCGCTGTATAAAAATATATACGTTTTTTTCATATGGCACATATTTTTTTAACTCCGAAAAAAAGAAAAATCGTGCATTCACGCAACGGCGTGAATTTTATTAATTACATGCCTTACATTTCATTTCAAATTTCTACAATTGCCTTCGTAACAGTTCTACAGTTATCTTTAAGTACTCTGCTATCGGTAAAAAATGAATTACACTTGACTATAATCGACAAGTTTCCTCTTTCGTGCGTAAATGCATAAGGGTGATGATCGTGACATGTAAAACAGCCCACTTTGGTCGTTATACAGAACAAAGTGAGAGTAGGTAATTTCCGAGAACAACGAGTCTCCAGGTGCAAAGACACAAATTCAGTTAAGCCCCTTCAAGCCACTTAATCATTGAATCCGTTGTCTCCTTGTCTTTACAGAAGAACACGCGAGTCGTAATATTGTCTCCCTGAATGGTGTAATTGGAATTTTCTCAGTAATTGGAGAAAGTGTATAGATATATACGTACATATGGGACAATCCGTCCCGATTCGACCTGAGTCTGACCCTCGACATCCCCGATTTGGCTCGTAGTTTTTTCAAGTATCGATTAGACCCTCAAATGCACCATAATTTTTCTATGCAAATATTTTTTTAAGTATTTTTTTAATTGACATATTCGATTGCCATAATTTTAAAATCTTTAAAAACATTCTGAATAATACATTGTTGAATATCAAAATTTTCTAGCTTACAGCCGAAGTGAGCGAGATTTTTCTTCTTATAGTTAAAAAAAAAAAATTTATTTCAAACATTTCTGTATATGAAACACTAGAAATTTTTTTTTTTAAATTTGCATTGAAAAAATAACATATAAAAATCTGGTGCATGTGAGCAGCGTCTAACCAGTGGTACAAAAAATTACGAGGCAAGTCGGGGCGGTCGAGGGTCAGACCCAGGTCGAATTGGGATGGGATGCTTCATATGTAATTGCACAGTAGCAAGTTGTGTAGTCCTGAACTAGTACGGCTGTATTATTGGATCTCCCAATCGAAATGTACATTCTCACTGTACTGAAATGTAGTTGTGTGTATGATAGAGCTGTCGCCTTTACTGAAATTTCGTATTCCGGAACAATGCGAAACGTTTACTGTGCAAGGGATTATATCGAAGTAGTGAAAGCGAGCTGTGGTCAGACAGGCAGTCGATGCGCCCGTGTTGTACCGACAATCCAGTTAAGCAGCTGCGGGATAGCTGGCTTTTCCACAGAATTCACTAAACGTTGTGCCGATGAATAGTCTCTACCAACAGGGATAATAGTCCGGACTATAAAATACATATATATTCCGAACATTTAACACCTACATTGTGAAAACAAATTTTTTCATTTTTTTTCAATAATCTCATAGATATTGATTTCGAATAAAATTACTAAATATTATTGGCAAATTAGCCGAAAACAAAAAAATCGTCTACGAAATTATTGAATGTTTTTAGTTTCCATTTCTGATTTTTTTTATTACGAATACATTTTTCTTTAACTGATGTTTTTGTGATTTTGTAATTATGATTTTTGGGTTTCTTTTTAAAGATTGTTAGTGTGAAATTGGGGGCGTAATAATTCGAAACTTTTCGCGGAAAGTGCTTTAAGTTGCGAAAGTTTGCAACTTTCCAGTTACGTAAAAAAAATAAAGTTTGTTCAATTGGTTTTTATTTCGGAAAAAGTGTCATATTTATTTTATAAGCATACAGAATTACATTTTCGAAAAATTTGTCAAGTTATCTTTTTCGTTAACTTATTAAAGAGATTTCGGCAGCCAATTATTTTTTTCAAACGTGGTGAGGTTCGAAAATGATTACTCAATCAATTTTTATGTTGGGAATGCATATTAAATGACGAATTAAATCGAGTACAGACGGACCTTCAATACAAAATCCATAATCTGGTAATAAATCCGCATCAAGTATGTCTGCAATAATAATACGTTAATACGTTCCGGAATAAATTCACATTATGTACGTGTAATATTGTTTTTAGTATACTTAAATAAAATGTTATTACATATAAAACAAAGAAAATAGTGAAAAATTCCATAAATACAAAACATATTTGATAAAAGTTAAAGAACTACAGAAACTGCATATTTGCGGAAAGTTTAACTCGATGGTTGTAAATTTTATTCTCTGGCATCGATGATAAAGGGGTAAGATACGCGACAAGATTACTCGAAGATTTTCTTTCTTGTTTTTTTTTTTTTTTTTTTTTTTTTTGTTCTCGTAAGTAAAAGTTTCTCCGTTGAATTTCTTTCCAGAATTTCCCAAGACGAGTTTATATCCAAGAGAATTATTCCCCAGTTCAGGGTGTCCGCCCGGAGCAACGTAATGTGCAGTAATTATTTTTTACCTTCTTCCTCGTTATTCGTACGCGAACGCAAGAGCGCCATATCCTTCGGCTGGTAACACAGACACTAGGCGGAATAAGAAGAAACTAAGTTGGGTTTTATATCGGAGAGCACGAGGACAGGCAAGACTAGAATAAATTACTGCAGTACATTTTCCTAGAAATTTTCCACTTGGAAATTATCAAACAAAATCTCCGTCATTTTTTATATTGAATACAAAAATAAATACCTCTCTACTTTTAATTAATACTCAATAATAAAAAGGGCAAAAAAATGTATATAAACCAAATTAATTAAAAGAAAATAATTCTCTAGAAATCAAATAAAAATATACGTGAATTATCTGAGAATTTGGTGCTAAAAAAATATATTTTAAATATAAATATTCTGTCTGAATGAAAACTATATTTTAAACATGTTACCTTTTTGCAGAAATGCAGAAAAAATTATTTCGAATGCGAAAACATATAATTAGCTTATTTATATTTCCAAGTGGGCGAAAGAGTTATTATTAATTTAGACTTTTTTTTATTAGAGATAAAAGGATGAGGGGCAGTATAAGAACGCAACAGGAAATGAGCACATGAGGCGAATATGAACGCGAGTAGTAATTGGTGGATGTGCGAGAGAGATGTCCCTCCTGAGATAAGAACCAAGGACGTGACCGACGCGAACTTTTTCTCTTGCAATTTACGATGACCCCTGGGCAAGGGTTCTTCGCCCTTTTCAAACGATATAAAGAAGAAGATTAAATCGTAACTGCGACATGGTGCAATCAAAATTTCTGCGACAATCAAATGTTTGAAAATTTAATCGTTCCAATTTCCGCTTCTCTCAATACTTTGTTTTACATTTCGGTTTCAAACAATATTTTTTTCTTTCACCGTCAACTACATGTACATGCATACATGTATATCTGCAGCTAATTTTGTTTAATTAATTTCAAAAATTCAAATGCCCTTCCATTCAATAATAATCTATTAAAAACCTACTAATTAAAAAACAATCACCCCATTATTTCCTCACCCTCAGAAAAACGAAGCTCGTCTAAATATTTAATACAAAAAATAGGATTTTGAAAAATGTTAAAATAGAAAATTGAAATAAACATTATTCCATATCTCTTAACAAAGTATGGGTAAAGAGGAGCAAGAATAAGATGTTGAAAAAAAAAAACCACGAATAGAGATAAAGTGTAAAAGTGATATAAGACTGTTCCAAAAGGCAAGTAATTTATGCTATCGTAAATATCACTGTGGAACAAATTGTGCCTTTCGTATAAACGAGCTCCCCCGCCCCCATCTGTATATACGTCCTTCTTACATCTTATAGCGTGATATACTTGACTAGTGATGCTCATATCGGATCTTCGTCTTTGCTACTCTGGAAAACAAGGACAGTGTGTGTGTGTGTGTGTGTGTGGGTGTGAGAGAGAAAGTGGCTGAGGCTACTCTCATCGTCCAAAATTGCGTCCTCGAAGCCGACCAATTTGGTCGGTGCGCCGTCGAAACGCGTCGGTCCGTGATAACATTATCGCGTTTGCTTCCCTTCGCCTTGCTTCCCAACGTTTCCCATTTCTCCGGGTGGGATCCTCATCCTCATTCCCCTTCTCCACTCTTTTTCGCTTCTCCACCCACTTTTAACGTTGCTTCCGCTCTCACTCTTCCCCCCTTATCTTCCAATCTCCTCGAGTCCATCTACACTCTCTTGCTCGCTCTTCCGCGACTTAATCTCGATCCTTATCCCGTTCGACCTCACGACATCCCTCACGAAGAAAAGAAAAAAAAGGGTAGAAGGAGAAGCTCTTTTATGTAACATTGCTTTTCAGTTTTTTTTAAATATATATTCTTTTCTTCCCTCCAGTTATTCAGACCCACCCTTCCTGCCACTTGTTCTCTAATCTCTTATAAACGAGTCAAGGTTATAATAATTGCTAATATATATCCGACAGCCCATTATAAAATACCAAATTGTTTAGATTAATATCTTAAATCGAAATTGCTAAACATACCTATTAATATAATAAACCAATTTAACATTCGTTTTTTAAGAACAATCTTACGACATTCCTCAAGAAGAAAACAAAAAAAAAAAAAAACAAAAAAAATGCTAAGCCACTTTTATGTAGGAAAAATAATTTCGGTAAAATTGTTACTATATATCAACTTTACATTGATTTAAAAAAAATTAAACACAGCTACATATAATAAATCGATATTTAGCATTCGTTATTTTTTAAAAATAATTTTGCTTTAAGCTGCACAAGCATCAATAAAAGTGTATATTTTCGATTTAGAGAATCTTTTTTTAGTGCTCACCTGGCTGGGTTTGCATCTGAATGCCGGCTGATACCTTCTTCTCATCCTTCGTGGGCAGCAGACACAAAGGATTCTCACAAAGGCTCTGCAACAAACAAAGAGGCACATTATTTTAATTATATAGTTTTTGTGTTTCCTGTCCATCTTTCGATGAAATAAAAATTCTCCGTATATCAATATTTTCACATTTAAATGGACTTACATTGAAAAGTTACGTGTCAAATAACATAATTTTTTCTTTTTTAATTTTTCCATCTAAATTTCATCTAAATCGGAAATCAAAATACATTTTCACCATACCTGCGCGGAAAGTAATTTTCGAACTTTTCGCTGCAGATATGGTGAAAAATAGTATACTCCACAGGGGAGTGAAAGTAAGACGAATCTTACACGCGGTTGGACATTGACTACTTTCCCTCCCTGGTGGCGTAATATACTATTTAAATACCAAAAGTAAGAAAAGAATTAAATCAAAATATTACACAACAATTTCCTCACTTACAGCAGAATATTAAAACTTTCTTGCAGAACTGAGACGATTAAAAAACGTACATTTTATCATTCGAGTGTTTTTAATTACTCAAGAAATAAATTGGCCACACGAGTACAATTGTTTTGTTGTGTCATTAAATTGTAAATGTACGAACTAACGATCCATTTCAATGAGGGAAGAAAATAGGAAAGTAATTTACAGTGTAAAACCCGTTGACTTTCACATTATTGCCTCGGGAAGAGTTGCAGGAGGAAGGTGCATCCGAAGATTGCAGTGTTTAACGACACGACGACGTAGGCGTCGGGAATGCCCAGGGAATGACAATGACGATGGGTCATCCTATAAACGGCGCGGTCACCACGAGGTCGTTGACTATACCGACGGTCTGCGCTCGTTAACTGCGTCGACCTTTAACGACCTTTTCAGCAGACTAATGCAAGAGGAGTGCGACCCACCTCGATGGAGGACGACCACTTTCAGGATGGCCCGGGTTTTCAGCTGGAAGTACAGGAGTTCCGGATGCTCTCCGCAACAATACCGGGAGCTCTTACCCTACTCCGTGCATTTGCGATCGTTCGAGACTTGCCACAATCTTGGATCGATGATTTTCAAGCTCGTTGCATTGCAGATTTCTTTTATATATGGCAGTAAAAAAATTTGCAATGCAACGAAATTCCTGCATGGGGCTGAAAAGATTATTTAAAATGGCAGTCAGCCTTAATAATCGTTGGACCTTCAATCATTTTTCTTAGATGACTTCTTCGTGCTTTTTAATAATCCTTCGATTTTAGATAATTTTTCTTAGAATATATCAACAACAAACAAATGTCTGGTTTTGTAGATTTTTCTTTACTTCATGATTTCGCGCTATTTTACTCTAAGATGAAAAATGATCTTTTCATGAAAATTAGTCTCAACACTTCTGGAATCTTTAATAATTTCTTTTGACAGGTGCAAATAAAAGGAGAAACAAAAAAAAAAAAAAAGAAAAATTAGTTTCGCGTTCAAACAAATGGGCAACTAACGCGACGTATTATCACAAGACTAAAGGCGCGTATACATGAATTTTCATGAAAATAAAGTTCCTCTTATGAGCTTAACGAAAGTGCTGATATTTGCTTTACATTTGGGTGTTTTAGCAATAAAGTACAGTGCTCATGTCATACATATTTGGTATATGTTGCATGGCAATGTGTATTTTCATGTAGCGACCGTAATACAGTAGAGACCTGCGAGCATATTTGCATAGGTGCATTACGATAAAGCTAATAGACGTCGCACGCGACGGCGACACCGGCGGCTACTACGCCCACTAGAATGTTCAGACGACGACATTCGTCGCATTTCGAGGCGCATAATAACGATTCCCGGAATAACTAGTGTTAGATCCCGTAAATTTATGGTTACACTACTGTCGCGCTGGTTGCCTTGAATAAAAATGAAAATATTAATGTCGGCGGCATTTAAAAAGGAGACCTTGTAACCTTTTTTTAACGCTTAATGAGCGCAAAAGAGAAATAAGAGAAAAACGGTACAAACATTTGTTGAAAATGGCCAAAGCAGCATGAAATTCTCAGTGTGACATATAACTTTCATTGGTACCTATACTCGACCTTATGATGACCTACAAAATTGAGGCAACTTGATCCAAGTATCTTCGTGACCTAACATGACTCGCGCCTAGAATCGTTTCCATGATTATGACATTGTGCCAAGTCTCATCGTCCAATCATAAAAATGTAACTATCGGATATGTCACGATATATGGAGATGAAAAAAGTCACGAGATTGCCATTTGATGACCCTATCGCCGAGGGTTACGCACTACCAATTTGTCGCAGTGTAAACCCAATCGAACTGGCGAAAGAATCCTCCTTTAAAAAAGTCCATTAACCATAAAATTTCAACGGTTCAACTCCATTGTCGGATTTAGACAAAGATAATTCATTTTGGTCTTGTACCGATTGTGTCGTGACATGACCTTTCGATGATCTCGAAAATTGATGTAACTTGACCCACGTACCTACGTGACCTAACGTGACTCGTGTCTGGAGTCGTACCCTTGATTATGATATCAACATTGTGCAAAGTCTCATCATCCAATCATAAAACCGTAACTATCGCATATGTCACGAGAGATGGATATGAAAAAAGCCACGCGAGTGCTGTACGATAGTCGTATTGTCAGTGGTTCGTATGGCAATTCGTCGCAGTTGTAACTCAATCAAACTAGCGGAAGGATCCTCGCAGAAAAAAGTTTATTAACCATGAAATTTCAAGGATCGAATGCCATTGTTGCTCCTGAAGAAAGAGAGGCCCTTTCATCATGTGCAGTGCCGTTTATATATTTATCATTGTTACTCATCATCATGAAAATCCAGTTAGTGTCTTCAATAGTGGTTCCAGATTTATCGGAATCATTGGTAAAGGAGTATGGAGACAGAGACTTGATCAACGTTGAAACCCGTGAAACTTACCAAAGTATGCGAGATCTGTCAAGAACAATCCCCTGCGTCGGATCATTCATAAAATTCTTCTTTAGCATTCAACCATCAAGAATCCCAGTTCTAGTTCCCGAAAACTCGATAGATTCTATGGAAATAGCACAACTCTACTTGTCCGCTCTTCACGACATAAAGCCGACCTTCGTCCTAAGCGGTCATTTGGAACCGAGCGATGATCACATCACAAGTTTGACAGCTTTGATAATCACCAAAGATGTAGAAGAGTTATCAAACTCCACTACTCAATACATTGATCTATGTGGCCGAGACTGCAAGTATCTCGTAGCCGTGACGTCTCCTTTCTTCGATAAAGAAAACTTTCTTCATGACGTTGGAAAAATGATACAAGTTCTTTGGGAAAGACGTATCGCAAACGTAGTTTTTCTAGCAAGTGTCAATGAAAGATTCTTCGCTGCAAGAAGCTTGTCCTTCCAACGCAACGTGACTTCCAATCCATCAGATCCCGAAGTAGTGGCCGAATGTGACAAAGACTTAAATTGGACCGATGCCGAGGACAATTTAGTGGACATGTATGTTCCATTGAAGTTGAACAAATGCATAGTGCATGTAGCTTTCTTCGAGTATGAGCCCTACGTGAGTCTTGAGAAGCATACCATCTATGTGGAATCCTTCGTATCATCAATCTTTTCAGATATAACAATGGCAAATGTTACCAACAATGTCAATGACACATCAGAGGCTGATAACAACGGCACGACAATTCGACCAGCCGCCACCGAGGTCACAACGACACACTTAATTGGAATAGAGGCTCAACTCATAAAAGCGTTAGCGTCATCTCTTAATTTCGTGATAGCCGAAAGGGAGATACCGTGGAAGAATGGTACAAGTATCGCGGACGAAGTTAACGAAGCCCTTTGGGGCAAAGGGATGGAGGAGGTCGATATGGTGCTGGGCGGACTCCCATGGGCACCGAAGAGCGAAACGGATTACACGTTGCCTTACGAAGTCGTTCAGATCGTCTGGGTGATACCGATACATCTACATGTCTCGCTTCAAGGTTTGGTAGCACCTCTGGAGGATAAAGTTTGGTTCGCGATTATCGGACTCCTTGTTTTCGCTGGCTCCGTCGAAATGATTCTCACAAGAAACATATCCTTTCTCGAGATTCTTTCTTTGATCATCGGGGTTGCCTGGCCACAACAACCGACCATTTTGTCCAGCAGAATCCGATTTATATCTTGGGTCATCTTCGGCTACGTTCTCACGCAATGTTATCTGGCATCATTGTCCGGACAGTTAATGGCTAGTTCCAGCCAACAGATTGAGACGCTCAAGGAATTGACTAACTCTTGGCTGACGATTGGTGGAAATGCCGAAACAAAGGAACTTTTCAATACGGACGATGATGGTGATGATAACGAGGCTGAAGCTGGAAATGAAATCAATCGGATAATGATGGACAAATTTACGGTCTTTGAACATGATGAGTATACGAAAAAGTTCAATGACTTGATCAATGAGAGGATTCACGATCTTGCACTGGCTGTAACCATGAACATTTCTTCCATGAAACCGAGCTTTGAAGGCAGACATGTTCATAGAATGAGGGAAGCTCTTTCAAGTTTTCCATTGAGCTTTGCCGTCTGGAGAGGCATACCTTATCTCAGTGCGTTGGATAAGAAAATTTCGAGCCTCACAGAAGGCGGGATTATTGGCTATTGGGCCAGAAGAATCTCTCTGACGCAAGGCGGATATTACGACACCGACCTTCACGACGATGAGGTCAATTTGAGACTTTCTGCTCTCGTTCCTGGATTTTTGTTACTCATCATGGGATACGGAGCTGCTGGGACAGCATTGCTTCTTGAGATTGCCATTTTTCGATGGCTAAATCGCCCGAAGGCTTTGACGAAACAGAAGGTGAAGAACAAAATCGGACGGAAGAAAATTAACAACAGATCAATGGCTCCTAAGGTTCTTTCGAAGGAACAAAAGAAATTACCTGATACTTTGGATACTAGAGCTTGGATCATGAGATTTAATGATCTCCAACAAAATGGAACTAGAAGGGAGCTTAGAGCTATTCGCCGAATTAATTATCCGTTTGAATTTGTTAATTAGGGATATTAACAATTATCTTATCGACATATATAACAAATATATTTATCGCATTGTTGCAATAGTATAATACGAGTTTTATCATTGATGGATTAGGTAATTAAGTGTATATATTATGATGAAAATGTGTAGTTAAAAATAAGTAACAGTAAGATTTCGTAACTAATATTAAAAGTGATGAAAATTCTTTAATTGGTCGAAATAAAAAACAAAAAAAATAAAAAATGTTTGTTACACTCACGATATTTTGTTTGTAAAAAAAAAAAAAAAAAAAATTGCAAAAGCTGACAATTAGAAATATTCTAAAAGTAAAATGACAGAATTTCTTTTCTTTTTAAAATAAATAAATATATTTCATAGAGTAGTAGAGCAAATATTTTATTCGACAATATGTACACTGTTTTATGTAATCACATATATTATATATTAATAATTTCACCAATGGATCGGGCATTGGCCAATGGACCATCGACCTGGGTCCTCCAGCCCGTACATCTCGCAATGCCATGAAATATTATTCTATTAACTTAGGATGAGGATGAGATTTTGTAGAATATAAATAGAAAACTCATTTTCATTTCGTGTTTTAATATTCAATGACATATTGCCAATACATTTGTCTCACCTTTCATCACCGATATTTACTCTCTCCTCAATATTTCTTTGTTCTATTGTACCCTTTGAGATTTTTCGTGTTAGGAAACGGTGAAATTGTGAAAGCTTGTAATATTTTTACCTTTATGTGACTTTGTACACGACGAGGACATAAACTGTGGTACGTGGTCACCTATAGGCATCCAGAAACTCTACATTTACGAACGAAATGTTTCTACAGCTATTTTACTTTTATTTTTATTTTTTTCATTCTTTTTCTCGTAGCTCTTATACGCCTTTATTCGATTCCCAGCCCCACAGCTTCAGGCTTCTACTGCACTGTGGTATCAGAAAAAAAGAAAAAAGAAAGAAAAAAACAAGGTAATGCGGCTGCGCGAGAGAAAGGCAAACGACTTTTTCCAATAGTGAGACATATAAGTCTGAAGGAAGAAAGGGCAAAAGCTTCGTTGCGGTATTTGGCGTCACAAGAAGTCGAAACAGCAAGTAGCAGCAGGGAACATCAGCCTTTTCCCTACATCGTAAAAGAGAATTGCGTTCGGAACTATCTACTATAGCACTCTCGGTGCTGGTACAGAAGGCAGCAAAGCGAGCGAGCGAGCGAGCGAGCGAGAGACAAGGATTAGCCTCGTTGGCTCAACGTAATATTGGGTGATATCGGTGCGGACCGGTTGTGGCCAAACCGCACAGGCCTCATACACCAGAAACCTCGTAGGATCAAAATCCACGGCTTATTACCCAGTCTTGAGGGTGTTATCCGATTGGAGTCTGGAAGGTAAAAGTGAATGGATGTAGTTACGGAAAAAAAAAAATTATCCAAATGGGTAACAGGTTTTTTTTTCTATTTCGGAAGGCAGTTTCACGTAATTTAATAGGCGAGAAAAAATAGACGAACATTTTTTTCTGTATTGTGAGCAAACGATATTTTACTCTTCTATTTCGTAATAGTTTGTTGGAAAAATAAAAACTGCTTATAATAATTGCTTCCTCATAGAGGAAGCTATGTTTTCATGAAAATTTTTTTTTGCGAGTTTTTTATGTCAGGACACTTACAATAGTTCAAAACGTCCAAAAAAGTGATCTAGAAAAAATGTCCGTATGGATGTGTGTGTGTGTGTGTGTGTGTGTGTGTGTGTGTGTGTGTGTGTGTGTGTGTGTGTGTGTGTGTGTGTGTGTGTGTGTGCGCGCGCGTGTGTGTGTGTGTGTGTGTGTGTGTGTGTGTGTGTGTGTGTGTGTGTGTATACAACTCCGAAAATTCGAACGCCGATAACTCAAGAACCGTTTTGTATATCGCGCTCAAATTTGGCACACAAGTGTAGCAGCAGACCCTCTTTAACTGTAGCAATTTTCGACAGAATCCGTGCGAAAATTTCCATTTTATGCCGTTTTGAATTTTTTGAAAAAAGGAGGTGGTAGCTCTAACTTTCGTAAAATTTCGTCTATTTTGCTAAATAGTTGGTTATAAGAGCAGATGCACTCAATGTTGTTTGGTATTGAATTTGGGTCGAATCGGCAAAATGGTTCAGATTTTATGGAATTTTGAATTTAAAAAAAAAAATTGACATTATCGCTCTATTGTAACTTTTGCAAGACTTGAGATAGCGAGCTCAAGTTTTGTATATAAATGAAACAATATTCAGGCATTATATATGTATAATTTAGTGACGAACGGTATGAAATTTTTGATTTTATGGAATGTTGAATTATTTTTTAAAATATCCGTTATCACATTTACTTTCTGAAACGCTCTAATAATAACGAAATAACGGAATAACGAAATAAAAAAAGGGAATTTACAGCATATTTATTTATATAATTAAAACAAGGATGCAAAGTAGAACCTTACACATTGCTTCCTCATTATTTTTAGCTTTTTACAAAGCTTCCTCTATGAGGAAGCCAAAATTGAATACCACACTTCCTCATAGCGGTAGCTTTGCAATTCTATTTTGTTTACCACTAAAAAATTATTCAAATGGGCAAACGATTTTTCATTTTTTTATTTCTAAGGCAGTTTCATGTAATTTCATAGACAGAAAAATCTCTTGTGTATGTTGCAAACGTAAAATAGGCTCATGAATTCAATTGTGTTTGAATAAACAAATGATTTTGTCATTATGTTTCGATTGGATTTAGGGTTACTGCTAATTGATCGGTGATTTCATTATAGCCCTCGCGTGATTCTCAGCTACACTCTTCATGAGATAGAAAGGAAGAAGCATTTGGAATGGCGACACGAGAGGGAGATTTCAGATTACTTCCGGCTATACGAGATTATTTCCGCATCAGGTCCGCAAGCAATACAGAAGCAGTCGGACCTTTTACGACGGTACATCGCGTGCTAGCTATAAACATCACGTTCGACCAGTAGCGACAACGCCCTCGATACGTTCTGAACTTGACGAAGGCGAATCTTCTCGTTCTTAAGCCTGTTCCGTAAATAAAAGTAAATGAGACGTGATTTCTTTATACGAAAGCAATTATTCGAAAACTCACGGGGGAATTGTGCTATTTTTATTTGATGGCACTTTATTTTATTTAACGAAAAAAAAGAAAAATTACTGCTTCCACGGAATTGTATGTGGATATAAAATATATGCGAAATATCGAAGATTTTGGTGCACAAAATATAAGAAGCATTTTCTACCTGTACTCCAGCTTCTCTTCTCTTTTTAAATTTTCTCATTTTTTACATTTTTTACCACTTTTTGAGAGTATTTCCTGTAGACATTTTCAGATTTTACACTGAGAGAAGGAATATAGTACACGCATTCCCAGATTCGTATAGTAATCGGGATCCAAAGTGGAAACATGGCATTTTTTTCCAGACACATACAAAGATTTACTGGGCGTCGCCCGCTAACGTATTTAGCGTAAATAGTACAGCGGGCGACGCCTAGTAAATCTTTGTATGTGTCTGGAAAAAAATGCCATGTTTCCACTTTGGATCCCGATTACTATACGAATCTGGGAAAATAATCGATAGCGCCAAAAACGAATATTTAAGTGTTTAAAAAAAATTATCATGGGTATTAAGTAAGATTCTTTTTATTGTTTATATATGTAAATTCCACACAGCCATTTTTAAAAGATTCTACATTCATTCCCATAATGTCTGTAAAACGTGAAGTAAAAACGAAGATATCGCATTGAACGAAAAAAAAAAAAAAAAAAAAAAATTAATTTATATGTTTAAATAAAAGAAATCAGATTTTTTGTTGAAATGCGAGACTTGCATTGAAAAGTACGTCGAAAAAATAAAAATTTGACCCCCTGCATTATTCTTGTTAATTTTTTTCCTCCGACATATAAACAGTTTATAAAAATGAAATTAACGAGTTGTTCAGAAATAAAATTGTAACTAATATTTCTTACGTACATATTATTTCACACGTGAAATATATCTCATAGATGTGTACAATTTTTTGCATATATTTCGCTAGTCACTTTTCTCTATTTTCTATGATGGTCATTATAAAGTCTGTATTCCATTGGTTATGTGAACCCACGCGACATCACCTCTCCGCTCCATCTCGTATTCTTTTATCGGTGCATAAACTATGTAAACCAAGAACTTTTCTCCTGAAGCTTTTCCCGGCACTACGTCACTCGATAAAATGGAAATGTACGTTACATACGTGTTTTCCATACCGCACACAAGGTGGAAGGAAACGGAGAGTAGGGGCATATCGTCCGAACAAGAGTGGAGAGTGGAATTTCGAAGTAGCAATACCAAGTACTCTCTGGTTATATCTCGCATCGTGACTGTCCGGTATACATCTCGATGTATGCGTTTGGCTGATGGAGTAAAAAAGGACAGATTAGAAGAGCAGCCATCTTCCGGTTACAGGCTGCACCGAGAAAAATACGAATTCACTGATTCCGAAGAAATTAATGGATTGCATTTTTTTTTTCATTTACTTTAAGGAATCATTTCGTTGCTCAAAATGAAATGGCGCATTTGAATTTCAAAGAAAGGATTTCATTGATTCAAAGTCAATGACGATCGCGTTGGGTCATTCGTCATGAAAAGTCGTCATGAAAATGTGGATACATTGAAGAAAAAAAGAAAAAATAAATAAAAACATTGTTGTCGCTCTCAAGGAAACACGAGTATAGCTGAATTGACGATAGATTTTTCTGGGTGTAGGCACGTGTCGGTGTTTATTGAAATAAATTATTTCTATAACCTTTTTGCATCTGGTACGGCGTGGAATTTTTTTTTAAAGCAACCTCTGCCCTGTTCTCATTCTTTTAGCGACACTAGGGACAAACGCGCCAGAGTCTCTTTATGTCAGTTTTGACATTTGGCATAAACAAAAAATTTCAATGCATGAATTTGGTGCCAGTATGTCTGTTGACACAGCCGACCAATAACAGCACGAATAAACCACCGACAACATTTAAATCTCGCACTTTCGATACTAAAACTCGAAAGTCTATATATCGCGGCACCAACTTTTTAACAGTTTATAGGTTACATTTTGCTTTTAGTGTCTCGAAGACGATCTCATTGAAATCAATGGAAAACGGTTCGTGATTGAAGAAAAATGTTCATTAATTCAATGTCACTAGATTTCATTGAATTTCTCATCATTCAAAGAAAATATAAAATTAGCTCAAGCATATTACTTGATCGATTTTGAAGAAATGCTTCAAGAATTTCATTATGATAAAAGCAGGAATAATGGAACAAAGTAGAATCTTGCGTATTGATCCCACATTACTTTTTGCTTCTTACAAATCTACCTCTTTGAGGCAGTATGTTCATCGATTTCGACTTGATCCTATACTGAAACAAAAAATTGGCTGTATAGGCTCCAAGGGATAAAATTGGGTTGGGCCAATAAACTAGTTAGTTACGAATAAACAGAGATGCGTCAAGGCAATAAATCAGTTGATTGGGACTAATAAATGAATTGGTTGGTAATCAAAGAATTGGACGTCGTTCATCTGAACGATGAAATTAGTTAACCCTTATAATGCTTATGGCAACCAATGATTTCTCTCCGTGTAGACCAAGTTTTGTAAAAAAATTTAAGTAATGAGGCAGCAATATACAAGGTTCTACTTTGCATCCTTGTTTTGAATAAGTTAAAAAAACTCAAGTACCGCGAAATTTTAGTTGTCAAGAAATAATAACGAAAAATTCAACGTTCTATGTAATCCAAACTCATCTATACCAATCTCGAATAAATTATGTCACATGTTTTCAATATTCTTCAATACCAAACGACATTAATTTTACCTGCATTTATGAAGGACTATTTAGCAAAATATCATGAATTTTACGAAAATTCGAGCATTCAAGTCCTGTTTCGAAAAAATATTTGAAACTATAAAATCCAAAATTGTCCATACATTTTGTAACACACCCACACCCATACATACGGATATTTATACTAAACCACTTTTTTCGATGGTTTGGATCATTCTGAGTGACCTAACATAAAAGCCAGAAAAAAAAATCGTAAAAACGAAGCTTACTCTATGTGGAAGCTATAGGAAAAATGTTAGGGGGCATTTTTATTTCCTTTTTTATTTCATAAAAGTGAATTTATTCCTTCAGTTGTAAGTGAAAACGTGGTGTCCACTCACACCGAAATAACAGGATCAAAGGATAGAAGGGAGTGAGAAAGAAGTTGTGAAAAGGGCGAGAGGAGGGGGTTATTACATTTGCATTTTATTAAGTCAAATATGGTGTGCTTCGGGAGTATATATGTGGTATGTATCCAGGGACCATGGATTTAGTTCAAGGCCAAGATTTTTGACCGGTAAGACGATTGACCTAAATGCTATATTATAAAGTTATAAACTTCCTATAATTGTTTTCACGATGTACCTATATATATATGAATAAGAGAATAATCGGAATGAAGGATATGGAAATGGGATTGGGATAACTAGCCGCAAATATATTTCCAATATTTCGATTCAAGTATCGTTCAACTGAGCCCCGGATCAACGAGATGGAGTTATTTATGGTTTAATATTTTATCTGAATTTATTGGCGTAGTTTAAGTTTATATTATCGTTGGAAAATATTTTTTACAACGTATTTTTACAGACGAGCCACTTTCTTTGTGTAGACTTAAAAGCGTCATGTTTAAATTATGACATATTTTGTTGCTAATTATTTGTAGAAAAAATTCAATAACATTGTGTTTAATATAAATTAAATCAATGAATATTTTTGGTTGGTATTTTTTATTCGTATATTTTATAGTTGTGTTTTTGCTGTCAATTTAGAGAATTATATGACGGCTGAAAAATCATGGACACAAAATTAATTTGGTAAGATGGAGAAAAAAATGATGTCACTTGGAAAATGGGCAATGAGGTCTATTTTAAATAATTAAAAATTCTTTATTAAAAGATAGTATATTTATGTGTACTTAAATACAATAGTGTTAGTGATTAATCAAGAAATAAAAAATAGGAATAGCCAAGAATAACATTATAATGTAGTGCTAGATAAAAAAGGTCAAGTATAAATTGAAGAAGGGGCCAAAAGCAATATAACAGTCCGTGCCAGAATTTTTACGAACGTCGACATGATATAGATGAGAAGGGGAGCAAAGAAAGAACGAAAATGTCTCTTCTATAGGTGGTTCAGAATGATTGTTAGCTCGCAGACAGACAATCCTAATGGCATACATACAGGAAATCGAAGAGCAAAGCGAGCAAAACCGTTTCTTCCAGCCAATCGTTTATTTTCAACATGGTTGAGTAGGCTTGAGTAGTAGCTGCATATTATGTCATATCACAAGCAATTTATCAGCTTTTGTAGTTACTTCTTTCCGGTTCTTTTATGTCGTTCAAAAAGATAATGGTAACATTTTTACAAAAATATTCTCTTCAGAGTGCACGATTCTAATTAATTTTCAAAATAAAAATTAGCGGTCAAATATTTTGTTCATAATTATTATACTGATATAGTTACTGTTATAATTACCGACAGTAGTGGACGCGCGGTCGGTGTGTGGCTTCGGCGGTCCCCAGAGTTAAGCAGCATTATTTGCGGCCATAACTTGGATGGGTGACCGCTTAGCCGTTCACCGGTTTGCGCGACAACTGCTGAGCGGGAGGCTGTTTTTCTGACTTTCTAATGTATTCCCATACAATAGAAACTCAGTAAAAATAAAGCCGTCTGTATCGACCAGGTTTTCCGCAGTTTCCCTGTGCCCTCGTGCAAATGCGATACAGTAGTACATTAGGATGAGTGGCTGCGGACAACACTCTAGGGGGGGTGTCTATGATGGAACGGGGAAAAGGGGAGAGGGGCAACGTAAAAGCCTGAAGAAGGTATACGGAAAAGAAACAGTATACTGTTATAATTATAATTAGATAATTTAACTTTTAAATAGTTACAAAAAAATAATTTTCAAAAAAAATTATGATTTTTTAATATTAATTTTTCTAATGCGTTAAGAAATTGTATAAACATTTACTTGTCTTGGATATTAAAAAAAAAGAAAATATTGTGACGTCCTTCAACGAAAACTGCATACAATTGGTGTTAGTTAATAGTACGTTAATTATATGTATGAAATTACATAATGAACCTCACCCTCGTTCTAGTGTGGGAGGTTTGAAAAAATTTGCTATTATCTGTGCTCCTATTTTAGGAGTACAATTTGTAGGCTCTTGGCCTCTTCTTTGACGACATAACAATCCGGAAATATTGCAGACGTATATATACTAATAAGTAACTACACTGTACCCTCTTTACTTTGGCTTCTGACCGTGGAAAATCCCCTTTGTCGACTCCACCACAACGGCCATACAGTCCACTAGCCTTTGTTACCATTTTCAATGCGAAACTTATTTCGTCGAGATAAAAAGGAGTACTTCTATCGCTATGACTTTTTAATAACCGGTTCATTACAACCGAGATAAAAAAAATTGTTGAGTTTTTATCGTAAGTGCTTGGAAATTACAAGAATTGAATCTGCCTCTGTCATATATCTATACGCAAAATGTTAACATTTATTATTTGGCGTAAAGAAAAACTGTATATAAAATCATTCAAAACGCCTTAAACTTTTTCCCCCTGTGAGGATTTTATCTTTATCGAGAAATTGTTGCAAAAAGTTTATATACAACAGTATAAAAACTGAGATTTCTGCAATTAAAAATTAAATAAATAAATACTTTATATAAAATAGTTGGAAACACTTGAAGATTTTTTATTCAATACCGTACAGATCTCATCTTCATCGAGAAATTGCTGCAAAAGCAGGAAACTTGGCGGAGTCGTATATAAAGTAGATTAAAAATACTGAAGAAATGAGAAAAAGAAATATTGACGATCATCTCAGTCACGTAGATCGATCCTCCATACAGCGATTCCGACGACGCGACCTTTCGCGGAAGATTTCTGTCTTGGATTATTGCCCTGGAAATTCTCGTTGAGAAAATTCCACGTGCGAGGAAACAGCCGTTGTATCCAAGACGATCAGTGTTTTCGTGCGCTCACTCGATTTCAGGATTATATGTTTTACGTGTGTATATATAGTATAGAACTGGTCGTACGTTATCAGGATACAGCTGAGGGAAGGCTAAGGGAAGGTTGACGCTTCTTCTCGCTATTGTCCAGACCGTAAAAACATTCAATTTTGCAATATAAGAGAAGCAGAAGCTGATCTTTATGATGTGGAGGCTTTTCACGAAGGTACGACAGAAGCTGAAGAAGGACTTGACAGTGTTGCAGCATATAACGGTTAAGGACGACAAAGGTGACCCTTCAAAGGCTAAGTGAATTTTCCCTCGCTTTTTTTTTTTTTTTTTTTTTTTTTTCTTGCCTTTATCCTTTTTCACGTGACTCTCGTTGTGTGTTGTTCATTTTGGGTATTCTTGTTTCCTCACTATTGTTACCAGCGCGGGGCGGCCATTGAGTTCACCACAACTCACATTGTTCCTGATCCTCGCTTTTACCGAAGAAGCTTTAGCAAAATGGGACACACATTGGTTTTAATAAAGTGTGCGAACGAGTAAGTAACATTCCGCGCTTTATAATTTACTTTCGTTTGCGTTGGGCCCTGATTATTCAAAGTCCTCCTATTAGGCCCAGATATCAGACCCGGAATGACTCAGGCCCATCTATGGGCCTGAGACATGAGGCCCTGATTATTCCAAGTCTTTCTGCGGGAGCCAGAATCAGACGCGGATTATTTTGAGGACATCTATGGGCTCTAACATTACGTCCTGATTATTTTAACTTCATATCATTTTAATCAAGTTATTGGTTAACATAACGAAGAATTTAGTGAGACAACCAAGTATTTAGTACGCCTAACCAATAACTTGGCTGAGCCTACCAAATTTTTCTTGATACAATTTTTAATCAAGATCTTAGTAAATCCAACTAAGCTTTTTTCTCAGTGTATTTCTTGATTATTTTAAAACCCCCTAAAAGTTCCCCAGGCCCTGATTATTCCGATTGATCGATGAAGTCAATCATACATAAAAAAGGGCGTGTTTCGATCATCTAGCAGCGAGGGTGCACAGCACCCAAGCCTCACCAATCCCTATAGTTGTTGATAAATAAAGATGACGGGAAAAGTCGGGGTTCTAAGATAGAGAGGTACTATTGTATATGCAAAAATGATGGATTTTATAGGAAGGCAAACACTACCGGGAAAACTTGCCATCACAATAAAATATCGGATTCTCCGTCTCTTTCGCCACTCCGCAACTCCAGCGACGACAAATGATAAACGAGTTATATAAAGTTCCTGGGAGGAATAGGAAATGCAGATGCAAATAGGAGTAAAAGAGAGAGAGAGAGAGAGAGAGAGAGAGAGAGAGAGAGAGAGAGAGAGAGCAACGATCTTCATCGGGGCAACAAGGGACCCCACCTCTTTTTAACCGATTTTTTTTCCCCTCGTACTCGGACTCCCTTCCCTTCCTCCGCCTTTTACTCCCGCGGAGGTTCTGGTTGGTCCGGACGAGTAATAAATTTCTCGGTTAAATTCGCAACGCATGCATGCCACAGCAGAAGAGGAGGTGGACGGGAGTTTAAAATCGGGGTCTATGCGCCCATCCTCGCTGTGTTCACCTATAGCACCACTTTTCGTTGCGGCCTGTTCACTCTAAATTACAACGTGCCGACGAGCTAGACATCCGGCTCGCTGTAGAGTGTATGGAGTATGCGAATGAAAATTGCGACGGACCATTTAAATTTATTATTTCGAGCACCGCATGCCATAAGAGAAAAGCTATTAATGTAGGAGAGAGAAAAGCAGATAATAAAATGCATAAGCAGGGAAAAAAAAAACCCAGAAATCACGTACCGTAACAGTGCGTCCTTAATTGTACATGGGATTACGGCAAATACTTTATTTTCTACAATAATAAATATCTAATGGACTAACATTTTGTTAAAAACAAAAACATTCGTTACGGAAATACAGAATTCTGTTTTTCAGTAGCAATCTTAATGTTTTTTATTTTATTTTATTTTTTTTAAGCGTGCTCCCTATATATACATACATAAACTAAATTTCGTTTTCATCTGAATTTGGGTTATAACTTTTTTCTTATCGTACAAAATTAAGTCATTGATTTTGCGAACAAAAAAAAACATGTGGTTTTTAAAAGAATTTTTGTACCATTTTAAAATGACAATATCTCCTGAATAGAAATAATAAACACAGTATATTATAGAGAGCGACCGTGTATTGTTAATATCAATTTTTCATCGTATGCGACTATTCGGGGGTAATAAAACAAAAAATAAAAAAATTACAAAATTGACCGGTAATGGTCGCATACGACGAAAAATTAATATTGGAAATAATAAAATTGTAAAGAGTAAAGTTTTAAAAAAATGATGAGCATTAAATGAAAATGGGCGTATTTGTCGCATAAAAGAAATGGTGACTTTGGAATAGTTTTAATTATAACATTTATATTTTTTTAGCGTAAATCTTTAACTATGGGATTTATGCTGTTTGAAGATATTTCCATGAATTACCAACAGTGGCTTATGACTTTTGAGTTGACTTGGGCTCGGCTTGTTGCGTTCTGTTTTTGCTTTATTTTCCCTCGCCTTCTCGCCACTCTTTTATTGACTTCGTTAATCTTAACAAACCTCATTAGTGCCTTGTAAGATCGATCGTTTCGGGGCTAGCTAAAAAGCCTTGAGTCTCTACAGTTCACAAAACGGTCTCTCTAGCTCTATACGATCTCAAGAGTAAGACCAAGTGCTACCTCTAAAGGTGCTGGCCCGGCTTGCTCGAGTGTAGGCCGGCCATTAGTAACGGTCCTCAAGCTTTCTCTCAGCTTTCTTACTTTTCGCCCTCACAATTTACCAGCGAAGTGCACACTTCGTACCGAACTCTTCTGACTTGAACTACAAATTTCTCTCTACTTTACGATCGACTGAATTAATCTTATTTCGTCTCGTTAGAAATTTAATTGTGTTATTTTTATTTAAAGGAGTGAAAAAACAAAAATATCCTCTCTTTCTGTGAAAATCGTAGAGCAATAGAATTCGTTATTAATAAAATCATTATTTATGCAAAACATTTTTCTTAACGAAATTATAGTGACAGCTTTTCAAATATTTTCCAATGAGATTACGCGTGACCAAAATAATTGTGTCAAAAACGACAAAAATATTTAAATACGAAAAAACAATTTTTCTTTCCAAAAGAATTACACTAATTAATCGAAAGAAATTTTTTTTTTTAACCGTTTTTTTAAACGATAAATTGATGAGGCTTATTGAAAATTAATAAAAAGATTCTGTGTAAAAAACTTTTCGAGTCTACAAAAAGACAATTTATTATTTATTGAGTTAAAGTGGAGAATCGAAATCTTGAAAATATGAGTAATTTTATCGATTTTAACGAGTAAATATTATTGATCGTTTTGTCAGATTCTATCAGTGCGGTAGGGATATCGGAGGGTTTCTTTTCCCATTCATCGCTATATGTTAAGGTCGTTTCTATACCTACTCGACGTAGAAATGGATCGAAGGAAGAAGATCCTTTCCATTCCCGTGGGTATCGCGGGTCCCATGTACGGATATTCGTGAGATAGCCCAAAAATTCAACGGTTTCTCTATACTATGGAAGGTGAACACAGCGATGGAGAAAAGTAGATTCGGGTCTGCCTGTTTGATCGATCTTTCGAGTTCACTTAGACCGAAAAGCTCACCTTTACAATTTCTGACCCCCTTAATCCAATCGCTGCATAGATGTTGCTGTTTCACATCATCACTCCAAATCTAAGTGTTGCAAAGTGCGTTGCAAAGTGTGTAAAAATGTTTTTAACACGTTTCCTCCTTTATCTAAGTATTCTGGAAAAATTCGTCAAACATTAGAATTCGATTAGGAATTTCTTATATTTTTTTTTACCATTAAATGGCTATTAAGAAGTATGTAATACTCTTCGATTATTTGATGGTTCGTAATAAAATCGGATATTAGAATACAAGATTTTTTTCGTCAATTGTCTAAGGGACACAGAATCTTTGTTATATGTAGAGGGACAATCTGACGTTCACGCTTTTTAGGGTTCTACAAGCTCTTAAGGAACGACACCTCGTTCTCGTTTTCCTTTCATATTCTGCTTACAGCGCGGTTAGATGGATTCTCTCTGGTTCCCTCGCGGCTCTTTTCCCGTTATCGATGCCACTTTGCTTGATCCGCAAAAAGGAAAGACTCAGAGCGCCCATAATTTGATATGTCAACGGATGCAATGGGTTCGTATGTGGGTATAAACTTGAAAAAAAAAAAATAACGCTCCATATACCAAAAATGGATTTATAGAAAATTATTGACACTCGAGCAAAGCAGTGACCATCATATATTTATAAACTGATACTAAAAATAGGAAATACGATTTTGTAAACATTTCTAGGTTTAGCAGTAATGCAATTTATAACAGATTTGACGTTAAACATAAATAAAAAATTTCAATACCAATCACAACACGAACGAAACGATGACAATTTTTTCGATAAAATCTCATTACCCATCAACTTATTAGGGGAGGATGTCGTCATTAATTGAAAAAATGAATAACCTCTAGTATTAGCATATAGAAATGTTCAGCACATTTAAAAATAATTATTACAAACATATGACAATTTTTATTTATCCTCGATAATTATTAAAAAAAAAAAAAAAAAAAAAAAAAAAAAAAAAAAAATTCAATTATTTGCAGTTCAAATTGTGTTGATCCAAGCTCAGAAATATTTTATTGGATTAAGATTCTCCCATTAATTAATTGATTTGTGACTATTCTTTGAGTTCCAGTAAAGTGTGAAAATTCTTATATTTCCGTAATAACGTTTGTCAGGATCACCGCTGTTGGTTAAAGTATGGAGGCCGGGCATTTTCTGGATGCGCTCTAACTTGATATTACTGAGTAAAGGAGAGTGGAGAGATGTAAGGAGGCAAAGGGATAAGGGGAAAGAGGATAGAATGCTCTATATCTATGGTATATACATATAACCTAGTCCTCACCATTCAGATGCAGATGATCGTTCCGTTTGGTGGCTTTTCATATCGCATCGCTTGCGCGTTTACGTTCAGCCACACGAGGATCGTGGTATGCGCGCGAGTAGCACGAGAGCACGGTGGAAAAGCGGACGAAGAATAGTGTCAGAAGAAGAGGAAAAGGAAGAGGAAAAATGTTGGGCCGAAACCAAACCAACCATTCGAATCCTCTCGCTCCCCCGAGTATCCCGACATTTAATCATATTTTTCGTCTCTCACCCTCGGACTACTTGAAAATCCCTCGTGATATTATTGCGTGACTACAATATACATATATCTATATGTATATATTTATGTATATATATACAGATGGGTAAAGTGTCATTGACGAAAAAGAAAAAAACATATTGCAATTCAAATTTCGATTATGCAGGCATCACAAAACCGAAAATAAGTATCAAATTATACGTCAGACATAGAAATTGTATAAATGGAAAGATATGCGTGAAGATGTCAAATATAATACAGTCGATTCGGAATTTCTTTTGGAACTGTTACGTCCCAGCCTATTTTCCTAGGTGGAACCAAACATAATATTATTATTTATTATTAATATCGGGTACGTTGCTCGACTAAGGGATTGAAATCCCATATTTTCAATTATTACACGAGGGATTTAGTATTTGAAATACAATAATATTTATTCAACAAAATATTCGAATTTAACAATACTTCGAAAATCGTTAATAGTTATATTTATCTATACCCGATAGATTAATATTAGACGATATGAGATATACAAGTATATTAATAATGAACGCCGAGTTTAATATAAATTCGTTAAAACGCGGTTATTTATTATTCAAAACGTAGAACAATAATTGTAGAATTACCTTGAGAAGTAATTCTCGATTAATTGATTATAAAAAAATAAACTCGCGGAATTACTCGTCGCGGGCTTGTAGAATATAAGCGGAGCTACGGCTCGACACAACAGAGACTTGGCGTATCGCGGTATAATTCGTTTTATAAATTCATTGTTCGGAAATTGAGAGAAGACTGATTGAGAAAAGTATCGGTAGAACCGAAGAAAACATAGGTGGGCGAGAAGAAGGGGAAACTTTGGTAGCCGGGGTAAGGCCCCGAGATGCTGACTGCGCGTTGCACGCGCGGCCGGCCAACTTTACTTAGACCCAAAGATATGTGGAAAAGACACGTACATGTCTTCGGGTACTCGCGGTCATTCGCGAACGGATATCACTCGATAGAAATTCGAGACGATCGTTCGGTGTGGTCGGAAGATTCGCGTCGAACGATTTTGCTCGATGGAAAGTACTTGTCAATTAATATTGAGAAATTGAATTATAGAATTATTTTAAGAATGAATAAATAAATTATAGATAACGGAAAACGGATGGAAAAATCGCTAGGACGTAACAGGAACAACATTTTATGGTAACTTTATATTTATGATTATTATTTTTTTTAATGGCAATGTCAAGTGTTACTAAAAAATTGTTCAATTATTTACATATTGCAAAGAAAGATTTTTCTTTAAAATAAGATTTGAGAAAAAATAAAAGCCATACCTCTATTTATTTTATAATGCATTAAAAAAATGTCCGTGAATGTCAATAAAAAAAATTAAAAAATCCTCGATTGGTGACATATTTATACATTTTTAAATGAAAGTTGCAGTTAATTGTTGTGAAATAGTATGAATTAAGACATTTCGATCCTTAAAGCACATAACTGAATAATTAAGTATATCTGAATTATGACAAAAAAATACTGGTTGAAAAAAAAAAAAAGAAAAAATTCTGGTTTCGTAAAACATAGTTTGTTCAAGTAACAATGATTTTTTTGTTGTTTCTCGTGTATAGAACTCTGTGGCTTTCCTGCAGAAAAATTGTTTGAATATATAGCTTCTTTGTGTTGTAGAGAACGCTCATGATTCGTGCAGTGAGAAGGCTATTGGAATGATAGAGGAGGAGAGATAGGGGAAGGGGGAATTAGACGTCGCTTAGAAAGATGTTCTGAGCTGCATCCTTATGCATCGGTAGAACCGGAGCTTCTCGCTCGTTGAGTGGTGAGCGACGGCGTAGACGACGCTGATGTAGATGTCTGATGAAGAAAAGGGTGGAACATGGCTTTCAGGAAGAAGAAGGTTTGCACGTCACGGCTGCAGCTCTAATCTCCCTGCTCCTGAGTAGCAGGCAATTTACTCGCCGTATCACTCTCGTAGGAATGAAGAATTTACATTCTCCACATCGACATTCCAATTACAAGTTTGCGGTGGAGGATTTTTAAATGTTGACAAAATTGGGGCCGTGCGAAAAATAACAAAGAGTTAAAAAATATACCAAAAATCTGTACGGAAGGTTCTTTAATAACCGGACATTTATTTATTTTTTTACAATCTTGTACGTTAAAAATTAGAATATTAATAAAATCCTTATTTTAATATTATAGGAAAATATACTTGAGCGAAATGTGTCTTGAAAAAAAAAAAAAAAAAAAAAAAAAAACAGGCTGAAGGATCTCGGTCGATGGCCCATTGTTTTCAATAATGTCGCATTATTCATAATAAATTTTTGTATTCATACTTATGTATTGTTAAAAAAAAATGTAGCCAGTAAAAACCGTATCGAGTAATACAAAAATCTGTAATGTGCCTCAACTTTCAGACCGTTGTGCACCAACGTCCAGACGTATACATTTATATTTTATTTCAAATACAAATTATATCTCTGGATAATATTTATAAATTTTATTATATAATTTAAACAAATTTTCTTTGTTTATATTTTTCTTAAATCCCCAGGCGACGCAATTTTCGGCTCCATTCAATGATCGTTGCGTAGAATCGTTTTTAACTACGTTGACAAAAGTTTACTTTTGCAATGCTTAGTTGTTTTTTTGACTTACCCCGGTCTTCTCTACTGGCTTCTAAATTCCCACGGGTAACCAGCAGCAGCTTATCAGAAGCTGTTACTAGCTTTTCCATTCAATGCTTTTGACTGACTGGTCGAACGTTGATGACGTTTTCAAGATGCGGATAGTTGCATATGCGAAAATGCCACGTCATTGTTGTGTTGAAGATAACTGATGTTGCGGTAGGTTCTTCGAGCATCTTGACAATAGATTTTCCTATAGCTGTACCTATTCACAGACCATTATAAGCTGAATGTAATTCATATTCATTAGAGTATGTCGAGTAAGGATTACACGCCGTGAATACAATACTCTGTATTCGTATCTGCAGAACAACGAGGAAAGCTACGCCACACACCGTCGTCACTACTCTACTCACGATTCCTAAAGGGCTGCTTTAAACTTATACCGCCAGTTAGACTAATGTCTTGTCATCCTCCACCAAACATCCTTCCTTCTGCGGTGTGCGTATCTCTCACCTTGGATAATTAGCGTTGTTTCTATCTAACACCGAGTTTATCGGATATGAACAAACTTCTGCGTGGACTTGGGACGCGAAAGGGGCTGAATCCGGAATGAGAATCAGACCAAGGAACATGTCCTCAACTTAGGACGAAACCTCGAGGATATGTTTGTCGATATAGACGCTGGCAGCCGCTGCCTAATGCTTAGTTGAATTGTAGGTTAATAGCTAACTTGGATTTTGGCGAGTATTGTTGTAAACTATTTTCAGCCTTGGGAAAATGCTCAGTCGATCATTCATGTCTTTTCATGAATTAAGTCAAGTACAAAATAAGTACAGCCTGTCAAATAATTTTGAATTATATATATAGAGTATCAGAAATTCCGGGTGAACGATTCTGTGGGTGAAATTAATATTTGTTTTTTTAACACCTACGTGAAATGTTCGTGCGTGGGTCGCGTCGCGAAAGTGGCATTTTTTGGGTTAGACGCGAGAAAAAAAAAGACTGCCGGAGTGCTGCGCCTTTTTACGTTCTAGTGCGAAAAAGCTACTTTTCCGTACACTTTTAGCGTTCCCGTAAGAAAAGCTTTTTTTCCGAACAAGCCCGAAAACGCTTATTTTTTTTTCACAGTTTCTCGGCACTATAACTATTGTGCTCGTACAATAAATCTAGCTTCAAAATGCAATATGGAAAATCCGGATTCGTCGGTTAAATTTTTAATTTAAAAAAAAAAAAAAACATTAGGAGCAGCACAGATGGAAAGTGTTTGCATAGGAAAATAAAATATAAAATTACCATGTATATTTAATATTCGAATGCCCGAGGAGTGAAGTTATTTTTTAAAAATCCTGAATGACTATCGTCAAGGACGCGTACCACTAACAGTAAAGTTTATGCTTATAGTTTCAAGTTATGCGGCAGCGAGGCGAACGAAAGCACGAAACACAAAGTCAGACAGGGGTGAGATCGAGAAAAAAGGGAAATAACCGAGTATCTATGAATGTGCCGGATAAACCCTCGACCTTTCGACCTTGCCCATGGACGGCAGTGGGAATATATATTATACCAGGAGATTTTTCTTTCCCCACGAGAGCCATTGTCTCGTCTCGGTATGCAAAAACCAAGTCCCTATTAATTCCAAGCATTGGTTTCATGGTTTCGTGCTCAAGTTAAACCTTTTTTTTAAATCAGATTGAATATGTTGGAAAATAATAAAAAATTCCGAAATTTACCGTATCGGCACTACTCATTGTTCTGTTGTATATGGTTATTCTGAGTGTGAATTATGAACGTGAAAAACCTTTTAAAAAACTAGTTTTTGCGTTTTTCACTAGAAATTTTCGGATTACCGGATATAAAAATAGCAGATTCATAATCAGCGGGAAATTTCCGATGAGATAGCTTTTTAAAATTCCTTAAACCGCGAATTTTTTTTTCGACCTTGGTCCCCCCGAAAAATCAGGCTTACCAAGATTCAATATTTTTTTTAATGCGCATAACTTTTTTTCAAGACGACCGATTTTCAATTTTCTTCTTTTGTTCGAAAGATCTCACCGAGTCTTAGTGTAATTACCATATTTTAATTAAAAAAAAATTTTATTAAAAAAAAATAATGGAAATAGGTGATTAAATGATAAAGTTGAAAGCAATAAAGAATTGCAGTAGTAATTAATAGAAACACGAATATGATATTTCGTCGTGAAGGGTGCTAAAATATATATCATTTTGAAAATACATATCAATAACCCTGTTGTTTTCATATCCGTTCGCACTCGTCGTTCAGCGATGGCTAGTCCACTGTGAATGAGATTATCACGCAGTAGCATGCCATTATCAACGTTCGGGACAATGACATCGTCTCGTGCTTCACACTGGATGATGCACGCTGCTGATTCCGGAATTGCAAATTTGATTCCCGGCCCACGTTGTTGTACGCGTGAGTTCGAGTTTCGGGTACGCGTTATTGCTGCTACAATGCGCAACGTACTAGTGTTGGCACGAATCGCACAAGCACGAATCCACGATAACAACAGCCGAATCTTCCCAATTTACGCGACTCGTCAATTCGCTTTCAGAATGTACGTGTTCGACAGAATTTGTGTATACAGCAATATACGAAATACAGAAATCATGTAACTGAATGGCCATGCAATTTTGTCGTTTTCGTTACAGCGAATTAAAAAGCAAGTAAAGAAAATTCACTTTGAATGAAATTTCCATAAAATTGTAGAATTTCGAAAAAATTTGAACGTCTTTTAATAACGCCCTCGGATGATTAAAAAAAAAAACAGGTATTAATTGTGAATAATTGGAAATACGTTTATGCCATGAAATAATAAAGGTTCAAAACCCTGATTGATCGATAAACTTGATTTTTTAAGCTATGACCATTTTTGTCAATTATTATTAGTATATTCAATAATGTCTTTGAGTCGGATAGACTTCGTATTTCACGAGTCTGATTAATTAATGCCTTGAAAGAAGTCCGAGTCCCGTTTCTTACTTCGGACGGTCGAGCTTAAGGTCCTAGGCAATTGGTTTCTTATGGCTTTAATAAAATTAGCTGCGAGAAAAAAGGGAAATCCTTTTTCGTTAATATGTCTCTTCTAATAGAGGAGACAGAATCCTGTGTTTGTATTTCTTTCTTATTTCACGGTAAGGTTTTTATTGCACAGTGTCAATTGTTTGATATACTAAAAAAAAAGCAAGACGTTTTGCAAGTACATGCGGAAACAGTAGAGAAGGAAGCAAAAGTTAACAGAAAAATAGACTGCAAAGATAGGAGAAAATAAAGGTTAAAGGTTGCGTGGAATGAAGGGGACAAAAAGGTGTTTGATATTTCAATTTCAATCAATGAAGCAGAGTCGCAGGTTTGTTGCGCCATAATAGATTGAGCTTAACTACTCCTACCTCTTGTCCCTTTCTATCTCTGTATTTTCCCTATTTTCTCTTCAGTTTTTTTACCAAAATTTGTGGGACGCAGATAGAAATTACCAATGTTCTGTGACACGACGACGACCCTCTTAAACCCTCAACAAAACGCCCTAAAGCTGGTGGCTTACCCACCAGCTTTATAAAATTAAACTCTACCTTTTTTTTTTATTCTTCTTATATTTTAATTGAAATCTCACATACACAGAAAAAGACATATCCCGAAGACTCTTTTCCACAGGAAATTTTCACAACTGACAAGTACTATCTTTTTAATCTCTAAAGTGCAGCTTTTACAAAGTATGTTTTTAAACTTGAAAAAAATCGAAGCAATTCGGCGGATAGTGAAATTTTATTAGAAATGTGCGCTTTGAAATTTACAAAGATGATTTTTTTAAAGGGTCATTGTTCCACAATTTTTTTTTTTTTTTTTTTTTTTGCCAATGGGAAAGAGGCTTTCCCTTTCAAGGAATTATGTATTAATCATTTTTTAGCTTTATTTTTATTATGATTATTTCTTACTCATTGTCATTGATAGAATGATGACTTTTTTTTACAAAAACTATTATGGGATACAAATTAAAGATCTATACTCAATTAGCCAAAAGAACTGCCAATTATGTTATCAACAATGATACTCAAGGAAAATAAAAAGGGATATGAGTGTTTTTTAGGTTGAAAAAATGTTGTTATAATTTGAATTTTCAAAAATGATAATATGTTTCTAAAAATCGATTTTGCCACAACACCAGTCTATTATTAATTTTTATTTTTTATAGGTATTTTCAAATTTCTTTTAGCAGTTTGTTTTTTGTTCTTTTTCGTCATCGTTTTTAAAGGTCCCGATAGCGTTTCACTTTTTTCCCTCTCGCGACTCCACAAGGAAGAAAACTTTATCGGCATTTCCTGGTAGCCATAGCTCATTGCCGCGCTATCTGTCCAAGATTGAGGGAGAAGGTAGCGAGTTACTTTATGCATCAACTTTCTCAAGCCTCCCCTATGTGTGTGTGTTGGCTACCAAAGGCATCGTGTAACAGTACCAAAAACGGAGGATAAGGCAAAAGGAGTCTCCTCGAGGCTATGGGATATTCCCGCTCGCTACTTTTCATCAAGTTTTGCATATTCCTTCGAGCAGTTTGAAATTTCAACGTGGGTGTAGCCGAAAATGTCTTAAACTCGGATTTAAAATTGTCTGTTCGCTTGTTATCGATAATTTGTTTGAAATGTTTACGAAGAGATCTGATTTTCCATCACATTTTAACTATAAATTAAATGACAGACTTGTACAAAATTTAACCACCATTTTTTGCTATAGCGGAATAAAAAATATCCTGTACCTTTTCTGTGTAATCAGAGACTATAACCATTTGTTAGTGAGCTGCACGCCTTACAGTCAGCCAGCACGTGTTTGCGAATAGGATGCAGCACTGCAGTTACGCGTCATCGCCTCTTTAATAGTCGCTTATTTATATACATATATATTATTATTTCATTTATCACTTTGTCTCTCTTCGTTTATTATCACACTGTGAAATGACAGACCTTTGGATTCTCCACCTTCAGTCTAGTCTATACATTGTATGGCCTTGAACCTTGTAATTCAAGAGCTGGCACCACATTTGACATGCTAAACTCCTATTAGGCCATGTTCAGTCATCGATTAATCCACCAAGTGTGCCGAACAGATTGTAACACACACGCCAAGGGCGGTGAGTAAGCATCTGTCACTTATTGATGTGGTTGTAATCTATAAAATGGTTAGGAACACTTTGAGGGGGCCAATTCACCAATAAATGTTTATAGTATAATTTTGAACATCTGTACATATTCATTTTTGCATCAGTTACATTTTTTTTTTTTTAACTTTCTTCTTTGGTGTCTAGTTTTAACTCGTTGTAGAGTTTAGAAGAATTACTACTTGAAAAATTCCCGCCGACCTCTCAGTAAAAACTTTAAAACTGAATTTATATATTTGTATCAGACTTCATACAAAAAGAATGCGAACTAGCAAAGCCATTTTTTGCCTGCATCAAGTTGGAAGTGGAAAACAAAAAAAGAGTGCATCAAATAAATTGCAATAGAAAAAGAAAATTACCTCTGAAAGTGTTTCATCATTTGGTGCTTTTCAGGTGCTCCATTTATAATAAAGTTATTGAACTTGATATGTGGATTTGCAGCACGATTTTTTATGAATTATTTTCTAGTTATTTTGTCTTAATCGTTTTGCAGAAAAAGAGAGCACACCGGTTTTTAACCAAATTTACGAGATACGAAATGAGAAATTTGTATTCTACTTTTCGTTGATTTATGATGGCTCAGAAATCTATATATACCAACAAGCGATTAGTGATAAGCCGCCTCGGGTGAGGGTGATTATCGAACTAACGAATTTTCGGTTGAGGGAAGGTTCCCGGATATTCGGAAAGTCATTTGCGAGATTAGGGAGGAATGTTGGTACAAAGATTTGATGGAAACTGAGAAACGGAATATCGGTGAGGAGCGGAAGACGATGAACGATGTCTGAGGGATGAGAGTGAAGGTGAAGGCTGGAGGCGAACGATGCCCGAGTTATGAAAGCTATGGTTTTGTCTGCAGAAGGGCTCCATATTCCTTCCGGCTGAGAAATAAAGGCAACTGAAGAGAAAGTACGAAGAAAGCGATGGTAAAGGATGAGGGGGGTGAGTTAAGGGTCGATACTTCCGTCAGAGGGTGAAAGGTACCGTTCCCCAACGGTACTATTTCCCATAAGTCTTTCGTTACTTTCGGGAGATATCAGGTTCTTGAAACTGTTAATTCCTTCATTTTTGTTGGTGACACGTCCATTCAACAAAACATCTAGGTCGTGAAGTATCCTGTGAAAGAAAGACTTTATAGGGGAGGCAATGTTTCAAGTGAAATATTCAAGCTTCGTTCAGTCGAGCTAATATATATGTGAAAGAATTACTTATACAGTGTTCCGATCTGTCTTGGATCTAGAGCCACTGCTCTGCTCTTCTATATTACCAAAATAAACTATCGTGAGAAAAAAGTGCTTGAATCTACTGAATTAGCTCTTATATATGACTGGCAAAAAACATATATGATACATTGAATGAAACAATTGACCTGTCATTCTGTCGATATATCGGTCTGTCTGTCGTTATTTCTTAATGTCGTAATGTCGTAATGTCTCGGCTGGCCCTTCGGTCTCTCTGTATTTATACGTTATAAACTCGCCAACAGATCAATCAATTTACATGCGGTTTTCGGCAATTGGATTTTACATCTTACTCAGGAAGGTTAGATATACCAAAGCGTGCTTCGCTTTACAAATAAATACAGATCCACTTATTTCAATTCACCATGTGTTAAATCAATTGTGTACTCATTCCGATAAACTATTCATTTCGTTGAACCTTCGCTCTCGCTAATTCAGCAAATACAAGCGATTATTTTTCTTACTCTTTGTTTAACGAAGTAACTCCCAATCGTCGGAATATCATTGTTAAAATGACGGATAAATGGATGATTGAACGAGAACATGAATTATTTCTTGTTTTCGAAATTTCCACCAGTTAATGGGCAAGAATTAATTACACAGCGTGAATCATTTAATCGTGATGAGGGAAATCGGCAGGTGATTTATGTATGGGAAGAGGCTTTAATGGGAAAATTGAAAACAATGATGCGAAAATAGCGGAAGACAGGGAACGAAAGGTGAATTCTATTTTTGCCGGGTTACGGGAACTGTATAATCTAGCTAGCTGCTCATTCTCCATCGTAGCCGTTCGTTAGAACGTGATTTCCGGTGGGTGACGGTGGGGCGAGGAGTGCGAGAGAGATTCCACGGCTGATTGGCCGGCTGGATGAAACACGCCGCCTGGTCCATGGCGGTCAGGGATGCCTCCCTCAGCAGCACAAATGAGCCAACGGGGCTTTATCGAACGGCCACGAATTTACGCGTCCTAATGACACCAAAACGTGGTTGGAATGCGTATACCATCGGAGCTTCTCTCCTTTTCGGGATCGCACGTTGCACCCTCGGCTGTCCTTGCATCGAAAGCAGATATCCAGAGCCAATGAGCTATGCCATACAGCCTGTTGTGAATGGGTAAAGCCCTCCGGAAATCGATATATGAACCAGGTATGCCGGTCATTTCGTCCTAACGATTTCGATCCGATTTTCCGGTTATGCTGATTTCGCGTAGATCGTAGGCAAACGGTTTATCAATTGCATGGAATGCCCCGTTGGAATTGCAAGGCTATGCCAAATTATTCTGGAAAGTGTCGGAGATCAGATCCACAATTGTTTTTAACTTTATAACCTTGGTCCCGTTTATTACAGGGAGTGAGAAGGTGTTTCCAAAAACAAGACTTTCAGATCATCAATATTGACATTTTGATTGAGATCAAATATCTTGTCTATCTTGTACTGGTGACGGTCGAAATTTCATGGCGTATTTTTTTTTATCTTGGAGTCTCAAAAAAGATTATAATTGTAAGATAAAACAAGAAACAAAAATTAAGTGTCGATATCCCATATTTACAAACGAAAAAACACTATTGGTCTTAAAAAGCGATTTTGCGTAACTTGTAACATTTTTAAGCATTGGTAAATATTTACTTTTACGTACGATTATGTTTTGCTCGAATGGAGAATTTTTATTTGTCGATTGTATAAAATAAGTACGAGGAGTATACAAAATTTGATGAGTGGCGGTGTTAAAGTTTAATTCGTTGGCATAAAAAGATATATGCAGCACCAATTGGTCAAGGACTACTAAGAGACACGAGACGCCAATGACGTCAGAAAGCAAGCATACGCTATTTTTATATTTTCGTCGACGAAACTGCGAACAAGAGCAACAGGAACAATATAAGGCTATACGGTGTTTCTCCATGTATCTGACCCTGTTCCATTTTCCGACAGTCGAATAGTACTTCAATGTGTGTCAGGGAGATGGAAATATTTTTTAAATATTGGGAGTGCGGAATTTGGCCAGGGTCGCAAGCAGGACCTGTTACATAACGTTGATATTGAAGTAAGCAATGGATAAGAGGACACAACAAAAAAAACTGTCTCGTCCTGGTTGAGACATCCTTGGGGTTTTATAAAGAAACTAGAACGACAGACGAAGGGAGACATAATTTGGTCGAGATTCGCCAGAAAAAAAAAAAAAAAAAAAAAAAAACAAGAAATAATGGTAGAGGAATTTATCATTTTATTGGATTACTTTTTATAAGCTGTGATTTTATCTTGCTGTCCGGTAAACCTGACAGGCAAGTTTACGATGTCTCGTCGAATCGATCGACCGCATTGAAATAATATAACAGTGTACAAAAAAGTTATTTTTAGCTTGAATCAACTGATGTTGGTGAAAATGCAAAAATGTCCTTTACTATCTGAACATGCCATTTTTAGGATACCAGGACTAAAATCAGATGACCGAATCTTTAAGTTGTACTAAGCTGTATTTTACATGCAATAATGCCTATTTTCACTTTGGGTTTGAAAACCAATTGACGTAGAGACGTCAATTGGTAAGAGTACCGATTAACATGGTCAATTGCGCTACAAACAAACCAATTGGTCCAGCCAACTAATTTGTTGGCTGCTACACTAAATCGTTTGATTGCCGAACAATTCACTGGTTAGCCTAACCATCTGATTAATTGAGATAAACAACTATGGTTGATTGGCACAAACAATCGATTTATTGCCACAACCAATTGATTGGTTGACACAACTAACTGATTGATTGACTTCACCAATATAGTCGCTTGGAGCTTATTTGACCAATTGTTTTTCTTCCTGGGACGTTTTTCGAGTAGCCGCTGATTACGATATTCCTAAAGAGTTCGGTAATCAAACTGTTGTCGGAAAGTGCTCAAAAAGAGATGGACAAGGAGAAAAAGGCTTGGTTGGACTTATCAAGATCGTGTTCAAATACGTAACCAAGAAAAATTTCAATACGCGTAGCCAAGTTATGGGTTAGGCGTACTAAATACTTGACTATCTTAGCAAATCCTTGGTTATGTTAACCAATAACTTGCCTGTGCCTACCAACTTTTCTAGGTAACATTTTTAACCAAGTGTTTTCTTGAGTGCATATGACGACTTGAACATGTATTTTGAGAGGCATTTAAGATTTTTGCTGTTGGATGGCAGTTTTAGGGTACCCCAAAAACGGTCTCTATGGTGAACTAAGCAGTATTTCAGATACAATAATATGTATCTTCACTTTGGATTTGTAAACGCCTTCTGTAACTGAAGCCAAGATAATTTCACAACCTTTCGCTCTCTCTCTCTCTCTCTCTCTATCTTTTTAGTTCCCTCTCAGAGCTCCTGAATCCAGTGGATGAGTTTGGAGATAGATTGGTAGAAAGGAGCCGAGAGGCGGAGAAAGAGAAATAGTGAAAGCAGGCGGGTGGAAAGCGTGGGTCGTTGAATTTATGACTTAGCCTATATGGCAATGGTGGCAGCAGGAGGATGGCACGCCGGGTTAGCTGGTGGACGGGTCTTGCTGAAAGTGAATAGAAAAGCTGAAGAGAGAAAGAGACAAGAAGATAAAGAGAGTCGAAAGCAAGAGAGCAAAAGCGAGATGGATATAGACTGGGGAAAGCACGAGAAGGAGGGGAGGAAGTAGAGGAATCGGATATTCGGGAGTGCTGCACCACTTTGAGCCGCGTAGATCCGCAGACGTCGCGGCGCCCGGCGTCCCGACGTCGCTAAATCGAGACCTTGGCGACTATCGACTCACTCTTTCACCGTTTTCGAATTTCGGCTTTCGGCTACTCACGCTTTTTTACTTCTCCATGTGTCGTACATTCTCCTTTTTCACTTCTTTTATTCTACGTCACTAACGCTGACACACACTCGCACGTTATCAACATACTCGATTGCATTTATTCACTTGATACGTTCTTGTGACATTGGCGATTGATCGGATTCGGTTTAAAACAACGAGAAAGTGGGTTGGCCTTTTTGGCCTCGAATATCGTTATCGGAGAGTCAAGGATTCAGTGTCACAGCTCTTGGCTCCGATTCCGTTATCCCGGTGACTGTGTGACATTTGCCTTGGAAAAATATACATAATCTTACAATGTTTTGGAGTTTCGGTTTTCGGCTACTGACTTTTTCAGTTCGTTTAGTCTACCTCACTAACGCTAACACACACTTGCACGTTATTCACATACTCGATTGCACTTATTCACTTCATATGTTCATGTGACATTGGCGATTGATGGAATTCGGTTTAAAAGAACGTGAAAGTGGGTTGGGCTTTTTGGCATCGAATATCGTTATCGGAATGTCAAGAATTCAGTGTCACAGCTCTTGGCTCCGATTTCGTGACGTCCCGGTGACGGTGTGACTTTTGTCTTAAAAAAATGTCATCTTCTCTCGATTTTACAAAAAATATCTGTGCCATTTTGGGTGTGTGGAATTGGTATGGACAATAGCAAACGCTTTGTTGATTGATAAGAATTGTGGACGTACATCACATTTTTAAAAAATATTTCAAGTGTACCGGAATTAAATTTTATTAATTTGAAGTAATTAAGTGCGACTTTAATGAAAAGATACGGTTTTAAGAAAAAAAAAAAAATCTACATCACTTTAATGGTCAATTAATTGATAAACGTTGTTGGTAAACTGACTTCATTAATTTTTGTTAAATATTTGCCGTGTAATTGACATAATATTTATGAATTTGCAACAATTAAGTGCAACATTTATGAAAAGATCTGTTTTCAGAAAAATAATTGCTCGAAAAAGATTATATACTTGACGCATTGAAAATGAGTGAAGTTCGGTAATTAGTACTTGCAATATTATTCGTAACATTTTTTTTTCACTCGCTTGCCAACTTGGTTTAAACATTTTTTTATAAACATCGTGTGTTATTATTATGACCATAATTTACCACTATTTTTTACCAAGTAAATGGAACATCGAATCCTTATGATGGGAATTTTCAGTGCATAACACAAGTTTCATGAAAAGCCACTACAAAATATTTAAAAAATTCTCCATCACTTTAAGTGAAAAAGCGCAACACAAAAAATCTAAAGCGGTGGTATTTTACATTTTTAACAGTTGTTAAGCCTAACCATGAATCTCGGTTCCTCTTGGAGATTGAAACGTCGTGGTATAGCAGGTTATACGTCTCTTGAGACGATCCTAAGATGGTATAGTGACATGCAGGGCGCGTCGGTAATACCACAGGGAGAATCTTACACGGCAAATCCTCCGTGGATGTCGTACAAGGGCTTTCTGACCCAGTGAAACCTCCGAGAACTATTCCGAGTAGCGCCGAGACTTCTACTCCTTTTAAGAACATTTGTACAAGGATTTTTTTTTTTGGAAACCAAAATAAAAAATAAAAAAGTAATTGTGTATGAAAACACATTTTCGTCGGTTTTTTTTTTACCAACCTATCCATCACACACGTTGATTAGCACCAGCCAATTGAAATTTCAATTGTTGTGTATCTGAAACCAATCAATTGGTAACGTCCACTAACTAAAAATGGATGAGTGCAGCGATTGGAAGAAATTGCAGTAATAAATTTGATGTATGTCGCACACACTATATTATCTAGTATTACAAACTCTGTTTTCTGAAGTTACTATATTCTTTAGGTGCAATCGAGTGGAAATGCAAAGTTAAGTTTTTGCCTTTACCTCAAATAGTTTAAATCGAATAAATAGAATTCAATTAGACCTCCAGTTAAGGAAATAAAAAATATTTAGAAAATAAGAAAATGTATATTTTTTTTTAAATTTTAAAAAGGAAAAATTCCTATTTTTGAATATATTTGGTTTTAATTTGAATAAATATATGTATTTATTGACCTGCATAGTAGAATTTATCTCTCTATATTATAAAAATATCTCGCCACTGCCGCAAGATTTTATCTATCCTTTGGAGTCATTTCCCGTAAACATTTTCCATAAGGCAGGACGAAAAAAAAAAAAAAAAAAATTATGTGATGCAAACAACATTTTTTTGTTGTTATTTTTGAAATTGTGAAATTTTTATTGTTTTTTAAAATTTATCATATTTCTTGAAAATCATTTATTTTGTAAAATAATCCGGGAACCTTTTCTTTATCTCGTTTGAATTTTTTATCTTCATTAAGTATTCTGTACCATTTGTTATTCGTTGATCAATGGATTCTCTGAATTTTATCCACAGTTTGCGGCAGTTTCAGTAGCTGCTATCACTATTATACATCACTTTCCCTCAGCCCATTTCTCTCGTATCCTATTCGTACATGACATCGTCTTCGCTATCTACTCCAGAGGACACGCCGGAAAGTCCAAGTGAACTATCTTCCACTTGCGATCTCTCTTCCTCTTTCTCCCTCGCGCGCCGAGACGTAATTTACTTTAATGCGAAGTTTTGCCGGCCATATCCCCCTTTACTTACGATTTATCACCGCATCGTGGCATCTCATTCCTCAAACTGCGCGCAAAACTTTCCCTTACAATTCTACTCTATTTTTCTACCTATCGCGTACTATCAAAACCTCTGCTCTATATTTTTCCGATTCATGTCTTTTAACACTTCTCCAAACAGCCAACAAAATTATCTTGAAAATTATAAAACAATTAATGCACAACAAGTCACTTTGGTCCATTGTAACAATATTCTTATACAAATTAGTGAAATAAAGATTGATAATATTTTTTTTTTTTTTCAACATAATAAATAGTAATATAAAATAGTATAAAAAAAGGTTATTGATAATATAAATAATTCATGCCGATTTCTTTTTTACAAATATGTTTTCAAATTATATATTATAAAAAAAGTTTTGTCAACGTCTGCTTATATAATAGGAATAATATGGAATAATTTAGTATATTTAAATTTAGTATATTTGTCTGTTTCCGGGTAGTTTATTATTTTAGGACATGCAGCTTCACGCGGCTGATATATCGGGCTGTGTTGTACTTGGTGGAGCCCTTTCGCTTTAATAATCCCTGTTTCTCTTGTTCGTTTCGCCAGCGAACCAGTTTAAAATCGTGAGCAGCAGTGATCAGTGTATCCGGAATACCGCCTGCACCCATATGGAGTTTACCGAGGGAGCGGTTGGTGTGGCGGCATCCCACAACCTCGAATCTACTTCTGGATAAAGTGATCCGGAATCGGCTATAAAGCGAGTCTAATTCCAAAAGCTTCCGTTTTAATCGAACGACTGCATATGTATACAAACTATGCTATTGTTAAGTACGATTTCGCTGAAACTGAATTCTTTCATGTCACACGAACGAAACAAAATCAATAATAATTGAATAAACAATTTTGTGATCATTTTCAGGTGCAAATTAATAATTGCCTACACATTGACTATATTAAATATCAAATAGTGTCTACCGAGTAATCATGAATATACAGAACAAATGTGTACTCAAAATTCGCTCGTTGAATATCTCTAGTCTAAATACTGAAATACCAATATTTGTTGAACCGATTGGACACGCTATAAATTTCATTCTTCTGGGTTTGATCACGGGATTACATCAACAGAGACAAGCGGATCGTCCCAGACCGCAATAAATTCGATTGAGAACAATTCTTGCATTAAATTATATTGATGATACGATTAGTATGTAAACGCATGTACAATATCAAAAGTTTACAGAAAAATGTATAGTTTTGTATATTTTCTCATGTACAACTTTTAGCAAATAAAAAATATGGGCTTTGGAAGTTGGCAATTTGTTTAACGAATTATTTATTTGTTAATTCCTTATATCGCGGAGGGGGTTGATTTAAAATCGATACTTTTCAAGTCTTCCACATGCCTTTCTTCAAATTAATGACAAAACACAGTGTTTGTCTAAAAAAAAGGAATAGTTCTTGAAAATATCATCATCTTTAATTTTTCCAAAAACATTTCACTAAGTAACAAATAAAAACAACTTTCAACAAAGACACAGTTTATCAATTCAAAATTGACAATTTCTAAAAAAAAAAAAATTCAAAACGTCTCATGTCACCAAAAAACTTAATTTCAAGCCGATACTTTCGCAGTGTTAAATGTTGATTTTCCTCAGTTGGTGGCTGATCACCGCTTTGAGCAAAAAAAAAAAAAAAAGAAACTCGGAAACTTGAAAGATGAGCAAACTCACAAAGCTGCATAATTACCTACAGTTACTGGCACTGATTGGTTCAGTGCTTGATATTGGTCTTGATATTGGTAACAAAAATAGTATTGTTTCAATTTTAAATAAGATAAGCTATACAGCAATTTTATTTTCTGACCCTGAGAAAGCCACTCTCTTGACTCTATAAAAGTAATACAACAAATCTAGTCTTATTTCGCCTTCGAAGAAAAAAAAAAAAAAAGAAATGAGGTATCCTGTAAATAATATCACTTTCACAAACTTTCCAATTTCAACGATTTTTTTGGTTACATATCTACATTTCCAAAAACACGGTATTTTTTTTTTTTTTTTTTTGGTCTCTGTGTAAGCGATTCTATTGACTCTCCAGTAATAATACAAAATAACCAATCTGATTTCAGTTTAAAAAAAAAAAAGAAAAACTTTACCTACCAAACAGACGATCGGTCAAAGCAGGAAATCCTACTTTATGGCCCAATATAGTGCACGCATACATACATACACACACAGAGAGAGAGACACAGAGTAATGACAAAAGAGTGACAAAGATGAAACGAGTGTCTCATTCTCTCAATCCAGTGATAGTACAAGCCTGAGCTCATTCCATCTTTCGGTATTAGTTCTAGTGGAGCTCTACCAGTGAGGCCAGTACAGCCGCCAAATAAAGCCGGTTATCTGGAAAATTACATGACCTCATCGTGTGTCTAGCGTTTCGTTTCCCTTTTTCTGGATGGGATGAGAGATTGCAGTAGTTGATCAACCCACAGTGGATGTCCTATGAAGAATGCGAGACGAAAGGAGTTACAAATATGCCAGTAACTAAATATTGGCCATTTATTCAAAGGCCAAAGCTCTTCCAGAGCTGGTCGAACGAAAAGCTGGTGGTACTTCCACTGGAAAGCAGTATTAGCACTGGCGGATAAACCGGCTGCAAGATCCTTATTCCCAAGACCTCCGGTCACATTGAAATGTACTTTTTACGGTTCTTCCGTCAGTCCGTTCAGTCCGTTCAGTCCGGAGAGTCCAGCCGGTGATCCAGCTAACCCGTGAGACAGACTTAGGAAAAGAATGAGACGGAATTAGGGTGAGGGAAGCCCGAGTCTGATCCACGAAAAGACATGGATTTCCCCTAAGCTACCAGTCATCACACACCGATGCTCGCTATCCGAGAAACTAAACGAGACTGGCAAGATGTATGAGAGAGAACGTACGATGTACGCTGGAATATACTATATGGAGAATTCCAAGCCAGGACGTTAAACGTTTGATCCTTCGTATTTTTAATTGGACTTGCTCCAATTTCTTCTTTTATTTCTCATTTTCAGATTAAATTTTTTTTAATTTCAATCTTTTTTTGTTGTGTAGTATTCGTTTTTTTTCAATTTTAATACTAACAAAGCCCGTTGCAAAGGTATTAAATAAATGTTTATTTATTTTTGGCTGTTTTTGGGGTGGTGCAAGCCTATGAAATAGGAATAGGTTCAATTTAAAAAATGAAAATTCAAACGTTTATCGACTTGACCTGGAATATCCTATATATATATATATATATGGAATGGCTCGACAAAACGATATTCCCTACCCTCTTCTCCTCTTTGGATGTGAAAGAAAGTTCAATTTAACGGGTATATTTAAAAAAATGGAAATCCGGCGGAAAATGGTTGTGAATAATTAGTATTATTAAGAGAGTTACCTAAAAATAATAAAATAAAAATTGTTATGGGTTGGGCATATGACTTTATTTTCACCGTTCTAAATATTTTTTGCACGTTGCCAATTTTCCTATGCGTTATTTATACACCACGGTAGTTTAGAAAAAGTCAACAACAAAATAAAGATTGTTCGATAAATAGGAAAAATGTATTTTAAAAAAAATGACCGATCTGATGAAAAATGCTTTAAATACATAAAACTGATCTTCATCAGTATTCTAAAAAATTCTCATTATCTCTAATGAATTCATTGTATATTTCATAATACATTGAATTAACAAAAAAAAGAAAGACACTAAATGTATAAAATGTACAAATCGCCATTCGTAATCCTGTAAAACACGCCGCCGGTAAAATCGCAAGAAGAATGTGTCGCAAAGTCAATTTCCTCTTGGATAATTGGAAGAAAGGTCTAATCTGTACAGACACGTGACCTAATCACTATTTGCGAGGCTAACATGAAGTGAAGAGCACGCATCTTGCCCTTTTCAGTTCCAACCTGGGAGAAAGTTAAAACTGCTGTTGGTAGAGCGGTAGACTTGGAGTAACTATAGACGAATTTGTGGGGGAGGGAGGTTGAGCGGTAGGTCGACGTTTAAGTCTAGGAGGGACCACGGCATGGTTCAGAGTGGGTGAGTTTAGAAGCAGTGTACCTATAGTTGCAGCGGAGGAGAGTAGAGGGCATGGGAGGGTGGAGGGGGGTTGAGTAGACGAACGCTCGTCACTAATCGGATCTTCGGGTCGATATGGGCGATGCACTTGTCGAAGAAGAAGGACACGTTTACTTGGAAAAACTTTTAATTGGATCACGCCTGCACGCGCGAATCGACGGTTTCTAATTTTCTCCTCGCCTGCCTTGAACAAGAATGAAAGAAGCTAAAGGATAAAACCCTATCTGAGGATCTTTCGTGATTAGAAACAAACAAGAAAAAATATATATATATATAATAGATAATAGATATATATACTAATCAAACAGGCTATAATGAATTTCGAGAAAAATCTGATGCATTGCGTTTTTAAATAAATAGAAAATTAACAACATTTACTAGAATTATTTTATCAAGTAACTTGAAATTTTACTCAATTTTCTGAAGAGAATTACCAAAAATAAGTCAACTTGACACTTTTTTAAAAATCTTTGTGAATATTGTTTGTTTTTTTCCATAACGTCTTGTTAAAGTATGTTTATCAATTTTGGGTTGCTCATAGAGGAAGCTTTGTAAAAAGCGAAAAATAATGAGGAAGCAATATGTGCAAGGTTCTCCTTTGCATCCTTTTACGTTTCTTTAGAATCATGGTATAATGACATTTGACCGGTACTTTCCGAAGGCCAAAATTCGATATCGCGGAGAAAAAAGAATTAGGTTGGATTTTCCGACCGGAAGTCGTGTAATCGTTATCGTGCTTACAAGAAAATCTGCACACGCATACACACACACACACACAGACATTTCTTCTAACCCACTTTTCTCGACTTTCTGAACCATTCTGAGTGTATTGACATAAAAATCTAAAAAATTTTATTTTTACGCAAGCAAAGCTCTCTAAACTAAACTTTCTGGAATCATTTTATTGAGTATTTCTTAATTTTAGTAATTAAAAAAAATATATAAATTTGGTAAAATTGATACGATTTGCAATTTTTAATATGCTTTCATTTTATTGTTGTTTTATCGGAAACGATGATGAATCCTCGACAAGTTTTGCCTCCGACTCTGTATACACAGCATATCACGTCTGAAGTCTACAATCGCTGTCTGCAATACAATGTGATGGTTGAGATCGAACAAAGTTTCGTGGTGTTATCAAAAGATGAAAAACTTTGCTTGGATTACGTGCTCTAAAAAAGTCGTATTTTTTTCTTGGACCACTGCGTAGAGATTTTATAGGGAAGGATGACGGAGGTTTATTATTCCTGAAAATTACTAGCGACGATAAAAAAGAAAGGCATATTGCTGTGTGCATCCTTACACGTGGTTTAAGACTGCAAATAGACTACTAGAACTATATAATACCAGTATTTTTTAATTTTTCCCATATCCAAGCGAGTTCATTAAATTAACTGGAACTTGAAAATATGGCCAGCCTTTTCAACGTAAGTATCGTGTGAAAAAATATATGGATGAAGTGGTTTGTTGCTGGTGAAAAAATAGAAACAGAGAGCAGAATCAAATGACACGTAAAAAAGGCTTGATAAACATTACAGTATTTACTAGAAATTTATTAGATTTATGGAAATCTTTCCTAGATATACAATTATTATTACTAAATTAATGGTCGTTTGTATCAATTTTGTCGCATTGCATGCAGATGAAAAAGGAAGCTTGAAAAAGGGTTTTTAGTAAAAAAAAAAAAACCCTTTCGAAATTCTGGCAATAATTCTCGTGTATGCAAAAATTGTACTAAATGTATGGTAATTTTTATGAGATCCGTCTCTCCGCGTACAGATGGAAGAAGAAGCGTGAGAAAAGAAGGATTTAGTTAAAACGATCGTACACCGGGTTACAATTCCTCTCCGCACGACTTCTCACTTGAGATATGACATTTTTTTTCTGTATATACCATAAAATTTTGCTAGATTTATGGGCATTTTTTCCTCATTCCTCTTTTCATGTGCAGAATGAACAAAGGGTTACAACTTCTCAAAAGAATATGTGATTCTTAATATTTACTAGGCAACCTTGCATCTCAGACAAACTTTCAACGCTTCCAATACAATATTAAAAGAACTTCCAATACATATATTAATTTACAAAATATTTTTAAGTGTACGTGATTCTGATGAGTGTGAAACTCAGACTCTATACTATTCCGTCTAATATCATTAAAATTTGGAAAATTTTCTTAAATCCAGTTAAGCTGCAGCACCCATCCCATTATCTATTTTTTCCTATAGACCATTAAAATGCTCCCAAGGTAGTTGAAGAACCAATTTTCTCAGCACACTTGCGTGCTCCATATTTGCCTCCACAATTCTATTATTTCATGCAATCTTTAGATTTACAAAAAAAAGAAAAGAAAAGAAAAATGACGATCGGACGCCTCAGCTTGAATCTCTGGTGTAGATTACTTTCGAGCTCGATCAATCCCCGTTATTAATAAACGGGCTCGTACGCTGTCGTTTCATACAGCTTAACCATCACTATAAACTGATACTCGTATAGCAAGCAGCACAGCAGTGGCACGACCTCGAAGATCCGTACGGTCCGCAAGCTCGCCACCCTTGAGGTGGTTATGCCGCTCGTCCGACACACAGAACGAGCTAGGCGCTTGCTTGCTTGCGAGCCAAGCGAGTGAACGAGTCACAAGCACTATGGAAGGGGTTATCGATTTTGCATTTACCCGGGTAAATATCCGTGAAGCGTGATAGTTACACGTGGGATTGCACGTAGGTTGTTGATGCTGCTACTGGTGCGCTGCTGTCGCTGCCACTGCTGTTGCTGCGCTGCTGTGGTGTTGTTGGTATACGTCGTATATAACCTCCACTGACACTTTGCTTCGGCTCTTGCATGCCCTGCGTTTTACCAGCACGCGATTCACCGTTTAACTAACCCGAGAGAGAGAGAGAGAGAGTCTCTCGATTAGATTTTATAAACGAATTGACTCAACGTTACTGTGAATCTCATATGCCATGCGTTTTGCACTATTCTAGTCTTACACACACGCCAACTCTCCGAAGGGAATCTTAGAAGTCGCACGCAAAGTTATATAGACGACTAATGAAGTCATTTAGTCTGGTGAACTGGAACCAAGTATTGCAGCGAGAAATCGTAAGTGTGCCAACGGGGAAATAACTGGATGTAGCTTGCATGAGAATTAGCAGGATGTTTGATGGTGTTTTTGTAATATCAACAATGATTGATTCACTTTGTGATGAAAATTTTGAAAATTTGTTTGTATACTTTTTATAAGAAAATTTCATTGAATTCGTATACTTCAGGATAGAAGAAAAATCTCAAAAAAATGTCAAGTGCATTCAAGATACCAAATATATTGAGTTTAAATGAAAAATGTATATATGCCCAGATAGACAAACGTGCGTTTTTTTTTTGGCATGCCGGCACCGTGTGGTCACTGTGCCGTCATATTCGGTCGTACATGACGACACGGTGACGGCACGGTGCCGGCATGTGTCTATCTGGGATTGATTGTAAATGATAATGCTAAAGTTGGATAAAAAAAGTAGTGAAAAATTTACTTTTTTGGTCAGAAATTTTTAATAGAGTTGTTACAAAATAAATTTTCTGTTTTGCTTTCGCATGAAGGAATTTTTTTCTAAATATATGTGATTATTTTTAGACTTTTTTACTTTTTCGGTTCTTTAAAATTCCGTTATTGCATTGATGAATTCCTTGAACAATATAAAAAAGATTTCTAGCCGTTTATTTCAATTCTTTTTACTAATTTATCAATATAGCGTCAGCATTATTATTTTTGCAAATCAATTTTTTAGTATCCCTAATTACATTAATTTCCATTCGAATTTTTCTACTGTCGAAAAATATTTGAATTCTTACGTCTCAAACTTTTGTTAGAAATGAATGTGTAAAACATCCATAATTAAGATTACAGTCACGAATAATATTTAATAAACAATACAAACATTTTGCGTGACGTTTCTCGACTTTAATGGTGAAAATATTTTAAAATTAAATCCTGCTTCTGTTTTCCATCACTTTTTTCCTGTCAGCGCTATTACTCCTCCTATTTTAAGCCGATATTTACTCGTTAATTACACGTGGTTTGTGAAGACCGTGAAGAACTCGATAATTACAGAGTGCATTGATTTTTCTTTTTTTTTTTTTGTGTCTTTCGTTCGTTCGACAGACAGCGAGAGAATTGTGACTCTAGAAATACGGTAAATTGCAAGAGACAAGTCGGTAAGGCTGATGGTATAGAAAGAGCTGTGATGGGTTGGCTCGCGCGCGCTTTTGCTAACGTAATTAATGTTGCCTCTCATGGAGGCGGTGAGAGGAGGGCAGAAAGGGAGACATAGAGGAAGAACGAGGGGAATGGACGCAAAGGAGAGGCCACAGGGTTAATTAATTCGGACGAATTAATCCCAGCGGTCCATCGGTCTCGGTTCGAATATAAATAATAGAGTGAGCCATCGGAATTGCATCATTCGGGTACACACATACAAAAGGGAAAGAGGGTTATATTACTGCTTATTCGAGGTCGGCGAACGCGACCAACAACCACCGGTGACCCGACCGCATGCACCATCGATGGCTAATCGAACGTGCCCGATGTTCCGGTTACACAAATACCTGCCGTACAAATCGATCTTATAATTTTGGGATCATGTGGCAAACATGTGTACTGTAAACAATAAATAATCACTCTAACCATTTTCGTCCTACTGAAATGGTAGATTTTATTTTATTTCGTTTTATCATTTTTTATTTCAAAAACATGCATAAAAATTATTACGTTAAATATAGATTAAATTATTTGCATTAAAAATTCGTGACATATTTTTCATGAAATTATGAAAATAAACATTATTTAGACGTGATGTTAAGAAGTTCAGATCTGGAATTATAACACAAATTATTTAAATTTAAGTTATTAATGTGTAACACTGTTTACTTTTTAATTAAATAGTTATTATATATACGATTTTAATTAAAGCTTCATAATATGTCGTAAGATATTGTTTCAAAAATGTACTCAAACAATGATTAATTACAGATGGAAAGTATTAGAGAATATTTCGGTAAAATCTTAATCATTATTCAAATAATAATTAGATATAGGCAAAATAATTCCAGGATGTAAGAATAATAATAATAATAATAATAGAGAAAACAATTTTTTTAAAAATATTCGCGTAATGGAAAATACATAAGTTATTAAACATTATTTAAATTTTACATCAATTTCGTCTACTAGCAGCTGTAATTAGTTTTTTTATCGAGTGTTTTTAATAGCTGCTACAATTTTGCGTTAACCGGTGTTAGTATAGTAAGTATGGAAATGTAAGAAAGAAAGAGAGAGAGAGAGAGAGAGAGAGAGAGAGAGAATAGGCTGCCTCATTTGCAAAATAACAGAGGCCCTTTAGGAGAAAAGTTTGTTAAGGGAATTGATGTAAATTCCTTGAGCATGATAACAAATTTTATGATCAGATGGAGAGACTAAAAGAATACTGTGTATAGTGTCGTAAAATCTTTTTTATGTATTTTGAATTCGAGCAGTACTTCTTGGTCTCTTTGCCCTTCTTCACTTCTTCTGCCGTGCGTCTGACCGCAACTTGATTTCGACTACTTCTCGCTTACAATTTCTTTACGTACGAGACCAACGACGACTTTCCTTTGCGTCGTATTCACGGATATCCTCACTGAGAAAAATGTTTTATTACCTCCATTATATAGACATTTTTTGTACAATAATGGCACAAGTAAATAAATAATGGCACGAGCTATTTGTATAGCAGGTGTAACTATATTTTGTCTTTTACTCATTTTCTATTATTCTTTGGTTTGTACTTCATTTTTAACGAATCGGTAGAAAACTTTAATTCATTTTATTTTATCGTTAATAAAATGTTTATACATTTTATTACCAAAGTGGCTGGATTTTCTACAAGTAGTTAATATTACATTATTCATATTATAAACATACTTTGGTGGAATATTTACTTTATAAGTGAAATTAATATTTCAGTTGATTACTGTTCATACCAATTAATGTAATTAATAATGTTGTTGGTTAAATTAACAGTTGATGGTAAAATGGTGATATTAATAAAAAGCTTTGCTATGGGGCTTAAATATAGTAACTTAATGAGTCGAAAGTGATCTCATTAACAAACCGATTGAACTTTGATAACGTTTGTCAGGAACTGTCAGGGAGGCTTTTGCCCGTTGGTGAACAATCGAATAATTGATTAAATTAGACGAAATGCGCTTTAACACCCAGTTAATTTCATTTTCGACATTGAGAGTTCAATCGTTTGCAGCTTTGATAGCATTTAGCTACAGTAATTTAACAACCTGTCCAAAGCCTCACGCAAATTACAAGTTTTATATTCATTGAAAAAAAAAAAAACAAAAAAGAAATTAATTATTTAATTTTGCTATATTACTTTGTCTGGGAATTTTTCATTAATAAATAACAGAATTACGTTAAAGTGTTTTGCCAGTTTAATAAATTGTATTTTTTACACAGCGTTGAAGGTTATAAAACATCCTAGAAATTCCTTTCATAATCTCGGATGTCTCGGTTTACATGAGGCATTCCTCTTCAAACATACAGAAATAATCTTACTAAATCTAAAATAAATTATTTAAAAAATGAAAAACTGTCATTTGCATGTGCTTTCGAAAACCATAAAAAAATAATTGATTCGAGAAATACTTTTTTTTGTACTTTTTTAGTGACTTTTACTGATGTGGAAAACCTTATATGCAAACTCTAAAGTATTTTTCTACTTTTTACAGGTCTTAAATCTTCCCTCTGTTTTTTCTGTCCTACGCATTACAACTTTATATGAAAAGGAAGACTGTGGCGTGTGTGTCTTTTTCGCTGTGACCCGGAAATGGAACTTGTCACGGTGAAACAAACACTCGACATGTGTGTATCATTTGAAATATATACACATACATGTATGCTACATACTTGGTATCCTCTATGCATAGACAGAAAGAGAGAGAGAGAGTGAAGGTGATTTGGGGCGAGAAGATGTACGGGTACAAGGACGGGAAGTGACATGGAAATATCGACAATCCATCGAATTGCCAAGACTGGGAAGCCAAGGCAGTTGCAAGCGCTCGCTGCACTTTCTAAGGAACTCGTGCATAAACCCGACACTTGGAATTCCAAATTGACGGGAGTGCCGCCTTTCCCTTTTCGTTCTCTCCGCCGCAGGAGAGCTGGGCTGGCCGCTTTGCATCGCATCTCGTTACCATAGCATCTTACGTTCGACATCTCAATCCAGGTGCTGGCCTGGCACAATTTCCACTAGAGAAACACAAGTTGCGTACCGAGAGATAGAGCAAAAACAGTTTCGCGTCGATGTGGGGTGTAAATCGAACATGTCCTTGCTTGTCAATACAGGAATAAATTTTCAACTGTTAACATTTGTTCTGTTCTCAATAGAGAACAGTTTGACAAACAAAAATTCGTTTTTACTGGAACAAAAATATTAAAATTTTCCTCATATAATGAAAATATTTACAAGTTTTTTTAACTTACACACTTTTCTACGTTTTATACTTTTAATTTTTATACTTACTTTCTTGAACTTTTGAGGTCGATTTCGTTTAAAATTACAAGTTTTCGAGTTATTAAGGATTTGCATTTTTGTAGAAATGTTATAATCTTTATGTGTAGATTTGGAATGAATCTTGAGATTAAAATAACCAGAAAAGCTATTTTAATAAAGACAAGCAAAGTAAGCAATTTGCAAGCTAAACAAGCTTGAAAAGTGCTTGCTCATTATAACTTGGACTGTTTACAAATCAACGTCTTTTATTTGGCAAGTGATCAATTTCCTTACAAGTCTCTGTAAGACTTGAGAACGGTAATAATGTTCAAAAATCGATATTTTAAAGAATACAAACTTTGGGCTGGATTTTCAGACGAAAATGTATGATGTACCTATCATACATCGTTAAATATGTAAAATTAATTAAATAATGGGAAACGAAGAAAAGCGACTTTTTTTAAAAACGTCTATAAAAAGATTAACTGAAAAATCAAGTGAATAAAATGATTATTTTTATTCGAATGACATCGCTAATTTCAGGAATTATTAATTGCTTTGACATGCCGCAGTTTCATTCACAAAGTTCGAACGAACGGATCGTGAGATGTACAGGTGGGTTCGCGTGTTCCATGTTAGCGAATACTATGTATAGATCGTGCGATCCCGGAAATCCGGGAAACGTGGGAGCATCGGACAAACCGAGGACGTCGCTCGGAAAATCCGAGACCCGGAGGACGAAGGATCGAATAACTCGTGGAATGTGAGTGCGAAAAGGAGAAATACATAGATATATATTGTGAGGAGCCCAAGAGGAATATATAGTCTATATAATACGAACGAGTTTAATTTCCCGTATGTTTCGATCGAGTGCTGGTAGCGCCAATGTTAATATATACTTAATACTCTGCTGTACTTTGAGGATGGAGTATCTATGTGTTGACTACAGTAAAGGTCTCGAGGAAAAGGAGCATCAAGAGGCGGGCGGGCGGGCGGGCGCGCAGCTTGGCGAAAACGCATTGAAATCCGCGCGTTAGTCACGACACTCACCACACCGTGCGTTTCGCTTCATGCATTATTTATGAGCGAGAACTGGCGAGCATTTATGTGGCACACCTCGTCGTCCGCACAGCCCGTCTCGCGACAAGAGTTTCTGTTAGGGTACTTCACTCAACTATGACATAGTATCATGTTATTATATATAGTTCAATGCCATGTGGTTGATTGCACGAAAACTGGCCAGTGGAACCCATGTTTTATCTAATATACCATAGCTTTTTCTTACATAAAACCAATTCTCAATTAATTTTGATAAAAATTAACACAGAAAGCAGAAAGCTACTTAATGTAAAGGACATTGAACCGAAAGTTTGTGTCAACTAGAATTTTAGGATTAGTAAAGTGATTTTTATATCAGGATACTCAAAATTGTCCAAAACGTCGAGAAACGTGGTCTAGAAAAAATATCCGTGTGTGTATGTATGTATGTATGCAGCTTCGAAAATCCGAAAAGTTGCCAATAACTCAAGAACCGCCCAATCGATTCAACTGATATTTTGTAAATTTCGGTAAGTGAAGCAGCAGCCCGTCTTTGATTGTTGCAATTATCGATAAAATATATGCAGAAGATCAGATTTTATATCTTTTTTAATTTTTTCTAAAAAGTTCATAGTCGCTTTAACATATTCACGATACTTTACTAAATCGTTTTTCATAAGTGCTGCACATTCATTTAATGCTGTTTGATATTGAATTTGCCGAAATTGGAAAAGCAATTCAGCTTTAAATATGTATGTGTGATAACGTTTAAAGCCATCTTTATGAAAAAAAAAAAAAAAAAAAAAAAAAAAATGTACGAAATTGGAACGTCTACACAAAATCCTATGTAAAAATGTTATTTAATGTATATACAATTATATTAAGTTTCAGTTTATTAACAAAACATATACAGTGGTATCTACTGGACATTGAGAAGGACTCTCCAGAGTTTACACGAGGCAAAGTTAGCCTCTTGCCTGAGGTAACGCTCCTATTGGAAATAGCAAACAGAGTAAATGGTAAACAGGCTTAACCAAGCGATCCGATCTCTCTAGGGTAGTCCCGCATAGTGCTAGACGCACACAAAATTAGATACGTCACACACATACACACACACTAGATACACATCTACTACATTTAGTAGCTACGTGTGGTAACTCCAAGTTACCGGCTCTTCCGGGCTAATAAGCTAGCAAGTACTGACATTAATCATCGGTTATAATCTGCGTGCATGCAATGCCTAACCATGCATATATTTCGCATCAATATTAATAGTGTGCGCGATTGTCTTGTGCCAATCTTAAGCTGTTTCATATGTCTGTAATTTCTGCAATATTTGGAATAGAGTAAATATTCTACTTGCAATTACTATACACATTTCCAAAAAAATGTCCGTCCATATTAATTTCCAATTTTTGTTTCGTTATTTCTTCTCCTTTTATCTGGATACGTCAATTTTCTAATATTTGCTGCAGATATATAAACATAAGAAATGCATTGCAGTTGATGCGACGAAATAAATTTTAAAAAATAACGAAATAACAATATTAATTCCAAAGAATAAGTAATTGACTAGCAAGTACTGGCATTGATCATCGGTTATAATCTACATGCATGCAATGCCTAACACCATGAATAATATATTCCGCTTCAATGTTAATAGTGAGCAAGATTGTCTTCTGGGAATTTTAAGCTGTTTCAGTTGTCCGTAATTTCTGCAATGTTTGGAATATCATTCAGAATATATCAACTCATAAAGAAAATATTTTACTAGTAATTGCTATTCATTTTTTTCGTCATAATTTTTCTCATTACCCATTATTTGTATTTTAGTGGTATATTAAATCGTAATATTTTAAGAATTATTTTTCATAAAATGGTACGAAATATTGTTTTCAATATGATTAAGTATTGTAAAAAAAATAATTTTCCGAATTATTTATGGGATAAATAAATACGATTCATTGGAATAGCAGATTTGTATTGTAAACGTTGAAAAGGATGTTAATTGCATGGCTATTTCCAGATGAGTAAAGTGAGATGACAAATGAAACAACTGTGAGAACCAGGTAAACTCACTTCTGAATTCTGTCCCGTTTATGCCCTCGACTTTGCCCTGCCAACGGCAACGGCTCCCCTCCCCATAAAATCCAGCATATCTCATCCCCAATTCTTCCTCGACCCAATTTTACCATCGAGCTCGAGCGTGTTGTTTTCCTTGAATTTCGCCCAAGGGTGACTTCAACCCCCAGCATCTATTTGGCCAAATCAACCACGACCTTTCACACCGTCAGGAATTTCTCAACCACGTGGCATAATCTACACAGACTCGTCTGGCAGAATACATAAGAGGTAAAACACTTGAGATTCGACCCTCAATTCGTTTACCAATTTTCACATTTCTACAGCTGTAGCCAAATTGCGACGATGGTTTTCCATTATCTTGAGTCAGAAGGATTTTCATAAAGTTCTAACCATCCTATTATTTTTTTATGCGATCCGTTTGTTTATTTGTTACATTCATAATTTGATATTCATTTTTTCAATAAATACTATATTGATTTCTATAAACGATTTTGAAATAAAAACAAAAACATATAATTCTCAATTCAATTATGGTTCATTACTTATTCAATTAATCCGATTATTGTTGAACTAATAAAGTTGAAACTTTTTTAAAAATTGTTTTTTTCTACTTTCACGTAGAGTACTTTCAAGTTGTTTGTCATACGTACTATTTTTGCTACCAATCGAAAAAAGTTGAGATTAAGATTCCGATTTAGTTTCAGTAACTAATACGCGACGGCGCATATGCTGGAATTGGTAGACAAAACTACTTTGTTTCTTGTTTCCGGTAGTAAATGGAAATTTCATACTGATGACAAATATGATCCGAAAAAAGGATATGACCATTTTTTAACTCGAAAATTTAGTGAATTCCGGAAGATTCCGAATTCGAACAAACAAAAATTCGACTTGTATTTTTATTTATTTTTTAAATTTTTCTTTCTTTCTATGGTATGGCTTCAATCGCCTTTTACCGCCCTTCCCACCCTTACTCCTATCACTCCCTCTACCCGCACTTCACTGAGCTAACCTATCTTTCCAATGCGTCCGCGGCCGGCTTTAGCTACACTGTACCGCATTTGCCATGGCCACGGGGAAACTCCGGAAAACCCGTACCGGTACAGACGGCCGTATGTTCTTCTGATTTCTCGGTGCATTCACGAAAGAAACTTACTTAAGCGAGAAACACCGAGGTCTCAGAAAAACTGACCTCCCGCTCAATGATTGATGTGCCAGCCGGTGCACGGCTAAACGGTCACCCATCCAAGTTATGACCGCAAACAATGCTGCTTAACTCGGGAGATCGCCAGAGCCGCACACCGACCGCACAACCACCAGTGTCGGTAAATTCGACTTGCAATAAACTTTGAAAACCTGTCCGTTCGGTTATTGTTCGCTCATTACGAAACGGCCAATATTTTTCTCCCTAATTTAAGAGTTTCAAGTTTTAAATCACGAAAAAAAAATAGTATTTTTTAAAAACTTTTTTTTCAATAAAATATTAAAACCTTTTGTTTCGTGGTTTCAACAGAATTGCGTCCTATGGGAGTCTCACTTTGGGGAGCAGTATCACTTACTTTCATTCGCGCGGTTTATGCGGAAAACTCATTCATGCAGCGTTCTATCTACTTGGTTGCTCCCGAGAGAACGTGGCATCGATTTTGTAATAGATCGCCCGTAAAATCTGCCCCGAGTTCTGGTATCCGTGCATGAATTCCCAGCGTTTGCACGGTAACATAGTTCAATTAATAAAACCGGTCAGATCGTTCACTGGAAACATTGGTTTTGGTGTTAATCCGAAATAAAAATAAAACGTAGCCGGAAACATTCCTTCCATACATTGAATCTGAAGCCCTTTTTTCTTTTTCCACCAATTCGTGAAATTTTTTTTTCTTTTCAAAAAATCTCACCTACTTTATTAAAGCTTTACCAGTTTAATTGCTTGAGTGATTAACCTGGATTCAATTACATGCAGCGATAATAAATAAATTATATCTACTTGATTGCACCCCAAAGAATATGAAATTTTCTAATATGTTAAAGTGTCGTCGATTAAATTCCCAACGTTTGCCACACGGCGTAATATATTATGAATAATAAAACCAATACGTTTTGATCACTCACTGGAAATATTCGCAATGATGTTAATTCGAAATAAAAGTATTACATTGCAGGTTGGAACATTTTTTCCACACGTTGATTTCTATTGGAGTTTCTCTTTGATCTCGACACTTTGTGCAATTTTATTTTTATGAAAAAAATCACATCTGGTTTATAACAGCTTTAGTGGCCTAATTGAATAATCGATTCTATTACCTACAGCCTCGTGGATACGTAACGAGCAGGAGAGACTGGAGATTAGGCCGGGGAAGAGCTAAGCCAGGTCGTTATTGGCCACTTTAGAGCTTCTGGCAAGTACACCATTTACTATCGGTATACTACTGGGATTGGGGCACTATTTTCCCTGCGGTATCAAGTTTCAAAAATGTTTATACTTTTTTTTTTCATTTTTATAATTTCTTACAGGTAATCACTGTTATTTACTGTTAGCATCTCCTTGCGACAATATTTTCGAACCAATTTTCGTCATACAATAAAATGAGATTTTTAGTTTCACATTTTTCATTCTGATTGGCCATTATTACATTATTGCCTAATAAATTGTTGGTGAATATATTGTTTATTACACTATCGCTGCTTCGACAATTAAATCGTTCACAAAAAAATCCAGATTTGAGATCTTTAGAAAAATACAGCAATTGTACTATTTCTTAAATTTTCCGGCGACCTTTTAATATTTTACATCAGACATTTTCGGTTGTGATTAAAAATCATACAAACATTTTAAACAAGCGAGTGTACATACTGTCAATATAGAAAATATTCGAACACGCAAAAAAAAAAAAAAGAAACATGTAAAAAACCTTTTTCGGGCCAAAATGGCTATCTTTTATATTTTCAAATATTCAAAGCTCAGTTCGCATTTCAAAAACACAATAGAAAGGAAGTAATACCTATAATTTTAAAAAATCTCAAAAAATGTATGACAACACTGTTAAGATGTCGTAAATAGAAGAAAAAAAAATCGAGTATGACATCAATCTCTTTTTCTTAATCCCAAAATTCTATTTTAGAGTCTTCCCTCATGAGAAAACAAATCGTAATTTATTGAAATTTCCATAGTATCCTTTAATGCGATTCACTGTCAAAGCTAAAATATTAACGGAACTGAGAGAAAAGGTGATATCGAGTTATGTCTTTTGTCCCGTTAGGATCCTTCATTTTGCCGCGGGCTAAATCTTCCGTTGCGACTGGTACGCTTCCGCTATGAAAATCCCGTCACTAGTAACTTCTCTCGTTACACCCGAGAAGCAAATGAATTCTCACGGCTGATATTTGTACTACAATTAAATGCTCCGTTGGTAGCTTGCTCGAAAATCTACACTTAAACTGTGTAGGTAAGGGAGAAGGAGTGCTTGGCTAAAAGAGGCACTTCCGTACAGCACAGGTGCAATTGCTCTTAAGAGCTACAGCCCAGGGTTGCTTGTTGGAGAGAATCGCGTCGTCGAGAGTGAGCCAAGCCAAGTCCACCCGAGCTAGCTCTTTGTTTTATGTAAGTTTCCTCAGCAAATACCAAGTTATATAACTTGCAGCGTCAAACGTTGTTGTATTTAAGCCATAAGAAAAAGTATCGTTTTCACGGTACCTACAAACCGACAATCCGCATTTTAAAGGGATTAAGTTCCTCAAGTAACAAACTCGAGGAAAAATACAGCATTGGAAAGATAAGAAAAACGTTTTAATGCTTTTTTTTTTATTTCTTTGAAGAACTGTGAAATCTATCTCGTTTGTCTCATACAATAAACTCGATAATTTTTTTTTCCCTAACATACATGATTATCTAATAATTTTTCTACGATTTTGCAATTTTTGTTTTATGGTTTTTTTTTTTTTTAAACCAAACTTTGGGTTCGATGATTCTGGAAACTTCTTGTGCGCAATATGCAACCTTCTTAAAAGAATGTAATGCATTTTATTCAAACTACACTGCTTTTCAAAATTTCGGAAAGAAATTAAATGCGCGTTTCTTTTTTTTATTTTTAATAGTAAATAGTAAATATTCTCTAAATCGTAATGAAAATCTTTAAAAAAATTAAATTCAATGAGCTGACTGTTGGTGTGGAATCGTGTCGCCGAGAGCGAGCCAAGTCAAATCCACCCGAGCGAGCTCTTTGCTGTTTAGAAAATAATAATTAATTTTTTAAAAAATTCGCAGTTTTCGACAACGCTAAAAAAATATAAACAGAATCGTAATAAAAATCTTAAAAATAATCAAATTCACTTATCTGACCGTTGGTGAGAATCGTGTCGCTGAGTGAAGTTAACACAGGCTAGCTTCTTATTTTATGTAAATTGGATGAGCAAATCCCAAGTTATGCAAGTTACAGCACCCATCGCTGTTGCATTTCAGTCCTTAAAAAAAGTATCGTTTTCATTATGCAAATCAAGAATGCGCGCTTTAAAAGAATGAAGTGTAATCCCTTTAAATTCCTGAAGTAAATAACTCGAAGAAAATTGCAACATTGGAAAAATAAAATAAAAAGACGTTTTAATATTTATTATATTACTTTTTTACCTTGCTTCGAGATAGAATAGTAAACTTTGTTTCTATGAGAAAAAGTTTTATAGATATTTCTAAGCCTGTTTTTTTTTTAATGTAACTTTGCGTTCGATTATTCGGAAACTTCTTGTGTGTAATATGCAGCCTTTTTGAAAAAATTTAACTAATCAACAAAAAAAGAATGCGTAGTTTTTCAAAACTCCATTAAAAAGGACATGAATAAAATTTGCGAGATTTCAAATCTTCTCAAAAATAAAAAAAATCTTAACTTTTAAAATTTGTCAAAAAAAAAAAAAAATAAAAATAAAAATCGTAATCATAAGCATTTACGAAAAATTGGATGTGTGCGGAAATGTCACTGAATTTATTCAATTAAAAAAAATTCTACAATTATATAATTATTCAAAATAAATGTTTTTAATATCTGCATATTCATGTTGATTTTTGTTAGATTTTAGAACTGCCCATATTACCATTTTTTCAGACCGGAAAAAAAAAAGTTAAAAAATTTGAACGAAAATGTAACTAATGATAGAAAAAAAAAATCTCATCAAACAAATAGGAGAAAGCGAGGATGAATTTAATACGACAATCACGAATGGAGTTTGGAAATTCCAGGCCTCGAGACTCGCACACTTCTCGTACCTACTATCGTTGTGGTGATCATCGTACCAGAAGCAGAGCGATGTTGAGAGTCACATACACGCACCAACTATACGAAATTAGGAAACTGGAAACTATTCTCGATTCAATTTGCGAGAATGCGGAATATGGGCGCGGGACGGAGAAGAAGAAGGGTTTACTGGGTTGTTGAAAGAGGAGTGGAAGGAGGTGGCACCGCGAGTGCACGTGAGAATTTGTCGTCATCCATACTGCACTTCTCTGTTTGCTATACACAAGCTGGTCCTGCTCAAAGTACTGCGATTGGGGAATCGCCATCAACCCTGAAACTCGAAACTGCCCCATTTCAACATTTGCACCATATAACTGCCGATGTATGGGCTATTTTCCGTCAATTCAGCCAATTTTTTCGCCCCAAATCTCTCTGATATTACTATTAATAATAATGTTATTATTACTCTGGTAGTACAATCTGTGTATTCTTTCGATTTTTTTATTTTATCATTTGGACGTCAATTTTTTTATTACAGAATCTCGGTAGCTGATTTATTGGGCTAGCTTGTTTTGGAAGAGAAAAAATTGTAGATGAAATATATAATGTGAACTTTTTTTTAATTGTTTATGAAAATGTTTCATTGCACCTTTTATTTTGAATTAAATTATATAAAAAAATTGCAGCGTAATAATGAAGTTTCTTTTCTCCAAGTCGTCATATTCGGCTGTACTTGAAATTTTACAAAATTGCCAAAGTTGTGTGCGGTTACACATAGAAAAATCAGTATCATGGAAGTTGAATATTTACGCGGTTAACGAATATTTCTACTACGATTTTTCTGCTCCAAGATACATGTGATAGTAACTTGTAAATTCTTGAGAATAAATAATCTGAAAAAATTCTGTGGTAGAGATGAAACTTCAACTAGTAGCAAAGTCAAGCTGATTAATATTCGAGAGGTTCAGGAATAAAGAAGTTTTCCCGATGCAGAATACCTCGTATAAAATGTCACACAGAGAAAACCGTTTTTCACTTAGCTCTTATCGTTCTATTTTTCCCGACCATCCGTGGGAAAAACGATGAATACGTAAAAGAACTATTTAATTAATAATTATAATCTAATTGAAACTTTCTACCACAATAAAGCCAAAGTGTCTCGTTGACAATATGCTCTCAATTCTCTAATTAATTTTTTTACAAGTCGACAGATATACAGCGAAAGTTTAATCACTCCTTTACGAGACAAAAAATAAAAATTTTTATCATGTAGTTATTTAATAAATAATTATAAGCTAATTATTATTTCGACTGTAATTAAAGGAAAGTAATTCGTTAAATACGCTCACGATTTTGCAATTAATAAAAATGTGATCAAATATGTTGGGAATGTATAAACATGCATTTTTCGGACTAAAAAGAATGTTTTTTATTCTTGCTTTTTCACCCCTTCTTTCTTTCTTTCCCATTTGTACACTTCCTTTCGTGCCTCTTAGAGCGTCAAAGGAAAAAGCTTTTCAAGACTTTTGACAATAGGGCGTCATTCCCATGATTACCTCACGCGCTATTACTTCAACGGCAGCGGAAACTCTTCGGGTCGTGGTGCAATCAGTGTTGGATACTCTATGTATAGTATCTTATTGCGTGCAAAATTTCACGTGTACCTTGTAAAGCCAACGAGTTTTTTTTTAAACGTTCATCCGTTTCTCCGCCCATCCGTATTTTTTTCGTCACCATCATCAACATTGTTGTTTTACTTATCGTATGTTTTTCTCGTTTCCATGACGACAATTCGGTCACCAAAAAAAGAGTTGTGATTATCATTTTCATATTCATTCACAGTTTGTTTATTTGTGCGGTAAATAAATGGATATATATATTTTTCTAACTCTTTCACATCTTTTAATAAAGTTTTCATTTGTTTACTTATGCCGTTTATTGTGATTCAATGCTTTTTTGAATCAAAATAAAAAAAGAATATATTGTCCATTATTTTGGTAGAAAAGTGTATAAAAATGTAATTGAACGCAACGAAATCATAGTTTTAGGATTGATTGGTTGAACAATGTGATAAGATATCTTAACTTAACCTAATAATCAATCTTCACTACTACGAAGGTGTTGAATATTTTACGTTAATTTTTATGGAAAATATTTTTTTAATATAGCTTTCGATACCTAATGCTTATGATTTTGCTTTTATAAATTTGGTGAAAAAATAAAAAATAAAAATAAAAAATAAATGTTTGCAGAATATCTTCGACTATGGCGAAAATTCTTGATGAAAGGTCAATTCCGTTTTGTGTGCGAGCAGATGCGAAGTAATAGTTCAGGAAAGACCAGTTGGAAACTCAATCATACAAAGTAATACACTATTTATCGACTTTCTCTGAACCGGAAGAACTCGAATGGGCGACAAAGTTTTACCGTAGACTCTGTTCGTGGCATAGAATGAGACTTTTGTGAACTCTTCATGAGAATCTTTTGGGGAACTGTCTGAATTTCATCTTACCCTTCAAGGAAATTTCGAACTGGAAATTTCATCGGAAAATGTCTCCGAGATCAGATTAACCTGCCAAGACAATTGCTCGATATGGTAAAAGCTTTTCAATTGCAGTTTTTACTGCCGCCTAATTTTACTGTTCATTTCAATACTCATTTCCAACGCTGGGTGAAAATCCCATATGTTCAATGGGAATTAACATAAATTTTCTTATTATTTTTATTATTATTTCCATTGAAGATTTTTAAAAATCAGAAATTAGACGTAAGATCTCGTAAAAATTACTGTATTACTTTGATAATGTCCTTGATAGTTATAATCCACAAATACTAGAAAAGCACAGATATAGATAGCATCAGACTGAAGGTTCTGTCCCTTCGTAGCGTCTATTTCTCTATCTCTCCATTGCAAAAGCCCCTAATAGTCGTTTCTGTGATACTATCGGATTCTTTACTGTCGTCGTCTACGATGGTCCGATCGGATCGCATTCGCGTTAACAGCCAATCGTTAACCTCGGTAACTTTACGATCGGGTGGTGTATTGATAAGCGGGTGGTTGTGGGAGGAATGACGAACGAAAGCGGGTTGACAGTGAGAGGAGTGCAACGCCGCAAGATAGCGCTTGCTTAATGTAGCTTTTGCTGCGGGCTAGTTATATGCTTCAATATACAGCACACATAGATTCAGAATTACGCAGTCAAGTAAAGCTATCATGTGTAGTCAAGTTACAATACGAGGACCATAACGTTCGGTATTTCCGTCACCAACAATTGGACTAATCCTCTCCAGAGAAGTAGGTAACACGTCTAAAATCGCCTTTTACACTCTGTTAATAACTGAGCACGTCGATCATGAAAGGGCGTCTGAAATTCGATAAAAGTACACGGAAAGAAAAGATTAGCAGCTGCCATAACCAAAAAATCAGTTGACACAACCAATCGATCATTCTATTTCCCTTACAACTCAAATGTTAGTACCAACGATTTGTATGGTAGGGCCAAGAATTCCAATGTCAGTCCCGACAATTAAAATCGAAGGCCTGCACTGTTAAAATTCAAGTGAATTTAATAAATACAACGATGAGTTTTACGAAACAGGTGTATCAATTCCATATTAATATACTTTTATTGTAAATTTACGAATAGTATAAGAATTATCCGATACTGATATTTGGAAATTACAGTACGTTAGTGCTATAATGGACACACACTTTTTTTCCAAATATTTATTTTTCCACTATTATGATTTTTTTTTCTACGTTAAAAAAATGTTCTTATTTTCGGTCTAAAGACCAATGACCTAAAGAGTGAATAGAATGACATTATTAAAGTGCGCCTCATGTTATATTTCTTTTATCCTTAGTTGTCTAGAGCTTATTTTTGAATAAATTTATGCCTCGCTCTTCTAGAACAGCCAACGGTTTTCTAGCGTTAACATTTTTCTTACTGGTACGGATGTAGCGTTCATTGTACACTATGTGCTTGTCTATATTCTATGCAGGTATACGGCTCTATTACGTACTAGGTGTTGTTTATTTGTGGTCGCATTGTATGTATCAAATGATGCTGCCTGACCATTACTGGGATCCTGCGAAGATCGTCCTTGCAAACCGCTCGCAACTACTCACAAGTCGTGGATGTGTGGTTGCACGTTAACACCACAACTTCGCTGGAGTAAGTATACTTTCTAGTCTACCGATATCGGTGTAACGTACCGTCTCATGAGATACGCGTACATCGACACTCCTCAGCTCTCTCTCTCTCTCTCTCTCTCTCTCTCTCTCTCTCTCTCTCTCTCTCTCTCTCTCTCTCTCTCTCTCTCTCTCTCTCTCTCTCTCTCTCTCTCTCTGTCTCTCTCATCTACCGTAGAAATTCTCAAATTGACGTGGAACGTTTTCCACCACATTAAGCACGGTATTCATATGTAGCACTGTACTCGGACATGTGAATTCCAAGTTGCGCAGTGCAGTGGGACTTGTCACATTTTGAGCAAGTCAGAAAGCATGGGATCACTTTAATGGCAACCATTGGGGATAATCTTGGAAATCTTAGAAAATTCAAAAGAATGTTTATTTAAATTAGAGAAATCAGGGATTTTTTTTAAGATCAGAGAAAGTAGTATAAAATAGAGAGCTTTTTGGATGATCGAGATAAGTAGGGAAATGGCAGGACTTTTTTTAACTGTACAGGAAATTAGGATATGGTCACGCGATTTACGAAAAGTCAAAATATTGCTTCAAGTAGTCAGATAAATCAGGGGAAATGCAGGGAATTTTTTGATCGTCCGGAAAATCAGGGAAACGGCATGGAATTTTAAAAAAGTAATCAAAGAAAAAGACTGGCATAGCGGCGCTAACAACAACAAGAAAAGTTTTCTTTATGAAAAAGTGCGCTAAAAATAATTTGGCTTTCTTGACATGCTACGAAAATTCTCAATTAATTATAGTTTAAGCAGAGAAAGTAAAGGAAAAGTCAGAAGCTGTCCTCCACTGTTTTTCGTGGTTTTTCACATCAAAAGCAATATTTTTTTCAGTCAGTTGCTACATTCTATGCACATTTCGAAAAATGCATAATATTCTGTTAATTTATAGCACGGATATAAGAAAATTTACAAACTTCGTAGCAAGAAAAGGGCTTTGGAAAAAAAAGAACTGCGTTCGAATTACTGTTAATGTTTATTGATATGCGACGTAACGAAAGCGCTAATATGAGTAAAATCCACATTAGGTGCGAGAGATGAAAAAACTGGAGATAATGATTTAAAAAAGTGGCACATTTAAACTTCACGTGGTCCTTTAAATCAGAATATATAATGCCATACAATATATTTGCCCTCTTTTACTTAGCCCGCGACATTGCCTATAATAAAGTACATCACTAAAGCCGATAAATCACCCACGAAAAACACGTTTTCTACTTCCGCAATACTTTCCGCAAAAATTAATCACAATAACCTTCCCCTTTGCATTATTACTCAATAATTTAAAAGCTTACACGTTTCGCCACTCAGGCCTCATATTGAGACAAAATTTACAAACATTTTCGTGACGAGCAGAGATAACAATTCACATCGTTTGCTATAAAAATCGTTAAGGGGCATTGCTGTGAATTATAACGGGAATGGCGTCGTTGTTGTGCTTTAACTATACTATAAATTCAAGTGTATGTTGTTCGGTGCATCTTTGCTATTGCAGTAAAAATTTTACACATTAAGGGTGTTCACGTATTACTGTACTTACATGAGAGTTACACATTAAAAAGTGACGGCAATACGGAGGATACGTAACTACACACTTTGGAACACTCTTGGATTTATATAGTAGCAAAGTATACTATAAAATGTAAAACACTTGATAAAATGTATATCGCCCTCGCTTTATCCTCGTACCTTAGGCTTGTTCGGAAACCGTACCGATACACCTACATCTAAAGGCGTACAAAAGCACCCTCGAAGGAAATTTCTCGAAGCTCCGTAAATTTTCAATCTATAAACCGATTTTGTCGCTCGTACCTTAGCGATAGATCCGATACAAACTTTGCCAGAGGCTTATCGGAAATCGGTCTTCTTCTCGATGGCCCATTCTCTTAGTTTTTATTTTTCTTATCTTTCTTTATTTTGTATTTTTTATTTTTTTTTATTCTTCCTCTCTCATCTCATCTACTTTGCCATTATACACCAAGGTAACGCGCGGTAAACATGAAGAGGTGAGAATATACCACCTAGCAGTGTTGCCCCGCGAAAGGATGTCAATAATCTCAGGAGCTTCCCACGTTTTCCCTCCAATGAGAAAATAAAGTGGAAGCTTGTTTTACTCTCTCAAGTAATCTTCGGGGGCTTGTATCGCTCGCCTCATAGATCATTATTCCTCAACGAGGATACCGAATAATTAACTTTCCACGATTCGTCATTCTCTCCTCTTTTTTTTTTTGGGAAATTTTTCCGCTTGCAATGTCACTGCACATTAAGAATGTAATACATTGCCAACTTGTGATTGGATCAGAATTTCAAGGTGGAAGAAAAATTTGCGGCATACAAAATACCGAGAAGATTAATACCGAGTCAGATAAGACAAAATAGGTCAACTTAAAAAGAAATTGCGAATTTCGAGAAAGAAAAAAAAAATTTCGACTTTTACAGAATTTAAAAAGCCTTATCGGAAATTTTGCGTTTATTTCGAAGTTATCATACTTTCTATTGATAAATAAAAAATTCCAGATAAAAACCACGACAACCTCGCCTTTTTTCAGATTTTTCTCATTTACCCATGGAACTATGAAAATTATCGACAAAAAAAAAAGAAAAACAAACAAAAATAACAGTTGTGGACAAAATAAAAAAAATTCTAATGTAATAAAACTTTTCGTTGGGAATGTATGAGTGATTTATTTTTAATTGTCTGTTTTATGTACGGTAAGATAGAAACTACGTATTACGGGGAAGACTCATGGGATTGTGGAGATTTTTATTTTTGCAGTATCGCGAGCGGAAAGTCCGCTAAGGTAAAATGCAGATAAAGAAGCTTCGCAAGCACTTGGGTCGTTTCTTCTTCAGAAAAGATCCGGAGAGCTTCGGAACTGCATCTTGAAGCTCGTGTGCCATTTTGGCTGTCGCGGATGGGTTACGTGGAAAAATGGAAGGGCCATCCGCGGGAAGTGCAGCAAGACGGGAGCCCCTCTCGGATTTTCTCATGAGCCCGTTTGTGCTATACACTCGAAGATCTCCCACTCGAGTTTCCCGGTCTGTTGAGAGGGAAACCGTGTTGCAAGTTGGAAAACGGATTCACCGAGACGTTTTTAGGGGAGATTCAAAGAGGTAGGATGAAGGTGAAAGAGAAAAAAAAGTCGAAGGGAGAAATGAGGAGGAAGAGATAGAGAGAAAAGTGGGAGGAATGAGAAGTATAAGGAAGAGAGAGAGAGAGAGAGAGAGAGATAGAAATAGACGAAGAAGAAAATTGTCGCGGGCTCTCTAGGCCCTCATGAAGTTAATATATGGAAGCTGAAGGAGATTGAGATAAATACATGAGACTCTCGTGCAGTCCATTGAGCATGGATATCCTTCTGGCCCCTCTCAACTCTTATAGCATCGCTATCTCCTTCCACCTTTCTTTTCGCAAACTAATCGAGTCTCCTTTCCACGTTTATTCGTCGACTGGTACTTAAGACTCGTCTAATGACCAGCATAAGTTATGGTATTTAATTTCATCTTCCTTGCTTTTAACCCATTAACCGTAGAAATATCTTATGAGATAACCGAATTTAGATGTCTACAGTCTACTGTCTTTTTGTTTCTATTTCTATATGGGACCGTTCTCGGGACCAGATTATTTTAAGTCGCTTTATAAATATTTTGCCAAGTTCCAAATTTGTGTAAACATAACTAACAGCCCAATACTAGTTTTGTTTTAAAGATCTATAGAAATCTTCTTCCAGGCTCCGATTATTCTAAGGCCCTGTATGAGTCCCTTCACAAGTCCAGATTATTCTCAGTGACACTGGATTTTTCGACCGAAAGTCGGATCTGTTGATTCCTAAATCAGAAACGGAAAAAGGTCATTTAAAAAAAAAAAGCATCGTAAAAAGCCTTGTAACCTGTATTTTCCGAGGTAGAATATGCGACTTGAGAACGATAGTCAAGTCCAAAATTCGATATCTTGAAGAAAATCAAATTTCGGTTAGATTTTCCTGCCGAAAGTCGGATCTGTCAATTCTGAAATCAGAAACGGAAAAAAGTCACTTCTTCAAAAATCAACAACAGTCGATCAAAGATCCACTAGAAACCCTTTCAAGCCCTGCTTACTCTAACATCTAGACTGCGATATTCTCAGCTATAGTCTCTCGATTATAATTTTATTTTTCGTTATTTTTATTCATGACAGCTTGATCTTTGATAAATGTAACATGTACCGAAGAAGGCTCGAATGAAAATCGATTATCAAAAGCTGAAAAGAAGTTTATTGAAATTTTCCTTCGTCTATTACCATTATTAACATAAACTCATCGTCGAAAAAACAGTACCTTTTTTTCAATGTGAAGACACTTAAGGCGACAAAAAAAACCGTGTATTTTCTTCTACTCATTCATCAAACCCTAATGCACGACAATATAACGTACTGCTAATACTAAAGGCTATCATTTCGTCCAAGAAGAAGACAGGAAAGTAATAAGGAGGATATAAAAAAAAAGAAGAAACTGCGGCCAGTATTGAGAGGTTCGTAGCTTGCGTCGAACATTATTATCAGACGAAAAGAAACCGCGAACGGCATCCAGTATGTATTTTCTCCAGTCTGACTTCACGAGAGATTCCAGGACTTCCATTATGTTTGCTCGGTTTGTGGTGGAAGGCAAACTCGCCTTCCTTTCCTCCTTTTACCCAACGATTCTCAAAAGAGCTGACCAGACGCTCAGAAGTGAGTTCTTAAGGCGGTTTTTTTTTCTTTATCTCTCTGTTGTATCACTTCTATCCTATAACGTCCACCAAAGAAATTGCTGTACATTGACCGGAACTAAGCGGAGAAGTAGACGCTCAACGTCGGCGGCTCTATGTGTTTGCCCAGGTTCACGTCATGGGATCAGAGAGACGCCTTCCGCAACCTCAATGAAATTGCCTTAAATTTTCAACAATGTACGTCCTGCAACGCCAACGCGCGGGCGCGCGAGTGTTACCACCACCCCCGCCGCCTTTACGTAGCCCGCTCGCATGCTTTGCGGCTGGACGACAAAATAATTAACGGCCGGCTCGTCAGTGCTCTCAAACTAGTTAGTTTGTCTGTGAGAGACTATGGTACTGACACTTCTTGCCTATACTAATGTTCGAGCTTGAAAACTCTTGGAAAGATTTATCGATAGCATATTAAAATGGCCGTAAAAACAACATGGAAAAGTAGATACTTTAACCCACAACATTTTTTTATTATTTTAAAAATCTGATAAAATATCGCGAAATAAATGCTACCGCGTGATTTTAAATATTTGGACATTATTTTGAAATATTTCTGACAATGAGCTCTAGATGACGAACGGCCATAGCGTTTCTCGCACTCAAATCGTCAGCGGAGAACTTTTTTGTTGGAAATGTGTTTTAAACATTTCACAACTATTTTTATTACAAACCCCAACTCCACGTTGCCTGCTCTCTCGTGCTTTACGGCTGGGCGACAAAGTAATTAACGGCCGGGTCGTCAGTGCCGGCAAACTACTTAGTTTGTATGTGAGAGTCTACGCCACTGATACTTACTTCGCACACTGATATTAGGGCTTCGAAACTGTTGTTAAGATTCATTAATATTTTATCCTTTATAAAAAATCATATTTTTTCATTATACCTTAACTCATGCTTTCGCTGTTTGGAATCCCTGCTTTAGCGTCCATGTTCGCAAATTGTAAGGGGTATAACACAAGTTTCTACGTCTAGTTGCCTATAAACTGGGGTAACCGATGGCCAGGGACGATCACAACTACAAGCCGGTTGCAACAACACTAAGAATACCGAGTTTAGAGTCAGTGAGGAATGTGGATGATGTCATGTTCATCTTCAAGCTAGCACAGGGTTTGGTCAATTGTCCGCCTCTTTTAGAAAAGCTCTCGTTCCACGCTCCCGAACGCGTGCAAAGAGAGACAACGATTAATTTTTATACGCGTACCGTACGCTCAATTTTGGCAGCACGATCGGCTATATACCGTACGACTGGCTTGGTTAACAGCCTGCACCTGCACCGATTTTTTGGCTTACAACATAGGGTCGTCCAAGCCTCCATTAACGATCTGCTCCATTACGGATAAACTTCCAGGCACGAGTGAATTCGAGAAACAGTAAAACACCTACATCTAGGCGAAGTCTTCGAGAGTCTTTTTACACTTTTCCTTACTAAATTGTTACATCACTGATTTGTCAAAATTTATACCACCATATTTTGTTTGTAAAAGAGATCTTCCCATTGAAATAAATAAATAAATAAATATTAACAACGAAATTTTTATTTACGTTGTACAAAATATTATTGTTAAGTATGAAACATAAATTGTGACGGATTCTAAAAAACTATTGTGAATACAAAGTTTATCGTGTGATAGTTAATATTTATAAAGTAGTTAAGAAAATGACCGCTCGATGACGAACGATCGCAAGAGGTTTATCGTACCTGGAATCCTGGAAGAAGAATTTTTTTAACGATGGATTCTAAGCCTTCCGCAACAAATATTTATACTATTTTATTATTTTTACGCTTGTCAAAAATATTCTTGGATTTTTTGGATATCCTCTTCTTGTAACGAAATTTAATCGATTAGCATGATATTATTGACCTGTAGAACAGCTTTTCTGTTTACTATTGTAAAGCTTTTGAGTACTGAAGTACTGAAAAATATAAATTAATATGAATAGCTTGGGTTCTTTTCATTCTGGGTTTGCATGAGTATCTGGAGTATAATGGACTCAGGGGCCTTATAAATGGATACAGATAGACATTCATATCGGACCACTTCAATCTACTCACATAAATAGATATTCAAACAAATATTGCATCGCTTTGAATCTCAAATTTTTGCGGAACGAATAAAACTGATATGTACTTTTTTTTTTCAACGTCAAAATGTGTATTGAGCTTGGATAACATTTTTTAATTACAATCAAACCATCGACAGACATGAAATTTGACAGACCGAGCTTGCTTTGGATAATACCTATCCGAATTTTTACGATGCAATATTTTATAAAGGGTGAGATAAGTTTTAGCCTCGTTATGCAAAATGACAATTCTTATTATTCTCACCAAGAATTCTAATGAAATATGCATGTTTTTCGCGGACCCTAAATAAATATGTAAGGAATCCTACTAAAAAAAGATTATAGGTCAACATAACGTTGTCGTGAGTTTGATGAAAAATTCTACGAAAGAAACCGTGTGACAAAAAAGCAGAAAAAAGTGACATTGGACTAATTAATCATTGTATAAATTAGGGGCCAGGTGACAGGACTGCAAGCGGTTGAAGGACGTGAAGCTCTCGTGACTAAAGTTATTCTCACGGTTATTCAATTATTCGGAAACTTGAAAGCTCGCAAATATTTCGCTTGCACTACGGAATATGTATAAACTCCCTTCTATCTTATATTTTATCTCTATTTTCACCGCCCGTGGCCTTTTTTGTCCCGTATTCGTTACTCGGCAGCAAAAACAGGATTGGATAATTGGAAAACGACGGAAGAGCGATTTTCACCCCTTCCGATTGAACGAATATATCGTGATGGATTCCCGAGGGCAAAAAGATAACCACCTATTTTTACAAACCCACCGGGATTCTAGGTAGGATTGAAAACCGTGGAAAACGTCAAGCTGATGGTTACTTTATTGGGAATCACAATGATATTCAAGAAGAATAACAAGAAATCCGTCCAACTCCGGTGTAGCCAGGTCAAGGGGATTTTAGGCTCTAATTAAATCACGAGATTCTCGTTGTTTACATTTATGAATATCGATTTTGCGTAAATGATTTCATAGTCATAAAATCGGATGTCCTATTGTAAAGAACGGGAATAAAAATAAAAAGGACAAGTGCCAATTTCAATTCCGATATTTTTTATTTTTCTCGCTTAATATGCAGGATTGTCAAGTATTCGAATAAAACGATTTTTTTCATGAATGAACGAAAGATCTTTAATAATAATAATAATAACAATAATAATAATAATAAGGATTTGTTCACGTTATCAAAGACAAATTCCCGAAGAGCACAGATAAAGAAAAAAAATTACAATCGTAGTACAATATAAAAAAAAAAAAAAAATAATGATAATAAATGTTAAAAAATGTTACTATTGATTTTTGTTTAAAAATGATTCAAGTTAAAATACGAAAAGTTACTGAATACGTTTTTACGCGTGTATTGCCCATCGCTGCTAATTTGAAATCTATTGCCAAAGTATAATCAGCGTAAAATTTGTAATTTTGAATTGAATTGTTCAAAACTAATTATATTGAATATTTGTAGTACAATGTCAATGAATACCAGTTAGAAGAGGAGGAAACTGTGTTACGGAGACAACGGGGGAAGGTCGCAAGTGTCAACGGCCCGACTCGAGAAGCGTAGGTCCTCCTATAGCTAGAGGCATAGTCACAGGTAGGATAGAATTGCCCGAGGGCTCTACAGTAGAATTGCGAAACAGGCAATACCATTGTGCGGGAAATGATTAATCAACCGGAAGGTAGCTATTGGATTGCCTGGCTCGACTATCGACCGTTTTATCAAACTCCGTGAATGACGCACCCATCTCAACCATTTGTCCCTCAGAGCCCTCGTCTTCAACTTCGCTTTGAAGATGTACAGTATATGTACTAACTACGTTGTTACTTCTTGTTCATACCACAGTTTGACTCAAAATCAAAAGTTTCCACGTAATAGCAGTAACTTTACTAAAAGCACTGGTTATAATTTAAATGGTTTTACTTCGAAATCTTAAAGAATTTGTAATTTAATCAAAATATTTGTTCAATATTCATTATTTTTCGTTTTTCATATAAATGTGTAGAATGTCCCAAAAAGGCCAAAACTAATATTTCGAAAAAAATGTTTGCGCTTGGGTTGTGGCTTGAAAATGTTTAACTTTTATATTTCAAGAACATCTTAAGTGATCAAGATGACATTTTTTATGGTGGTAAAGACGTTTATCGTTATTGTGTTTGTCGATTGTTAACAGAATGCTATTACTTAATTATAAGATTCATTTGCATTTTTACAATTTGTCGAGCTAAGTAATTTTATATAAATAGAAATAATGTACAAATTGTGCATTGTTAACATTTATCTAACCGTTTAAATCTTATGTAATTTTGAGTTTTCGAATTTCATGAAAACTTTTGAAAAAGTTCGCTAGTCCACTATAACGAAATATTGTATAAATATTTAACAGATACAAAAAAATACTGGGAACAAAATTTGATGAATATCGGTAAAAATTGGTCAACGTAATTCTTCATAGATGTTTTTCAAATAAAATGTGGAAGAAAAATATATCATAATGTGAAAGCTTTAACTTTAGAAGCTTTACATTTCTTTATTTATTAACTAGTGAATTGGTCAACCCTTAAAAAATACACACAATAATGTCATTCATTTTGCTGATAATAATGGCTTGACGATGCTTTTCAAACCTTTTAAATATCAACAAAAGACTCTAAAGGCAGTAAAAGCAGTTTGACAAATGACGTAAAGTGTCAGCAGGTAAAGTGACGTAAAGAATAAAAAGGATATTATCCATTTATCTTGCGGTCGTTTTCCGAACGAGATCTTTTGACGTCGAGCATATTTTAAAATCCTGCGCTAGTCCGATCTTGGCAATCCTGTAGCATTTTAAACGGAGGTGGATTTTTTTTATTGGCCACAATTGTGGTGACTTTTTGCTCGACTTTTCATGTGATTCGTCAAACAGGGAATAACAAAATTGTACAGACCGAAAGAGTTGCATAGTATTCTCGTCGTAACATCGTTACTGACGGGCAAAAACACTTTTACGATCGGAACTCATGGTCAAAGTTTTTTTTTTTTTTTTTTTTTTTTTTTTTTTTTTTTTTTTTTTTGTGGTTGTGTACTTTCGTGTTTTTCCTATGTCGCCGAATATAGGAAAGCTCAACGTATGTTGGATTGCAGCAGGTTGGAAGAGATACGGGTTAATGACATTGTCATTCGGAGCATTCAGAGTTTCAAGCGCTTGTCCATACTCACGTCGCCGAATCACAAGTGCAAATTCAACAATTAATGTGTATGGATTCACATTGGGATTGTTTCTCTATTCAATCGTTTCACATTATTTCGTAGATGTGATTATAAATCGATTGGGATTGGAAAACGAAAATAAATAAATGAAACCAAATCTAGGCAGTCATTTGCCTACTGCAAATGGTATTGAAAACTCAGTGAATAATACATAATGAAAGTGCGATAAAGAATACTTTTTTGTGTCGTTCGAAGACGCCTTAAAAAATATTTTCAATTCATGAAAATTCGCCTTAAGAAAAAATATGTTATTCACGGAAATATGCCTGAAATTCGAATTTTTTTGAAAGCCATTTCATCAGGTATCTTCGTGTTGTTAAGAATTTCTGCGTAAACAAAAAATGAACGGCTATTGGCTTCGTTCGCTCCATTATTTCGAGTTTATCCGCGTGGGTATTTACCCGACGATTTTCCGCACAATGTAAAATCGTAGTACAGTAAGTCATGTTAAGTCATAACGCTTAGCGCTTCCCACGTCAGACGACGTCGATGTATAGTCCTCGTCGCTTTTTCCTAGACAGCATCCGGCGACAACGATTATGGAAGTTTGCTTGAGAATTTCCTAGAGTTGGACGTTCTTCCAAGGATCCGAAGAAGAAGCACGAAGCATGACGAAACGAGGGCCTTAGAAAGGGACGAAGAATAAGCGAACAGGAAAGACAGGGTGGAATAGAATGGAGGCGATAGATCCGGACAGCATACGAATCACCCTGTTTAAGCACTCGGTCGAATTACATCGTCCTTGGCGAAAGCCAAGCCCACACTGTGCGTCACCTTCTCTCTTTTCTTTCTCATTCTCGTTCATCTGTCTCTCCCGAATTATCTCCTTTCTTTTCCTTTCTCATCGTATAACCTTCTATCGTTTTACCGACAGAATCATCCCGAAACCTCGTGCCTTTCTGTAATCCCGATCTCATTTGACCGGCTGGGGGAGAAAAATTTTATCATTCCGAATATCACCAAGCCAAATAACCTTCTCTCCATTCATTCACTTTCTTCATTGACCTCGCAATCTGACCTCCGGCTCTTCCTTCAGTCGAACTGACTTGGCGTTATACGTATTACAAGAATTATCAGATGCTCCAGCCTTAATATAATTGGATATATACCGATGGGATGACATTCGACGTAGAGAGGGAAGTCGGACTGAGGTTGTATTAATATTAACAACCGTGCCGATAATCGATCGAATGGAAAAAATGATAAGAGATCATAATTCATGTCTTGTCCATCACAAATGAAATTGTGGAACTATAATCAATACCTTAATATAAAATTCTGTTTCGGTCCAAATAATCAGTTAATTGATCTAACTGATTTGGTTAGTGCAGCTGACTACGTTAGACCAAACAGAAGCTCGATCAAACGACTAATTGGTTGGTTGTTCAAACAGTTGATTGGTGCAATGTTTCATGACCTACGTCCATGTCAATGTCAATTTCAAGAATTGATTACCGATTAATTAGGCGTACTGCCTAATCCGCTGCTGTACCGAACAACCGATTGGCTGAATCAACAATATTTGTTGATTGTCTCAACTTCGTGAATTTTTATAAATACATTAAACCATTGCCGCTGATGAATTTCATCGATCGCACAGTGCTTCCGTCCGGACTATCACAGGGACAATCACACAGCATTCTGGTCATTAAATTGGATAACCCGTAGCCATGGCAATTATCAGGAAAGGTCAGTTTTCCAAATGAAAAGAGCTTTTGGACAATAGAAGGGTCTAGACAGAGAAGATAGGTAACAAGCGATAACGCCAAGAAAGGACTACGCTGGAAAGAAGAATGGCAAAGGCGAGAAAGAGGTAATTAAAATCACTAATACACTAAAGCCTCTATTATCTCAGCGGCTATACAATTCTATCGATTAATCGTGTCGGATCATTGGTCAAGACCCTAACGTTCACGTAAAAGAAATACCGTGAATTCACGCTTTTGTATTTGCGGATAAATCTAATAATGCAAATGCGACAAAGTCACGAATCAAGAGTCCGAATACTGTGAACCCCTTTTGCAACTTGATGGGTAGAAATGAAGAAGGGGAGAACGTAGATGAGTTCGGATTTCAGAGTCTCGATTGGGATGTTGCTTTCGGTCCTGTGAACTTCCGATCTATTCCTTTTCCTAACCGGAATACCTTCTCCTTAACTAATTCGCTCTCGCTACCCTCTAATTCTATCTACGTCACTCTCGTTCTTCGTGGATCTGATGTCTGAAGAGAAAGCGAGAGAGAAAGTGCCACATTCAGCCCTGATTCTTGTTACGCGCTCGGGGAAAACCGTTTTTCCTCTCCATTGCTCGCTGAAGGAGCTGAGAGAGAAACCCACGAGCCTCACTACCGCGACTTCACGCACACGTACATAGATACATGTATATATATATATATATATATATATATATATACATGTATATATAGATACACCCTTGCTTTACTCGCTGGATCACTCCATTTCTCTGATTGGGCCACATTTTCTCGGTCGTTACGTTAGAGTGAAATTAAGATGAGGGTGCGAGAGGAACTCCGGATTCAGAGATCCTCGAAGGATTCCAAATTTTCGAAGACTCGCGGTATCGTGCCAAAGGACTTCGAGTACAGTTTATGCTACTGCGGGAAAAAAAAAGATGTCCCTTCACTTTCTTGACTGGATTGGACACGCCGGGTCTTTCCAGTTTTATGGATTTAGGTCGTCCTGAGGATACTCTTAATTGGAAAGATTTCCTGATGTTGATTGATTGGGGATTATGGATGGATTAAGCTGTGAAAACTTGAGAGCTTGAACGTTAAGTCAGAAGCACGTGGAAAAATAGCGACTGATACAAATAATTTGTAAGGCTAAACCAATATTTTCCATTTTTCCAGAAATAATGCGATCTGCATTATTTGTCATATTTTATTGGAAAATTTATAACCTTTATAGAAAAAGCTAAACAAAAAGTGCTCTTCGTAAATACGTTTAAAAATGAATTATGAGCACTGGTGCCCATTGCTTTGCTAATGACGAATTTTTTAAGAAAAACCTTTTTTGTCGTTGTTTTCAAATAGTTTATTCATTTTCGTACTAATACGATGCAATATACTCAGTGACTATGAAATAAACAAATGGAGAGAACCGCATGTATATTACTCTTCATAAATATACTCCAGGCGATTAATTTGTCCGCCACCAACAAATTAATTCGACAATCAACTAATTTGTTGGCCGACCAAATTTATTATGAATTTAACTATGTAAAAGATACAGCGAAGCGGTATTCTCGTAAGAATGTGGATTTCAAATGATAATAAAATTCTTAAAAATAATAAGAATACTATTTTATAAAGAAACTTTCGAAAGTGCCAATCACTTTTGTCAAACGGAATTTGGTTATATTTTCGATAACTGTTGGATTAATCATTGCAAAATTTTTCATGTATAATAATCAAACGCTTAAACGAAAAATTATCAAAAGAAAATAAAATAGAAATATTAAATATTCGTCGAAAAAAAAAGTTAAATTCTATAAATATTTATATGCATTGAGGAAAATTAATAATTCATTAAATGAGATATACAATTAAGGAAATAAGTATCTTATTCCGTTTGAAAGGATTACATCGGATGTCGTAGTGGTGCTTACAGTGAAGCTAAAAGTCACAATAACAAATTAGTACTCACCGTCTGAAGTCTCGACTCCAGCAAGCGTAAATTACAGGATTCATGCCACTGTTGATCCATCCAAGCCACGTCACAGCAGCAGATACAATTTCCTCGTGCCATATGCAACTGCTACAGAAACCGGACAATAGATTCACGACAAAAAACGGTAACCAGCAAACGATAAAAACACCCATAACAATGCCAAGTGTCTTAGCGGCTTTTTTTTCTTTCGCAAATTTCGCGAGTTTTCTCGAGAGTGAAAAATTCTTCCCGAGATGTTGTTTATTGTTTATTCTCGTTGATGGCATTCTCGTGAGACCATTATTATGTAACGCCGTGAGAGGCTCTTCAAGATCCTGAAGATCCTCAGGTGTGCTCGAAGCCGTACGAAAGAGATGTCTCGCGTCTGTGTTGGTGGCGCCCCCTCGATGTATCCTCAAAGTTAGTTCGAGTTCGCCCGAAGCCATCATAACCTGTTTGGTGCCGAGTTTTAAACTCCTCGTTTGTATAACCGCGGCGCGATATATTCTGTAGTAAGTGAAAACCATCACGAACAATGGCAAATAAAAACTTATCGTTGACGAGAATATTAGATAACCGAGATGTTCGGTAAAGGGACATTTGTCCTTGGGCACTTCTTCGGTGCGTACGGCGCGCCACCAAGCGATCGCTGGAAAAGATATTGCGCTGGAGCATACCCAGACAATGGCAATCAAAATGGCCGCCCTTCTTCTGCTCATACGCGTTGGATAAGTAAAAGGATCGGTAATCGCCCAATACCGATCGAGGCTTATTACGCAGAGATTGAGGATCGATGCTGTAGAAAATAGTACATCGAGCGACCGCCAGACGTCGCACCAGTCGGTGGTGAAGAGCCAACGGTTCTCCAGAACCTCGTAGATGGCGCTGAACGGCATAACCACCAAACCTACGAGACAATCGGCAAATGCCAATGACGTCACGAAGTAATTGGTCGCTGTGTGCAAATAACGTTCTCTTATAACGGCTAGAATGACGAGCATGTTGCCAAAAACAGTGGCGACGGAAAATAGAAAAAGCACTACCGCCAAACAGGCACGATCGCCCGCCAAATCCCATAGATTGTCAGCGGTACCATTTATACCGGTGTAACTCGAGTTGTAGTAAGTTCTGTTTAAATCACGTGCTAACAACGACGATTCCTCCCAATTTAAAAGGTAAATGTCACTCTCGTTGATTGACATGTTTTTTTTTGTCCGGTAAGAACCTCGACTTTTTCCCCTGTGGTAGCACCGGTCACATCCGATTTTTTTCGCCTCTCTGTGCCGATTTCGACAAGCTTGCATCCACCGATTGTTATTCTTTCTCCTCGTCTTCTCCTTCTTCTTCTTCTTCTTCTTCTTCTTCGTCTTCGACCTCCGCCACCCCCTCCTCCACGGCCACTTTTTTCACTTCCTCGACGATTATCGAACCAAGTGACAAGCATCAGGTCGTCGGACCGGCGCTTTCTCGGCTCTTCATCCTTCTGCCCTGGCGGCGCATTTTTCGACCCCACCTCTCAATTCTTGGTCTCTCTTTTGTGGCAAGATTTTACTTCGCACTTTTCGAGTTTTTGACGTTATCCGATTTTTATACCGATCTTGAAATCGGTACCGATTTAGCGTAAAAGTCCGTTTGCGAATGTATTGTGTCTTTGTTTTTTTGTGGCTTTTATGAAGGTGAACGATTTTTTTTTGTTTAGAGAAGAGATCGGTATCGAGGAAAGTTGATAACACGATTGGAACGCTTTTGTGCTGGGAAAATAAGCTATGGAATTCGACCACTACGCGGTTTCTCGTCCTTGTACAGCATTCTCCATTATTTTCGTTGAACCTGAGTACCCTTGTCGAGCACAGCGTTAATTAGCCAGGGAGATTGCATTCGAGGTGAATGAGGACATCTGGTGAATATACATAGAGCCGTCTGTTCGCCAGTTTCTCTGCTTGACCTCTTCTCCGCAGTTGTGTGGCTCCCGGTCCTGGGGTTGTATATTAGAATTCACCAAACAAACGGGAAGTCGAGTGATATTAACAGCTTTAGTTTCGGCTTTAGATCAGTAGTAATAATACCGGTCACTTGTTATGATTAATATTAAATGCAATTTCACACCCTTGTTTATTATTTACACTCTCGAAAATTTCACTGTTAAAAGCATTCGACGTAATTTCCAAACCGTAAGCGCACTTCTTTCTTTTTTTCAAATAAATTTTTATGGATTTGTATTAAAACTTATGGGTGGCTTGCACGAAATGTTTGAAGCCGATCTTTTTTTTTTCACTTCCTTCAAAAGTTGATCTTGCATGAACTTCGTGGTGTCCTGGAACCTGTAAACGAGTTGACGTTCATCTGCAACAAAAACAAAAATTGCGTTAATGAGAAATCGTTACTTAAGATAAATTGCTAAAACATTACATTTTTTGTATGTAGAAAATAGCTTGATGATCATGGCTAGTTTGCAACATTTACTAACAAAAATGTAAGTGCTGGAGGACATTTGTGAGTTCAGGATTGATCGAATATGAATGCCAGTCATCCATTTGTATTATGCAATTTTGATTTCGATATAAAACGAAGAACTGCGCATAACATGAATATCAAACGCAGATTTATCCTTGTATGTTTTCAATACTGTTCCTGACGGACAGACAGATACGACGGTGGAAGAGGAAATAAGTTTGCCTGATGCTGTGGCAAAGCCTTCCGAAGCTGTAACTATTCCAAGCCTTAATCGCATTGACGTCAGCTTTGCACTTGTCAGGCGTGACCCGAATCTTAATGCCTTACCAGAATCTGAAATACAATCGGACGAACCCGAAGAAACTCAAACTAGAAGATTTTCTATATTCGGGGAGCTATTTTTAAAGACACCTTTTTAAATCTCCATTTACAAATTTTGAAAATTCATTACTAATAGCGGAATTTTATTAGGAATGCATCGGTCATTTTTATCTTGCGGAACAAAATTGCGTTTACACACAAAAATTGATAAACCATTCCCCCGCTATTTTGATTGAGAAATGTGTCCAACATGCAACATTTCTTTTCTACTAGAAGTAGTCTTGATTGTTAATCAAATAAAACTTAACAACTACAAGAATATCCCATAATAACCCCATCTTATTTATTCAACATAAAAAAAAAATGAATTCATTCGTCTAAATCTGGACCAACTATAAACGAGATAGCACCGACACGCATAGTGTCCAATAATTGAATTATTTTTTTCATCGATAAATAAAATTGAGCAGTAGAAAAATCGTATTCCAAAATACTCCCAGCTTATTTATGCCTGAAAAAAATATATGACAAATTTACCGAACTTGATAGCCCAAATGGAAACAACTACGAAGAGGATTGCACCGATACGTATTATATGGAATCGTAAACCTTTGGAGGTTGTACGTACAATTCGATAAAGTGGTGTACACGGTTGCGACATCAGCGAAATTTTTACGTCATTTCGTTGCTGTCGCCTCTGGTATCAATGCTGATGGAGGGTTTGAAATGGGATGAAGAGGGCAGACAATCCGACAGGACTGCAGCAGAAACGTTCGTCTATGGCGTCAGCGTTGGGTGAGAATTACGGGGTCTATATCGAGAGGAAATGGTAGCAGAGGAGTAACAACGGACTGTGAATGTGTTGTACGAACGAACGTTGAAACGTAGCGCTTTACTATGGTGTCGATGATGAGAGGGGAGGAGGGTGGGTGAAAGGGGAGGGAGAGAAAGGCGACTCTCGTGAAACGCCTACGGGTTTCGACAGGGTCAGGCTTTCATCCGTGATCCGGTCGAATGTTTACCGTTGCTTGATCAAAGCAGATTCGATCCCGAGCCGTCGGCAACATCCTCGTTCTCGTACGACACCCGGAACATAGCCCACCGCAGAGCTTCGTAATACCCTCGTCATTCTCTCGCTCCCTATGTCGAGCTTTCGCGCTTTAAACTTACTTTTTATGCCCCTATCACGGTCCTTTCATTATTCTTCGTTTTATTCCTCTACCTTCCTGCTTTCAGCTCAGCGGGATTTTTCTTTTTTTTTTTTTTTTTTGAGAATTTGGGTATTAGTAAACGTGAAGGTGTGCGTAAAAAAAAAAGAGGCTACCTAAATTTACGCGCAAATTATTTATAGTTATTGGGCATAAAAGTGACGTTCATCTTTTTTTTAAGGCCTTTTATTATTCTTCGCTTGATTTACATGCATTTTGGGCCGGGGGAATTTTTTTTTTTTAATCTGAGTATTAGTATAGGAGTAGGTGTGCGTCAAAAAGATCAACTGTATTTACATGGGACTTAGTTTTATTGTTATCGCGTGTAAAAGTGACATGAATTTTTTTTTTTTTTCATACTTAGTGCCGAAAAAAAATCGAATCTGAAAACTTTTTTTAAAACATAAACAGAGAAAATATGAAAGTAGAATTTAACTTACTGTGAGGTAGTCAAATTTAAATTCTGCAACTTCCAAAACTTTTTGTGGAAATTATAAGGAAAATGAAAAAAAAGAGGTAAAATTGACGCGATTGATTTATTGAGTAGAAGTGGCATATAAAAAAATTGGCAAGAATATCTGCAAAGTTAATTCAAGTTCGGATGAAGCTTTGCCTTCTCTGTAATGTAATCTGACATGTGCTGATCTATAGCGGATCGAGCAATGTTTCACCGCGTGCACCCGTTTTTTCGAGTGATCATAGAGAAAGAAACACAACCTTGAAGAATCAGTAGCAAAGTCGCGGACAAAGAAGACAAATCGAGGTGGTGGAATAGGAATGAAAAAAACACCAAGAGGGTCAAATGACAGCTGTTCCTTGCTCAGCTACTTTCGTTCTACTGCCCATTGGTTTTTCTTGTTCTTAGATGGAATTTAGTTCCCTGACAGCTTTTACCCTCAGCTGAATAACCTTGACCGTATCACTCTGTCTTCGTCTACAAATTAAATTCAAAGGCATCATCAATATCGACCAAAATCACTGAAATATAAATTGTGTGTAAAAAGATTTTACACAGCAGCAGCCCGTCTTAGATTGTTGCAATTTTTGACAGAATGTTTGCACAGATTTTGATTTTATGTGTTTTCTGAATTAAAAAAAAAGGCTCGAATACTATAACTTGTGTAAAATTAACGATATTTTACAAAATAGTTGTTCGCAAATGAAGATACATTTAATGCTGTTTGGAATTAAATTTCATCGGAATCGGAAAAACGATTCATACTTTGTGGTGTTTTGAAATTTTCAAAAAATTTACATTATTCCATAAACTTTTGCAAAACATGTCCAAGTCCAAATTTTGTACGTAAATGGACTAATATTCTGTGATGCTAGATAAATAATTTAATGGAGATCGGTAGGAGGGTTATATAAGAATTTTTATTTTTCGTTATCATGTCTTGACAACTAAAATTTCGGTAAATATCGGTTTTTGAAATTCATTTAAAACAAGAATGCACAATTGAACATATTGCTTCCTCATTATTTATTTAACTACTTACGAAGCTGTGCCTACTTCTATGTCTCATAGAAGTAGATTTGCAAAAAGTTAAAAGAAAATAATAAGAAAGCCATATACAACTTTTTTTCTATTCTACTTTTTTCAACCTGTGTTAAGTATAAAAAAATGTGTCTTGTCGAATAAAGTAAATTATCTTATAATGAGACGTTTAAAGAGGTGATTTGTTAGCTTCAAGAAAATTGCATTGCATTTTTTTTTTTTCATCACATTATCTTCGAAATTATAGTCCGAAGTTTGAACTTAAAACTAGATCTTACGCTCGAAATTAAGCTTCAAACTTGAGATTATAAATTCGCAACTGATTATTTGTGCTGTCATAATCAGCCAATACATTTGTGCCTAGAGTAAATTTGCCGATTGCTTTGGCCCTTGTGTAGCCAGAGGTTTCTGGGCATACACAGAACTGCATTTGACATTGTCACGATCAAATACAGAGCGTAAGCTTGCCCCTTGTCGTCATCACGTGCCACTCCGATACTCCGCCTAATATGCACCTATACACGAGACATGGGATCTTACTCAACTATCTACCCTTGTCTGGAATTGAGTTTCAATGCGGTTACCAAGGAAATAGGCTGTACTATAGTCACGACTGTGATGCCGCGATACTCCTGTGATCCCACACCTCATGCACGTAGTCTATTCAGCTTAATCTTTACATTCACCGAATATTGCGCTCAACTGAGCCTTGTTGTGATTATTCAAACTGCATCGATGTAAGCATGAAAATTCTTAATAATATTCTATATTCATCATTATATTGTCAACAATTTTTTCTTTCAGTTATCAGTGACAGTTCAAAATGTTACAAAACTCATAACACAAATCACATTTACAGAAATGTCCGATTGTATGTGCGTGCGTGCGTGCGTGTGTGTGTGTGTGTATGTGTGTGAAGAGTTAGAAAAAGGGAAGAAAATAAAATTCATTATAGTGAAAAATAATAAAAAATTGTCCAACATTTTTTAAAGGCTATTTCACGAATTCTCTTATTAATTTATTAGCACTATGGACATTAAACATCCATTTTCTTAGCATCGTCACACTGACGAATTTTATAAAGTTAATAACAGGTAAACATTGTCCAGTCCTCTACATGGCATTAAAATTTGAGCCGATTTGGTCGAGTAGTTGACGAGCCATTTGGACCATTTTGAGTGTCGTCACATAAAAATCTCGAATTTTTTTTTTTTTTTTTTTTCATGAAAACAAAGCTTTCTCTATTAGGAAGCAAAGATGGAGGTAATGAATCAATGGTGACTGTTAATCATTTCACTTATAGTTCAAAAGCCAATTATTAATTCTGTAAATATTATTAGAGACAATCGGTAAATAAAGAACATTGTTTTTTTTCCGTCTCTCGATCATGACATCGTTGTAGGACAAGCTCAAGAGATGCCAAGCAGCAAACGAGAGTTAGCCTAGGTATGTCGGGGTGAAAGAAGGAGGTGGAGGACACGGCGCGCGGCGTGGACGTCGAGGGCGCACACCAAGCAATGGCCATCGGCCATCGGCCATCGGCCATCGAAGCTAGACGCGTTCGGCCGTTAAACGCGATCAAATAATAACCTTACAGAGTCCCTAGTCGGGCGTGCGACCGTTCGATAGACGGATGGTCGGTCGTACGGATCGCAAGAGAGGGTGAAAATGTGATTGAGTGTGTAGGCCACATTCAGTCACGTACAAATACACGTGTGAGGAGGCTACCACGCGCATCAACGATAGTCGATGCGTCGGCGAAGCTTTCGCATCACTCCGTTATTTGCTGACGCCCACGAAATTGAAACAAAAAAAGACATCCATCCTATGTGTATTTATACACATTTGCATACCGGGTGAAATTCTAGTCATGCAACAAAGTATCAATTTTGACATTGCATATTAATGAAAGCGTTGTCAGGACAACAACAATATCAGCATGTTTTCAATGGTTTTTCTTTTATGCCATCAGTTAAATATATTATGCTTAAAAAGTCCAGTTATTTGATTGAAAATAGCAGAACAGAAATCACATAAAAACTTTTCCATCCATTGTTCTGTCATATTTTGGATTGGATTGTCTTAAAGTTTCAATCTCAACAAATTAAATTTGATAAAATATACAAGGATTACAAATGTCGAATCACAAAAATTTTCAAAGATTTTTGTGATAAGTTATCGAAGGCGAACAATATTGTAAGTGGAGTTAGAAAAGTTCGAGGAACTTAAAAAGTGAAGAAAATAATTGTTTTACAAAAAGCTTTTCAAAACTCTCTTTTTTAATTCCCAAGTCTATTTAATTTTTAAAAAGTCCACTAAATATTTTTTTTTTAATTTTCATCACTTTATTTATAACTCTTTCCTTCCATCTACGTCGTAGACGCGACTGTATGTATTCTCTGTTAAGTTGCTTACAATTCTACTATTGTGGACGCAAAGTTGCTGGTATATAGTGCCAAGACTAGGCCAGTAGCCAACAGCAAGGTAATTAGTAACAATTACTGCAGGAGCGATGAATATACGCGGTGGTGAGCTCGCGGTACTCGCTACGTACAAGGTATTAACCGAGAGAGATTTTTTTCGTTTTTAACCAAATGAATTCAGTTGGTCCAAGGTAAATTCATTGGGGTTCAACTAAACAGCTTTTTTTCGTACTGTACCGTTTGATACAACATATGTAATAAAGCTCGACTTTCAATCTACTTTCTACTTTTCCTACCGCAAAATAACCTTTTAAAACAAGCAATTCTGCCGGGGATTTGTTATACATATGTATAAATACATAAATATATCTCCATATATTATTGATCCAAATTCTTCCCGCATTTTTACGAAATTTTCCACTGCGTTTGCGAACGTTACAAGCAAAAAAGCACTCTTAAGCTATAAACAAATCCACACACAAATTGCAAGATAAAGTTTATTGCAATAAAAAAGAAAAATGGACAATAATTTTTTCTTCACATTTTTCGAGTCATTCATTGAATTTTTCAGATATCATTTTGGTTCTATAACAATTGTACCTCAAGCTTAATAACTTATTAACTTGATAATTCGAAGCTCACCCCTTTTCGCAATAAACCTTGAGACCTATGATGCGAATGTTCGAATCGTGCTGGTCGTGTTAATCAACCAACGAAACTCTCGCGTCATTGACCGCTCGGAGTCCCCGGAAAAACCGTCGACGTTTTTGTTATTTTTGTTGTGGAATTCATCTGGAATATCTTGTCACCACTGTCACTATCCTGCTCCAGCTCCATTTATAATTTGCTATTGTTTAAGACAAATCACAATTTAGCGGTAATTCAATTTTAAAACTGTCAAAATGAACAACATGCCTGAAGCTGTTTGTCGATTATGAGTATCAACTTGACTCTGGCACGACAGCCATTTACGGAACGAATAAAATACGACAACAATACTTGAATCGAAAATCCGAGATATTTTACCCACTGATTATTTCAAGAGGGATGAATAAGTTGAACAATTATTTAAAAATTTCCTAGGTGTGACACATAGAAGTACGAGATATATATGCGTATGCAAGAGATACTACAATTATAATATAATACACGGGGTAGGGGAAGGAACTAACTAATGTGTGCGGCGCCGGAGGCGGCACGTCGCGTCGTGCGCGCCTCGAGTTTCATAAATTAAGAACACAGTAGTCGAGAAGTACGTGCGGTACGGCGGCGGACCGGGGATTTTACAAGTCGATCCTCTTCCGTATCCTCGGTATTCCAGCCACCCTAACCTTTCCACGATAATACCGTGGAGTCTGCTGCTATATTGTTAGCCGTACTCTGAGCTTAGTGCTTATTCCAAATGAATATTCCAACCGTATTCTCCAAGACGACGTAAAAAAACTCGTGTCAAAGCTCTAATAACAAACTCGGATCAACTCTTCTTATTATTTATCTCACGATATTTTCTATTCAACCAGTTTCATCTATTGACTACTATTGAGAAAAAAAAAACATTTGTGTAAAACAAAATGATGGCACTGTCGATAATTCCACTATTTTTATTTTTACGATTCCATGCTTTTTCCCATCATTGAAGAAAAATGTAGAATGGATTTTTTTAATAGAATTACGATGCTTGTCAATTCCATTTTTTTAAATTTATTTTTGTATCGGAATTATAAAAAATGTTGTGCGAAGCGTATTTTAATTAGTCAACAATTTATGAATCGATTGATTGGTTTAAAAATAAAAATAAACGAAGATTTTTCTTTGAAGTGAAAAAAATTAAAACATTATTCAGAATTTGGGATGAGAATTATGAAAGATGTCTTAAAAAATGAAGGTAAAAAAAAATACATAAGGATGTTGGCACTAAAGAAAAATGAAAAGGCGATCGGAATAGTAGAATTTTTAAATTGTAGTTTTTTAAAAAACCGCCTCTTCTTTTTTTATTTAGTCCACTTAAATGGTGATTTCTCTATTTTTAGTTTTTTCAATATCTCTTCGACGTGATGTCAAGATACGATCTTCGGATTAACTGCGCCCGCTGGAAAATGAGGTAATGCCCCCCTCTCACCTGTTGCATTCCGTCGACTGTAGAATACGAGACGCTCTCTATCAATACCTCAATACTATAGAATATCGTATCGATATGTAGAGCTCTCTCTGTCTCGATACATATTTTAAGTTAAATTGTAAATACACTGCTGGCTTTTCATATCAAAGAAAAAAATTAATGCGCATATTAATATTTTATACGTTGAAATGCATACATTCATGGTTATGTAATAACGCGTAAAAACAAATTTTTGCCACCATCATAATGGATTCCATTGTCCTTTTACTGATGAAACTATAAGAACTGGTAATTAAATGAAAGCTCACGATGTGAAACCTTTTTATACAATTATTAATAAAAATGCTCCCGTCAAATTATAATACACCATACTTCCATTTTTTTTCTGCCAATCATTGTTGCATGAGACATTATACTGAAAGTGTAATTATCATATTATCATTTAATTACAACTATTATTTAAAAATATATATTATTATTATTATTATATTTATAACTAATTCGTGTTAATTTTTTATTTAATTTATTGTTATTTCATTTATATTAACAGGACAGATTGTAATCATGAAAGAAAGTGCAAATTACAATAACAGGGAGATTTGTTTTGTTGTTCTCAAAATTGTCGGCGTTCAACTTTTAATGATAAATGACAGAAAACCGGTAATAAACGTAATACCAGGGATTCAAATTGGATTGTTATGAATACAGTGATGGGTTGAATTGTCTACCAGGAAGATTCATGTACAACAGTTAATGGTGGAAACAATAAAAAGTTTGATAAAAGATTTACTACACGTAAAGAAAAGTAATGCCAAACCCAACTATCATGCCATGTTCAGAACACGCAATAGAGCTTTATCGTGCAGTCGATATTAGCACTGAGACAAATTAAAATTGAATTAGCATGCACTGCTAGTAAAAACGAGAATAAAAAATACTGAACGATGAATGGAGTATAATTATTATTTTTTTTAGGATTGAGTCATTTAATTTTTTTTAAACAATAAAAATTCATCAATTTTCTTTATTTTTGGCTCAAATATTTTACTTGTTAATACTAGAATTGGTAGTTAAATTGTAAGCCCTCATTACTTATTTATTAGTTCATTCAAATTATTTTGAGGTTCTGCAACAATTATCTGTCGTTTTTATAAAAATGTTTAAACATTTTTTAATAAATATATTTAAAAAAATTTAAGCTTGCACGGAGTTTGAAAAATCAGTATTTACCACTCTTTTCTCAATTTTCCGAAAAGTTTCTTTAAAAAAAATATTTTCTTCGCAACCATTCGTACATTTTTTAGATACCTTTTTTTTCTGACATTAAATAGAAAATTTCAAAAGCTTTTTCTAAAAGCTTGAGATAATTATTGAATATAATAATTATTGAATCAAAGGTAAACGTTTAGCTAATAAAATAAATAAATTATATAAATATTTATAATTTAAAATGTAGAGACGGTCTGAAAAAAAAAAAAAACAAGAGAGATGTAGATGCAAAGTAGTTTATTTGTCGCGAGGACAGACGAGAAAAATAAGAAAGAGGGAGAACAGGAAGAGGGACAGGGATGACACTGAGTACAATAGTTATTGAGATCAAGGTTGCATCAACTTCCTCTGCCCTTCCGTCGAAAAACGGTTGTGTTGGCGCGGTCAGCCTCGTATTTGGGTTAACTCTTGGCCCACTCTGTTCATCCGACCATTGCGCGTTTATCTCCTTGGCACGATTTCGGCTCCCCTTCCACACCTCTTGTTCAAACCCCTCAAAGCTCCGATGTAGCCCATCCTCTTTTTTCTCATAAAATAGCGAGAACATTGTGTGCAACATTTTCTGACTTTTCCTCCAGAGTCAACCAATGTAGCGCATTTCCCAAGAGTCACATGAAATAGGAGAAGGTGACGATCTTCTCCAATTTCATGATGTATTACAAAATTCAATCTTTCTCAGGATTTTTCATTATAACTTGAAATGATCTGTACAAAATTCTAGTTTTCACATATATTACAAATCTAATATAGAAATATTTTAGGTTATTACTTAATATGAGGTCACCTTATGTTATTTCATCATGTATTACAAAATTAAATTTACTTCAGGATTTTTATTACAACTCGAAAAGTTCCGTATGAAATTCTAGTTTTTACGTATATTACAAATCTAATATAGAGAAATATTTCAAGTTTGTTAAATTTAATATGATGTCACGTGGCACAGCCTCGTCCTTGAAAACATAATTTTCTATACGAATTCTCTTTCTTGGCTTTCATCCCAATTCATTATAAAATCTTCAAACTGCGGCAGGACGTTATACATATTCAAATAATTGTAAGACAGTTTTGACTTTCCAATTCAGGGTGATAGTACTTTTGGTAAAGTTTGATTGTGGGAATGATTTCGTAATATAGCATCCAAAGATTTTCTAAATATTATCATCTTTCGCTTTTGCATAATACGCTTTTGCATTCTTGTTATAAAATTCGAGTTACATAACTTTGGAACCCTCTTGCCGATTCGGGAATAAATTATCACCAAACAGCTTTGTTCATAACCTGAACGGAAAATTTGTGTTTTGTAGCTTGAAATATTTATAAGTTAGATAGTTGACATAATTTTACAATAAAAATAAAAGAAAAACTGTGATAAAATTTTAATCACCCTATACATTTTTATTTAATTCACCACGGTATCTGACTACCAACTTCTCTACTTGCTTGCCAAATTTTATTTCAATGTGCCTGACCATTCGCCAGTCAAAGGATTATAGAGATTCTAATAATTAAAAATAACTTGATATAATAATAAACTTGGATGAGAAAAAAGATGAATAGTTGAAAAAAACTAAAGCCATTTAATTGCCCTAAACTCGCCGTCACTAGAACAATAGTGACGCAATATTCCATAGTGACACAATTTCAAGCCCACCTTTAACAAGTAGTTGTTAAAAACTACTACTCCACCATGATACTTTCAGCTTCCAGAAACTCGCAACGCAGATATAATAGATCACAGAGAGGCGAATTCGCCAGCCATTGGTCATAGTAACAGGCGAAAAAAATCACTTTTTTCGAAATCAAGTCAATTATAAATTTCCAAACATTAAAATCTTAATTTTTGGTTCACCAAAAACAAAACTTTCTCACCAAAGTTTAAAAAAAAGAACTAAATTGCCTTAAAACGTCCCTAGTGACGCAATTTCCAGCCCACACGTTTCGTCCAACCCACACGTTCCTCCACTATACTATGTACACTGCTACGGTACTCTAAACGTCCAGATACTCGCAACGCAGTACGTAACTGCACAGTAGGGCGAATACGCCGGCCATTAGTTATAAGCTGGTTCTGAATCCAGGAAAGGGAGCAAGTGAATACGAGACTGTTACTGTAGAGCAGACACAGAGAGAGAGAGAGAGAGAGAGAGAGAGAGAGAGAGAGAGAGAAAGTCACAATCACGTAACAGCAGCTATAAGCTTGTTCCAATTCGGCTTGCGCTCACAAGTCCGTCGTCCTCGGGAATCCACGGGGGCACACGACACGGAGACCCAACGGATATAGTGCATAAACTCCCACTTTTAACTTTTAAGGTCATAGGCGAAAGAGAGCTCGCGCAAAAGTGGGTTTAGCGAGAAAGGGGGTATCGGGGTTGCTATGGCGCCCTTCCTCCAAGCGGATATTTATGGTGTTTCCGCGACAGAACACCGGCCAACGCGGCTGCTATTTATGGCCGGCTAAAGTTGCCGCCATCGTTGCGCGATGCTTATTACCGCCGCAGGAGCAGTGAAAACCAGTGGAGCACTGTACGACGACAAGTACTACCAACGTCGACTACAAGTACCACCCGAGTCGAACAACTCTACCAGACATCTTTTTGTCTTTTCAATGCGCCAGCTTCCACCTGGTTCATACTAATAAGATGATGTCCCACTGGAAACCTGATACATATTTCATTATGGCACTTGCTCGTTTCTCTCCTTTATAGATAAACCTTTTTTTATGGTAAACTTTTTTTATTGGATTTTTTAATTCCAGTGGGTTGAAAATGTGCCAGAATCCTCAGAAATGGTATTTACAACAAAAAACGTACGGTTTTGTGTGTGTGTGTGTGTGTGTGTGTGTGTGTGTGTCTGTGCATGTGCGTTCAATTTAAAAGAGCGAGTGGGGATCAAAATAGCGAATTTCTGAATCTAGAATGGCCATCATTATGAAATTCGCTATTTTAGCTATTCGCTATTTTCATCATTTGCTATTTTGAATCCTACACAATTAAAAAAAATGCGATTTTTTTTAAATCCTAAAAAGTAGCCATTGGTTGAGAAGATCATCCTGGGCATAAATATGTCGAAAGTTTAAGGCAGGCTCGTTCTTGTGAATTTGTAACTGCGTTATTACGCTGCTAATTTTTCCAAGTGAATTATTATTTAGCGTGTGCGTGTGCTAAATATTGCTCTTCAACTAAAGTTGGATCGAATGTGAACTAAATCTATAAAGAGTTTCGGATATAATGAGATTCATGATACACCATATACACATTTTTTTCAAATTTTTTGAATAAAAATGTTTTGAAAAAGGCTAAAAGTCGACAGGATTAAAATAGCTGCTTTGTTTCGTATATTATATGAGTTTATTTTAAGGTACGTTTACGTACATTGTAAATAATATTATATGCATTTCGTGTCATGTATACGTAAGCTTGCATCTTTTATGGCACGTATATATACGTATATATATGTATATATATATATATATATATATATTCACGGTTTACGCGGTTTGAAGTGCAGTATAAGGTGCCATATGCTTACACGGCCCGAGAGGCATCGGTGATCCGTGACGAGAACTGCCAAGTTCAACGTGACGCTCTCGTTCGCCTTCTTTTTTTTCCTTCCATGTTTTTGCCGACGTTGACGACATAGTCTCGTTGGGTATCGGATATCGGATAAGAAAAAAGAGAAAGCGTAGACATTTTATGAGCTAAAAGGAAACAAGAATAGAAAAAAAATTGGCGATCGAAAGTGAAGTGGACTTGGAGGAAAGACTGTGAAAATTCTATACACTAGACATTTTTCCTGAATGGTGAAATCCATACGATAAGAAAAATCAACCGTCTTTCTAAATTTATGATGAAATAACCGATCCTTAATTTATAGAATGATTCACTTGGAGGCTGTTATGATGTTTTTTTTTTATGTATAGATAATTCATTTTTCACATTCTTAACCGAAAATTCTTAAAGTTAGACAATCTATTATTTTTTTTCTAACACATTTAAATTTCATAATTCAGAGACACTATTAAAAATGAATAGCATGGATAAACCATATTTGGTATACATTTTACTAATTGTTGTATTTTTCTAGCGCATCTCGAATATTTTTTAAATATTTTTTAAATAACTTTTTGTTTTGCTCTTAATTTTGTATTGACTGCGGTGGTATTTAAAGACCCCATAAAAAAAATTAGGCGAATGGTCAAAGAATAGTTGACGGGGTAAAAAAGTGTTGTTTTTAAGTTATAGTGACTTTACCGACGGAGAGTGGCACATTTATGTCACTGTTACTTAGGGGATAATATAAATGTGTATGTATTTTGTTTCATGCTACATTTACACAAGCCTTTCTTATGATACTGTAACATCAACGTTCGCAACACAACTCAAGGAGATTTTTACATTATTATCTATGATGTATATATATATAAATATATATATATATATTGTTGGGGCAAAGAGCCGGGCCAAGTAGCCTGGGGATATAACTCACATCTAAGCATAAATCATCGTGCAGCCTCGATAGCTCTGATGGTGGCTATCGCCAACTAGCAAGCGATCTTATATCGCACACGTGAAATACGATGATCCGTGCTAAGAGTACAGACAAGATTATGGATGGACAAAGGTGCGCCCCCGCGTTCTTGGATCATCTTCTCTCATCGACGCCCCAGATTCTGACAAACCAACGAAATCTTCCCCTCGTGAGATTAATCGTACAACCTAAGGGACCACATAGGTATTTTTCTCCCTTTCAACTTCTTTTTCTATTCTCTCTTTGTACAAAAAAAAAAAAAAAAAACAAAGCTTCCTCTATGAGGAAGCAAAAATAACCAACAGCGTATTGTGTGTCTACTGATAATTATTTTCAGTAGTAAACATGGAATAGTTTTCAAATCAGCTTTATCCATTATTTTATTTATTTTATTTAGTAAATATCTTTTTAAATGCTTTGTATAATTTTAGTATTTGTGTTTATTTAATATGGAGACTTAAAAACAATTAATCATTTTTTTTGTATGATGATTCTTGAAAATCGATTAATAATTTGTGAATCAAACTGTAGTGGACATAAATTGGTAAATATCGTTAAACTGAAGAAAAAAAATATGGAGGGCAGGAAGAAAAGGTCTCACATAACTCAAAGGGTCAATTCATTCGAGGACTATTTTTATCCCCCGCCGTTATGTATCACATTGTCGATAATGGTCGTATAGTATGGTATAGTTTATAAATGTAGAGATAAATCGCTGGGACTTTGGTATATGGCGAAAACGATATCACTGTGGGGTTGCAAATCATATCGTTTCCTTGACACTACGCACTTCCGATTACCTGACTGTAGCCTGGAGCTCTGAATATATTTATAGTCATCTATGGTAGATAGAGAAGAATCGAGTTACCGAGGAATAAGTCAATCGTTCAACTATGATTAACCGAACATATTTTTCCATTTGTTCCCGTTTCCCTTTCCGTGCACTTTTGTAAACTGAACTAATGAAAATTCAATGTAACAAATCAACCGTACGTGGCGATTGGCCTATTTTGATTATGACTCCAAAACTTTCAACAACATCTGTTGATCGTTTAACTTGAAAGAGTGAAATTCCATTACTTGAAAAAAATTAATTTCTATTACAATTTTGCATTGATTACGAATGATTTATGGATTTTTCCAACACAGAATATTTTTTATATTGGAGACATTTTTTTTTTTTGGAAATATTGTTCCGAGTCGAAAATTCTGGACAAAATTGACAAGTAGTTAAATGCTATTAAGAATACATCTCAAATTTTGATTTTATTATAGAATAACGGACGTGTGATATTTTTTTTTCTTTTTTAAATCTGGAAAAGTCGCCATTAGTTTAGAAGATTATCCTGGACATAAATATGTTGAACATTTAAGGAAGTGAAAATTTATTTAGACTCGCTCGTGTAAATTTATCACTACGACGAATATTATGATGAAGGGGTTAAGTTTACGATAACTGATTCACCAAAGTCCAAATATTCAACTTCTAATTTCAATTTTGTTACATTTTCAAAAATTTTACTTCAGATTAGCTGCGTTATTGCGAACCTAACTTTGACATGTCGATTATTGTTTAGCCACAGATAATTAAATTATTATAATAAAGAGCCGTTATTATAATAATTGATTCACTTAAAATTTTAGGAGACTTAATTACCAATGCAATAAATTAGGTACCGTAAAAATTTGACTTTTATTTGACAACATTTTTGCATACTCAATTTTTCTGCAATGGTGTTCATTATTTTGAAGTTTGAGAATGCGGAGAACGTGGGAAAGGTCACAGAACTGTCAAATAAAACTAAGAATAAATAGTGGAGGGAATATTTTCTATGCCCCATGTAATTATTTCTATCTAACATTAAGGTAAATGACAACACTTTGTATAAAGTAGAAGGACGAGAAAGAAATGAATGAGCCAAGGTTCGTTTAAATTCCTAACGTTGGATGGATTGGCAACACATGTGACGACCTCACGTTGATTAACCACAATTAATTGTCATTCTCCAGTCCACGTGTGCGACCCTTCCTCTCCATTTATCTCTCCCTATTTCGAACCCTTGTTTCCCAAGTTTGCAAAATACTCTTGGCAGCCCTCGACTCTACTGCTACATTTAACCTTTCGTTGTTCAATAAAGTTAATATAACAATACGATTTTGAACATTATTTTTTTACTTACTTTTATTCGATTAGTTTACTATTTATAAAGAAAATAAATATTTAAAAAAATATATATACAACGAAAAATATTCTTTTCTGCCGATTATTATTATCTTTTTTTTTTCATATGTCTAAATATTTCATTTTCTCTACATAAATTATAAAAAAAGCAGAGTAAAAATTTCTGAAACTGTTGAAATAATGATGAAAATTGCGGTTATATTATTTTGAAAAATTCGCGAGAAAAATATTTTCATCGGGCAACATTGTTTTCTTCAAGCCGTAAACCCGCAGCTTATCGTGTCCGATATTTGTTGTCGCAGTATTTATCTCCATGGTTTCCGTATATATATATGTAGCTTGGTTTATATCTGAAGCCCAGCATTAAAGTAAAGTGCCAGAACTCCCTCGAGAGTTGGTTAGACAAAGAAACAGGATCCTTCGTAATTCAGTTAGGAATGTAAACAAGATCCTACGATCGACAGAGATATTTTTCTAGAAAAGAGCAACGATGTGGCCTCGTACAGTTTTGAAGATCTATTTGAAGGGATATATACCCGATAAACTGCAAATACCAGTTGCAGCAGATAGAGTTGGAGCATTCCCCAAGGGAATTCAATTGGTACCTGTCGTACGTACCCATATCACCGTCCACATATGTTGGGTTAGCTATATAGCTATAACAAACATGATCGATTCTTCCAATATCACTGACCCTATACCAACTGTACTCAAGCGTATATATTCACATGTGCATTCACAAATACTACTACGACAAGTGCACTGTGTGGATATGACAGAATATCCTGCATATTATCTTCCTGATGTATTGTGCTCATATGTATTCCCTCAACGTACGTGCCAATCGAATTTTCTTATTGGCATTCGTTCTGAAAATTTCTTCGTTTTCTGTTTCTTTCTTATTTCCATTCTGACCAACCGATGAAAAATCAAGGGATGTAAATTTATTCGTTCAGTTTTTTTTTTTTTTTTTTCTTTTTTTCTTTCTATCTATGATGCTTTTTTGAGACAAGTGTTTGTGTTTAGAAATAAAATGACTACGTGAAATTTATACTATAATTGAAATACCTGTTTAAGTTTTATTTTTATTGATACATTAAAGTTAAGGTATTTGATTTTTAATTTTATTATTTTTAGAAATTAACATCGGTCAAATGGTTCGAATTTTATGCAAACTTTTATTTTTCGGCTTTTAATCACATATTGCGAAATGTACCGATGTTCAGGAATGTGTAGTATCAGATTTGGTGAAAATCGACAGGAAAATTCGAATTTTACAGAATATCGAATTCCCATATTCACGTTTTTTAATTTCATATTCTCTTTAGAAATTTCACTTTATGAAATCTAGAGAAATTTGAGGAACAGTGTAACTTTATTGGGAATGCATCCTACATTTAAATTCCATGAAAAAAAAACACTTTCACCGAGTGTGAAAGAAGTAAAAAAGAAAAAATGTCAAAAGTGCCATTTTTTTCACAATCTGATCCAGAAAAATATCCACGTAATGAAAAAAAAATGTCATCGGTAAAGAGTTTTGACGGTTAAATATAAAGATCCGGTACGATTTACATACGTGCATGAGGAGTAAAATTCTCGATTGTAAGCAAAAGCTGAAAAAATCGTCAAGGGACGATTTGTAGTTGTGTGGAATTAGAAGGTATTATGCTTCCTCTTCGTTTTACACTTTCTCCAATTTCTTCGAGAGATCCCACGGGATTTCTAACAGGGATAGTAGTAGCAAAACAGAGTTCCAAGTTGAGTGGAGGAAACGATAGCATAGGAGTTTCGATCATGAAATTGGCTTCTAGCAGAGAGTGAGGGGGCATTGTTCTGTCAGCAGTGACAATTGCTATATCGACGAAGATAGTGCGGTCAATCGAGGGTCCCATAGTGGGATCACCACCCGAGTATCTCATGAAAGAAGATGGAGCCCTACAAGTCGATACGTTAAAGACAAAGATGGGAAAGAGGAAAGAAAGAAAGAAAGAAAGAAAGAGGAAAGAGGAAAGAGGAAAGAGGAAAAAGGAAAAAGGAGGCGAGTGACCAAAGGGAATCAAGTCCGAGGTTCAGGAACGCGAAACCGAGCGTCGTTTTCTTTCTCCCTCTCTCTTCTTCTCTTCCGATAATTCCGTCTAGTCACGCGTGCTGCTGGATACGTCCAAGGGTTTGGGCCGTCGTCAAGTCGTGCACAGGGAAATAAATCTCCCCAGGGAAGAAATATACGCAGGGAGAGAGAAATAGTGAACAAGAGGAGAAAAAACAGAAGAAATCGAAAAAATAAGGAAGGGAGAAAGAAAGAAGCAACAATTGGAATGAATAGTCGAATATGCACGTCGGAATTTTGTTATGAAGAAAAAAGAAATAAAGTTTGGTATGACGAGGCCAAGTGTTTGTCGTTCTTGCGACGTTTTTCACGTTCTTGCATGTAGTTCAGTGATTAAAAAGAAACCGAAGACGTCATCAGAAGATACTGTCAATCCTCGAAATACGTTAGACAAGATTTTTCAAAATATCTTATTTATTTTTTAACCTGACAATTCTATAACAAAATTTTACTACCGATGAAATTCCAGTAGGAATGCATCCAATGTTTTTTATTAGATAAAAGAAAAATGCATTTGTCTTTTGAAGAAGTCAGATGATTAAAAAACAATTAGGTCGCCCCTAATTTTACTCGGAAATTGTGTAGAATTAAAAAGGCAGACATTATTGTCCAACAAAAAGATGCCTGGCTATTGAAGAGTTAAAGTGCCACGCGAAAAAATTTAAAGATTTAAAAAAAATGTTGAATTTAGCAAGTCACGTTTTCACGTCTTGAGACATGTCTGAAAATGAAGTTTAATATTGATTTCTCGTGGGAGATTAAAGAAAAAAATGTCTTTTTGATGGTTTCCTTGCTCATTTTATTTTTATTTTGGGCAATAGCAACATTTCCATTCTGTACTCGCACGTACGATTTTGACGTTGACTGTGCAGAATGCACACTGCGTCGCATATAGTACTTGTACTACGTGCGATAGAGCAAAACGAGACTGTCGCACAATGGGAAACTCACGGCGTGACGCCTGCAAAGGTGGCGCGGCGATACACGTACCTGAACCCTCTCTGCCATTGTAATGGAAAAAGTTGTGCATCCAGTCGTTGATACCCATGCGCACGGAATTTTCTCAACGGGGTCCTTCCCCTATTTTCAGAACATTATGTGAGTACGCTTTAGGAATAAATAGAAAAGGATTTTCAAAGCAAAGAGATATTCTTTGCGAATGGGAAAAAAACGTCCAATGGGAAATGAATAGCAATTAATTGCTCGATCATTGAATACCCAATTAGTACCATTTACTTGTTGTTTTTTTTTCATTGACTCATTGTTCAAATGGACACTATAGAATTTTTAATTAATCGTGTTCAATGAAAAAAGTAATCGCAAGTGCAATCATCTAATTTTATCCTGCAACCCTGAAGAATAGCGCATTTATTTTTACCTTAATTCACGTGAATAGTTGAATCATTCAACGGCCAATAAGTACCATTGATTTTTTTTTTAATTGATAAAATGAAAAGTCCATGGAATTTTTTATTAAAAGTGACAGAAAATTTTCCGTAAAACCGATATTTCTACTTTAACAAATTATGTTTGCACTTTTTTTATTGCGAACCAAAAATTGGCCAATATGTTTCTATAAAATAAATGAAAAATTTAGGTGTACATTTGTGGATAAATTTTTTAATTTAAAGTACAAACTTGTAAAGTATCTTTTATCGTGTATGTATCTTGTTATATAAAATTGTATGCGAAAAAAAATAAAAATATATCGTAATGTTGAAAATATATTGAAATTCAGCACTCTTTGAAAGCTTCAGTTCACTTCGATGAGTAAAATAGACTGCGTTCTTACTCTGCCCTCCTACCATAAAAATTCTACGACGTCGAATATGGTTTGCTGCGTCTACGGCATGAGTTCAGGAATTCTTATACTTGAAGCACCGGTGCAGAAGATATGCTGAATTTTATTGAATATTTCTATTGACTTTTTTTTTTATTAAATTTATTCCACATGTTTTTTTGTACCGATTCTCCGGATGACAATTCACGAACTACCGTTTAAACCTTTTCATTGCATTGCTTTACTCACACTCTTATTTATTATTGTTATTGTTATTTTTGCTTCCTGACGGAGGAAACTTTGTTTGCATGAAAATTTATTTGTTCGAGATTTTCTTGTCAAGACCGACATATCCTGAAAAGAGATATAGAAAAAAAGTCCGTATGTATGTGCATACGTGTGTGATACATGACTTGAAATCATTTCAATCATCTATAACTCAAAAACGGTTTAATCGATTGAGCTGGAATTTGGTACAAAAGTGAAGTAGCAGCCGAAATCGAGAAAACGGTCCGGATTTTATGAGGACTTTGAATTTTCGAAAAATTGACATCATTGCATAAACTTTAACAAAACATGAACTGACGAACCCAGATTATGCATATATTCAGTGATGCTAGATACATCATTAACTAGAGATCGGTCGAATGGTTCGTATTGTATATTGCTTCCTCATTATTTTTACCTTTTCCTCATAGAGATAGATTTGACTTTTATCTTTTTATTATTTCTATTATATTTTTTATGTGTATTTATACAAGTTTTTTTTTTTTTTTACTAAATTTATTCCATACATTTTTTTCGTACCGATGTTCCAAATGATAATCTATGAACTTTCCTTTTAACATTTTTATGACATGTAGAACTGTTATATTCGCAGTTTCAAGAAAAGTCGTTATTACCGCGACCGAGTGTGACGTGATAGTACCTAAATAGTCATATAGAAGCTATATAATAGTAGTACTGCGCATATCCCTATCGCCATAGCACTCAGCACAATGCATTTTCCTTGTGAATCTGCGTTTACGCACTATACGGCGTATACGCTATATACATGCGTTATACTGTAGATATCATACGAATACCAATGGTTAGATATTTCTTATCGTTGGTACTACTACCACGCGAACCATCGACGAGCACCACGCGCGCCTCCATAAACTGCACGTGTGTACGAAGGGTTATTGGTATTTCCATTTTGTTTCGTTGCATTTATACTGCATTGCCAGAAACTCCCACTCTCGACGTGATTGATGCTTTGGTACTGAATAATCGACAGATTTACAGACTGAATTGATACCAGCATTGAATTTTGATAAGTCTATATATATATATATATATATATATGTATATATATTAGACTGTCTGAACTTTTTTTTTACTTTCAAGATCAAAAAAACTATAGCCTATAAAAATGTTAGACCTCATAGTGTGAAAGATATTCAATTTTGCAGAAACAAATGTTTTGTAATTTTCCAAAAAACAGTTACCCCAGACAAACTGGCATTTTCCTTGGCAGGAAGACTTTGAAAATTTGTATAAAATTGGTCAAGGACATGTCAAAACTATCCTTCATGCAATTTAACCTCATTTGTGATTATTATTTACATTGTCATTATTTAACAATAAAAAGCTTAGGCAGTCTAATATATATGTATATATATATATATTAATAAATAGATATTAAAATTAAGTCTGTTTTATTGAACTAAGTATTCACTATAAACCAAGTCTTTTAACGCTCAAGATACTATTCTGTCGACGAAAAATAATTTTTGTTCAGGTACTTAAAAAAAAAGTGAGAAATGTCATTTTTTAACTAATTTTTTCGTGTAAATGTGATTCCGTTTCGTGAAATAAAAATGCAGTATTCATTTCCAATGCAATTCTACTGTTTATCAAATTTTGACGAATGGTTTTTCATGGTAATAAAAAAATGTTTAAATGTAAAACAGCTTTTCTTACAAGAGGGCGAGTTATTAAGAGAAAAATTAAATTAAGGTGGTTCATGTCGTAAGAATCCGTATGAATTATATTGTATTTATATATGATCTCTGTGGTCGATCAAAACTGCGAAATTGGAATGTACTACATAGAAAAGTAGTACGGCTCTTTTCGACTTGACAAAATTTTTCAATCTTCTTTCGTTTTCTATTTTCGACTATGGGCTGTTTCATCGGAGAAAACGATGTCGAGCAATGGGCAGGGTCTCGATGGGAGGTAGAGAAGCGCTTGTGGAGAGCTCGTAAAATTTTGGATTCCTGGTTACTGGTGTACTCTCGTAGTCTCATTTTCTATGTGCTTACTGCAGCAGTAGCCGAGAACTACTCGGTGCAATGCTAGCTGTGAAAACCATGCGAAAGACTTTAAATTCGCAATACCGCCCGAGTGGAAACGAGATATCCTTTCTCACTTGCTCCACCGACTGCGTTTCTCTCTCTCTCTCTCTCTCTCTCTCTCTCTATCTCACTGTTTCACATCTTCTCATGTTTTTCCCTTTTTCCATGTGTTAACTCCTTTGACTCCTTTTTTATTCTGTCTCTCTGGTCGGCAGTGCGAACGTTTTCATTCGGGTTTTCCATTGGCCTTTCCACCTCGATTCCCAGAGAACCACCGGTGAACGGGAGAATATTCCAGCCCTAGTTGAGGCGCATATGTGCTGAACTAGAGGGATATGAGGGAAGAACTAGTAGCTAGCAGCCCAGAGGCCAAGAGATAAGCATAGTCAAGTCCCCGAGGTCCCTCGGTTCCACGAGGAGCTCTGTGTCGAAACGCACACACGTTACTCGTGCTGAATCACAAGTGCCTGCAGCAAACTTTCTCCCACTCTACAACCACCATTGGCCACCAAAATCCTACTGCTACTCACCTTGCTTTGATTTTTTCCGTGAAACCTCCAATTTGAGGTTTTAAGATAGTTCTAGCGGTTCTAGCAGTTTGCCCAAACGTCAGATTCAGAGAGAATTTCCGAACGCTTCTTCACGATGGGATAAAACTTTCAAAATAAACAAGCATACGTAAGCTAGTAAAAAGATTAATTTGCCATTATAGTCATTCCAAAATGTTATTAACAATTAATGGAAATAAATTGTTCAACAAATCATCCGTCACCCTAACTTCTTTTTAAATCGGTGTAATCGATAGTTTTATGATAATACTTTTTATTAATATTCGAGGATACCTCCGAATTTTTTCAGATTTTTTAAATCAATTTTTTAGGAAATTTGTTTTTCATAAATTAAAGTGCGAAAACTGTAAGTTACGGAAATAAAAATATTCTTATCAAGAATTGTAGTTATATATTAGGTTTTCATTTTTTTCAATCAAATAATTTTATCGACATTATATCGTTGATTTTTCACCCAAAACAACAAAAAATGTAACAATTTTTTTTAATTCTTTGTGTCTTATTTTAATGTATTAGAATTTAATGAATTTTTTAATTATTTCCCGGCTATACTTTTTTTCTTTTTGATTTTGATCATAACACAAAAATAACTATGATGCAAAATCTCCGTTTATGTGAAACTTTAACTGATTTATGTGACACAAGTGACGGAAATTAAGATCATAAAAAATGGCTCGCGTTTATGCTATTTTTTTTTTTTTTTTTTTTTTTTTTTTTTTTTTTTTTTTTTTTTTTTCTTGGCCGCCAATATGAATACATAGACAGTATGACCTTAAAAAGTCCCAACGGGTATCAGATAGCAGTTAAAGTCGCGAGAGTAGAAAAGCGTAAAGATACTTGATCCTCGAAGAGTCGTTAAATGTATATGTAACTTATCAAGTTTTTCGAGGTTGCCAGCAAGTGTCAGCAACGGAGAGTGAAAATCATAAGGACAAGATTCTGAATGAAAAGTAGCGCGTAACAAGAAGGAAATGAGTTCATCGACTGTGATTACCTGCAAGGATAGTTTTCCGGAAATTATATCACTGATATTCACTTCTTTCTCCTATCGACCAAGTTATCCAATCTTTTAAGGGAGTGTTTTTAAACTTTATGCAATTTTAAGTTACTCCAAGTTCTTTAACGTGTCAACTGGAGAAAATACTTTGGAAACTTTGGATATTGAAGCCGCAGTCATTGACACGATAACAATGCTTTACATACACATTCTCAACCAAAAGTTTGGTTCTATAAAAATTTGAGAACTTTGGGATAAAGGAAAAGTCTGATGAAATGTACGTCATTGATTTTCAATAATAATAAAGGTAAATAGTTATTAATAAATATAATTATATAAATATTTGCTAATTGTTTCGAACACATTAATTCGGATTAAAGAATTTTCTTAAATTCTTGAATTGAATAAATATTTACATATTTGCATGACAAAAAAAATGACATGTACAAAATGGGTGTTAAAAAAAAATACATAAATCAAATGCAAATGGTGAAGATTTTTTTCTAGTTCAATTGACGAAACGATTAATTTTTTTTTTATAACATTTTTATTGAAACAAAAATGACTTGAAAAATATATAAATTAATTGATAAATTATAGCCGATTTAAAAAATTGCCATTTAGTTAATCGATTATTTAATGTCTCACATTCTAATTTAAGTTATCGAATATTTCTTATTTCCTCGACGCTTTTTTATGCGAAATCCCTTTCCTTGTCCATAAAGTCTACAATATATACCAATGCAAGTTTTTTTTTTAACCCAGACCTCCATAAACCTATCCACATATATATAAACACATAATACGGAAGTCAAGATAACGGGATAGAAACAGGAGCAGGAGTACAGGATTCAAGGAATTTATTTTCGATAGTCGAACGAACCGTGGAATGTACTGCTTCCGGTCGAACAAATACAGAAAAGTAGGAGATCGGCAAAGCTATATGCTTTCAAACTCAAGCTCGACTAGCGGCAGGCCAGTATATCGCCTCTGCGCGATATATACGAGGATTTAATCCGTTTTGCAGTACCGAACCGTTGATCCGATAGGGCCGCCGTACGTATATATTGTTCACAGTCACTCCATGGTCTCTTTGCCCCAGCAACTTTGCTCTCCATTCACTCTAGCTGTTCGTACAACTTTACTTCACTGAATTCGTGGAAAGTACTATTGTGCTATTGAGCTCTATGTATGATCTCAGATGCACTACGTGAACAATTGTGGCAAGAAGTTTGGCACAATAGAGAAACACAGAAAAGAGAAGTTGAATACTACTTAAAACGGAACTGGGAATCGTTGCTCAGTGACGGAGTCACAGTTATTAGTTTTGACTATAGTCAGACGCAGAAATTAAACGGTATATTACGCTATTTACTAATTTGTGCCTTGAAGGCAAACAAAGTCAAAAAAAAAAAAGATCACAATATCTTGCAGAAGTTTTTCAGAATTTCGGACTAATTATTGCCACGAAAATTACTGTTTTAATATCCGATGTGCTACAGTAATTAGACCTGAATATAGACAAAGGCAAAAATTAAAATATCTCTCTAATTACTAATTTGTACCTTCTTTAAGTTGGACTACATCGTAAACCTACAGAAATATTTTCCAGAGGATATTCATCATATTGCGCTAATTATGGCCACGAAGACATCATCCCTTTAATATGTAATGTGCCACAGTAGTTAGATCTGACTGTGGTCAGACACAGCATTGTCGATTCTTCAATAATTAGTACTACAGAAACATTAACTGATAGCGAGGAACGCGCGGTCGATATGTGACGTCGGTTTTTAATCTAATTTATTATTTTTTATCTTTATTTGAACCATATGTAATATTATTTTTTTTACGATACTAATACACATTTTATTTTAAAAAATTAAATGCCTTCGGTGGTCCCCAGGGTTAAGCAGGATTTCTTGCGGTCATAACTTGGATGGGTGACCGCTTAGCCACGCAATGGTTTTCAAATTCTGCTTACTTAAAATCCGGATAGATTTTGATTATTTAAAAAAAAAATCTTCATTTCAGTCTTGAAACGCCATTTTTTATTATATTTATAAATAAAAAAAAAGAATATTTATCAATAACCTTTTGTTCTGGATGAAAGAAATATTTCAGAAAATTCTAAAATAAAGTATAAGAATTGTTCTTCTTTTTCTTCTGAACATTTGAGATGAAAACGCTAGGAGTAGTGGACGATTTTGTTCGTTGCCCATTGTAGGGTTTAGTGGTTGATCAAATGAATGTTCCATCGGGTCAATGATGAGTGGCACACGACGTGCAATAAAACGTTCAGTAGCATTTCCCTTGCGTGACAGTAGTCAATCTCGCCTGCGGTCAGACGTGACGCATAAGATGTCGGTCAAGGACGGTCAAATGCGCTATTAAACGACGGGCAACGTCTTATGAAGCGTTCATTTCTCGCAGAAACTGATTCGCAGTAAAATCCAGCTGAGTTCCCATCGAAGATACAGCGGAAATATTTTTAACCATGTGTATCAACAGTACTGCGGAAAATCTCGATCCGAGTTTTCTGTGGCATTTGCCCCATTAATTATACTGTCAAGTACCGAGAATCCACGTTATACGCCATATGTGCAATTGCGTTAGTGCTGCGCACGTGAACATTTTACTCGCTCACTTTCGGGCTCCCGTACACGAAAGTTCTATCAACTTTTTAGAAACTGTGAGATCTGCAACCAACATAAGCCCCATTTATCAAATGATACTCACTGTGACTCAGTCACGAAGGCTCATCAGAACTTTAAGTTTTTACTTTTTAGTAGAGGAACTCATCAAGGGTTGCCTGCTTCGATTCCATTACGCACGACTGAACAATCAATCCTCGAGGGATTGTCAATTTGAAGAAAATTGCGGAGAGAAAGACGCGCTCTGCTTACTAATATTGACCTCAATTATTTATTGATAGTTCTTGCTCTTCAACGACACATCCTGAATTTTCCAAGTTAGAACTGTCAATTCTTTAGTGGATATAACTAATGGCAGTTTCGTAATGAACGGAAAATTTCCGATTCGATAGCCTTAAAAAAATTAGTTACAATCGGAATTTATTTGTTCGTTCTTGACCCCCTTGGAAAAACCCTTGGATTACCAAATATCATGAAAAATTAAAAGGTTACAACTCTGTTTTGGGCCAAGAAACACTTTTAATACATTTTCTAACAAATATATAAGAACCTGAAAAAAATGTAGCTTTACTTATTTGAAAAAAAAAAAAAAAACCGTAATTGTTACTGAAAGATTAGAATTTTGTTGTGCGATGAAAAATATCTTTCAGGTAGGTCGAGAATTCATCCAGCGAAGTGAGGCCCTAGAATGCCGGGAGATTTCCGGTCTCGGTGGCGATAGATTCAATCGAGAAGGGCAGAGAAATTCTCTGCGCAACGAAATGAATGGAAGAGGAGAAAGAAGGACGATGAGCGAGTGGTCTCGATCGGTATAGGACGAGTATACTCTCGACGCGAAAGAGAGAGAGTAGTAAACGCGCGGGCTGTACCAACGCGGACTTGTAGGCGACTCGTCGACTTCCTGCCTCGAACGGGGCGCGCGCGTAGCGTCGTCGCGTCGCGCAATCTCAGCCAATCTTTCAATTGCCAGTTCGCCAGCAATCGACCTCCCGAGCCTCGTAAATTTGCGCTCTCGGTGCCCCACACAACTCGCTTCGAATCGTTACTACGAATTCCGTTACGTTTCTCGATCTCATCGCTCTACAAACGCGCGACGGAATACCTACTATAAGTGCCGGTAATCGTTTCGGTTCTCAGCTAATCTCTATTCCCGTCTCTTCTGCTCTACCTACTCCAGCGAGTAGCGTACTCCAGAGAGTAAAGGCCTGGTGCGCATGATGACGCCGAGACGTCTCAGCTAATGCGAATTTATGGGTGCTACATTGTTATAACTATGCAACCGGCTGCTGCTGCTGCTGCTGCTGCAGCAACTCTATACTATAGCAATGGCTATTATTCGCACAGGTAGTAACGCAGCATATTAACCAAGGGTTCATCATCAAAACGGGTATTATTTGTCTTTTACCGAAGAAATTACAGAATCTTGAATTTTTATCAAACACTTTCTTTCTCGTAGAATAAAAAGATACTAAGAACAAGACACTTTGAATAATAATATATCCTGCTGTGAGGTCCTGGCAATTTTTTCTACCTATCAGGCTATATCCCTGCTATTGAGCTAATTTTTTAATAACTTTATTCGTTGTATTAATTCTTACATGTTTCTTAAAATATTTTGCGTGCCAAAAGTATTCAGTCTCATTCCAATCTTGATCCTGTTCGGTACTAATTAATTGTGCACTTGAAATCTACTGTTAGGACTATAATCCAGTACGTTAGTGTAATCTTTATTACAATAATTTAATTATTAACTATTTCTTTATATTTTTTCTCTGACCGGTATTTTCGAGTTCTTTTACTCAATAAATCAATCTTTAAACGCAAAAATCGTGGAATATTCGAATGATTGATCGAACTATGTACCCTCTGATGCATCAATTAATGTATATGTCGCGCTCCTGCTGAAATTTTAGCATTCAATTTTTTTCTTCTTACTAATCTACTGATTTCCTAAAGACGTGTTATAAAAAAAAATAATTTTTTATACTTTTGCAATTTGCATTACCGGAACATAATTTTGCGGTAAAGAAGAATTAGACATATACTTGCTTGCACGAAACTGCAGATACATAAGCGACGTTTAAATTCCCGTGAGGGTTTCCATTTGACGCTCGTCACTGTGCGCATCTGTTGCGGCAGTTCGTATGGCATTTAGTCAGGAAGCGTCGTTGTGAGGGTAATGAAAATCCTCTCTCGTAGTATTTACCCCCTTGCATTCTCCTCCAATGGATATTCGGGTGGTAGTGAGCATGCTTCGCTTATTAATTTTCGTTAGCTGAAATCAAACGAACCACCATACCACCACCATACCACCACCGGAACACCCTAGTCTCCGCAGCGATTGGCAAAGCTCTGATCTCTCTGTGATGCGCTTCACTCTTAAGCCAGCTGGCATTAATCTCCGACATAGTTTCGGAAACTAATCTAAAACTGTTCCTTGTTCCTCTCTATCTATCTATCTATCTATCTCTCGTTCGCTACCACCTGTGCACGTAACACACATGTCTACTGTTGCAGCTACTGGTATTGCTAACGCTGTACGATCGTCACCGCACGTCAACCCTCAAGTTGTTCCCTATAGACGACAGATATTTATAACCCTTTCGCGTGCACCGTGCTAATAACTACCCAACGGTGTTGGCGATTAATATCGACCGGTTGGAATTCACCATTCGACTATTTCTGTCCAGGATTTTATTTTATCATTATGAAGCAATATTTCGTTTTTCTAAGCGATTATTATTTTTTATCTCTTTTACGAATTATGATAAAATATTGATTTTATTGATTTTATTTTTTGTAAAAGCCATCATGTCCCGAATGTAAGTTAATTAATTTATAGCTACTCTCCCAGGCCCTGATTATTCTGAGCCGCGGCACAAGAGCAATTCCAGGCCCTGATTATTCCCCATATGAGACCGATTGTTGGCTCTGATTATTCCAAGTCTCCTTGAGAGACTAATTTCAGGCAGTGTTTACTCTAATGCGCTTATGGGACCCATTCAAGGTCTTGATTATCGCGGTATAAGACACTCATGCCCTCGTTATTCAAAGGCGCATATGAGCGCCATCATTGCAAAAAATTTCCAAAACCATAAATATAGAACTAGTGTTAGTGCGCAAAGCCCGCGAGCCATAACAACCTGATGCTATTTTATAAACAACCAACGAATTCATAAGATTATTTCAGAGTTTACACATTTCTTCTTTTTTTACAACCGTGACGTCTCGAAAGTTCTCTCTTTTTTTTATTTTTATTTTCTATTTTTTTTTCCCTTTTGCCAGATTAATGGACCGAGTGACGGTAGTTCGCTGCATTATGCAGACACTGAAACCTCTGGGATATGAATAAATGAACTTCGTATATACTTCAACATCGCCGTGTACTCACTCTGATCTTATTTACAAGTCCTCAAACATGCATTTCACCTAATTTACATAATGCACGACATTATATCATCGACTTCCTTTACCGTGGCATACATAATACAAAATCTATCTCTCGAGTCCTCTACCTCACCGTGTCAACAATTAACTGCGTCCACAAAGTTTGACGGACTTTCCTAATTGACGCAATTGAGTTTATAATCTTAACAAGTGCCCCCAGGTGGGTTTACTAAATGGAAGGTTATTCGGACATCTGCCGCAAGTAGCCCCTTAGCTACGGCCAGTTTCGCTTATTTTGGTTAACTGATGTAATTCAAATTTCTCTTCCATTGACGTGAAAACCGCGGCTGTAATAACTTTGCTTCGAGCTTCTCGAAATGTTTCACACTACCAAATTCTCCGTTAATTACTCTGACAAACTATTCATTTGTCGTATGGGACCCACATTCATTTATTATTCACTCGCCGACTGCAAACATAAATTATTTCCTACATTTGAGGTTGCGCTATTTTGCATAATAACTTTTTTCATTATAATTTTAAAAATTCTGAAAAAATAGACACAAACAGTGGAATTCTCTTAGAAGTGTGCTTCATATTTTTATTGAATAAAATAAAAATGCGTGAAAAAATTTCAAGTGCAATTTTTCCATTATTTTGCTTCAGAAAAGTGTCAAATATGTAAGAAAAATTATTTCAAACAATCTATAATCTATAATTCTCTATAAGCCTATAATTCGATAAATTTAATTAATTTATATTGTTTACGATAAACAGATTTTGAACCGTGTATTCGATATGTTTGTAATCAAAATAACATTTGTGCACCATGATTTAGCACAGTTAACGATGCATCGGTAATTTCAATTCCATTGGTAACCCTTTGTCCGGCACTTTGTCACATATGAGACACGCCTCTCAACCGCTCGTAATTCATGACATTATTTTGTCGTTTGAATCTGTCGAGCAGAGAAAAGGCCAAGCGTTGGGCGAAATTGAGCTTTATACGGGTCAAGTTATTACGAAGCATGTTGAACCCCAATCAAGAATTTCGTTCAACTTTTAGCTAATTAATTTACGAAGAAAATCAAAATTCAAACAATTCTTTAAATTTATCAATATTATAAAGAATTTTGATGTAATATCAAGATATTTGATCTAAATTTTTATTATCATTCAATAAAAATAAATAAAACTCATCCATTTTCGCAAAAATAAAAAAGGATGCAAAGTAGAACTTTGCACATTGCTTCCTCATTATTTTTGGCTTTTTACAAAGCTACCTCTATGAGGAAGTATGTTATTCAATTTTTGGCTTCCTCATAGAGGAAACTTTGTAAAAAGCCAAAAATAATAAGGAAGCAATGTGCAAGGTTCGACTTTGCGTCCTTGTTTTAATTAGATAAATAAATATGTTTCAAATTCGCTTTTTCTATTTCATTATTCCGTTATTTCTTTATTATTAAAGCGTTTTCGAAAGTAAATGTGATAACGTATATTTTTTAAAATAATTCAACATTCCATAAAATCAAAAATTTCATACTGTTCGTCACTAAATTATACATATATAATGGTTGAATATTGTTTCATTTATATACAAAATTTGAGCTCGCTACACCAAGTTTTGCAAAAGTTGCAATAGAGCGATAATGTCAATTTTTTAAAAAAATTCAAAACATCATCAAATTTTTACGGTTCAACCGATCTTAACCAAATTCAATAGCGATAACCGGCATATGAAATCTGACATTCATTCCAATTTTAAGATCAATATCTCGAAAATTGTAAGAGTTATCGCGTAAACAGACATTTTTCAAAAAATAAAAAAACGCATAATAATTTAACGATGAAGTGGATTTTAACAAAAATCTGTATGAACGATGAGGCTTGATCTCTCTATCTATAGTCCAAATTTCAGCTTGATATCTCAAGGCATTCCCGAGTTATAAAGGTTTACATTTTTCGATCGTGTAACATACACACATACACACACACACACACATACAGACATTTTTTCTAAATCACTTTTCTCGACGTTTTGGCCCATTCTGAGTGTACTGACATGAAAATTTTGAAAAAAAAAATTTTCATGAAAACCAAGCTTCCTCTATGAGGAAGCAAAAACAAATATTCTGTAATATTTTTAAATTAAAAACAGCCAAAATCGTAGCAATGAAAACTGAGAAAAACTGGGATAAGCGAAATCGAATGCAAATGGCTCTCTCTTTACAGAAAAACATATTCGAGATTTCCCAAAATTCGCAAAAAGGTTTTATTTCTTTTTTTTTTGTAAACTTTTGATGAATGTCAGTACGAATAGTGTATAGCCACCAAATCGCACAATTCCATTTAAGCGCGCAACATTGTGTAATCAATTTCCATTAGCGACATACGATGAAACAAAAAATTATACAGAAAAAAATGGCAAACGCAAGTGAAATTTTTCCGAGAAAAATGTCAATTAATAGACGAGAAAAATAGAGAGAACGTCATGTCAACAAAATGTGCTCGAGCTCAATGCTAAATAAAAGAAAAGAGAAAAGCCTCGCAGTAAGCAACTCTATAGTAACTACGATATATGAAGCTCGTCGTCTGCACAATAAAGAAAAGAAAAAATCTGTGACAGAGAACGTGCCCTCCATTACCTCCTCTTTTGGCTGGTGGTAGGCAGTCAACGATACTCCGGTATATTATAAAGGGGATAAAAAAACTGAGTTCATTTTTTATAAAAAACAAAAAAAAAACTCTCAAGACAATTGTTGCAAATGACGTGTCTCATATTCTGTGAAAAGCGAGAAGACGTTGTAAAAAAATGTTTGCATGATAAGAATTTTTTTTATTTCCCTTTTTGTAGTTTTTTTTCGGGATGATAGTGGAAAAACATGCAGTGGTACTCCGAGAATAAATAGAACGAGTACTCATTTCGCGAAATGACTCGTGACAATGTGAAACAGTTGATGATCTGTCCCAGTCTTTTACACAAGATACTCATTACTCTAAAAGCTTACCACAGTGCCTGTCATCGACACATGCAATTGTGAAACGATTTCTTATCTTTCTCACAAGAGAATTACTTCTGAGAAAATGCATTAATTTCTTTTCCATTCTATTAATAATTTACACCACAATAGGATAATTAATAAAATGCTACTGAATTTGTTTTATCAAGAGATTTTCTTTCCGTCACAATCCCAATAATAAAAACAAGTTTTAGCATTTTTTTCTTTGCCTCATTGTGTTTTATTTGATATTTATAAAGCCGAATATAGAATTTTATCAAAGAATTGTACCATAGATTGTATGAACACACTTGCGTGCAGAACATTCATAAGTAATGCGAGTACTTAAAAAAAAAAGGCACAAAAAAACCGAAAGACCAGGACATTAAAAACAAGTAAAAATGAACAGACTATGTTTGAAGATTTAGCTAATCGCGATTTTCAAGTTTTTTTACATGATATTCAGACATTTTTTTTTTCTGCATTTGAAAGCATTGGCATTTTTTGTTTAACGTCGATAAACTATTTTTAGTAAATGTAATAATGACAAATTATTTTACATACAATTCAAAATGATTTCTAATTGTTTAAATAAGGGTTAATAATAATAACGATATTTTTAATAACACCATTAACAAACTGCGAAAAAATTTGATTTTTTGTGTTTATTATTAAATTTCCCAAAACAAGCTAGACTTGGTTTTGATTTGCAATTAGAGCTGACGTTTCAACAATGTCTTTCGTAGTTTCTGTATGACGATTGCAATTATCCTGAAAGAGATTTCGAATATTCAAGAGCTACTCAAGGTGTAGACCTCCTATCGTATGTTGCTTTTCAGCGAAACAGAAGGATTTCAGCGGAAGTTGGCATCATTCAAGCAGTTCGATAGTACTAAAGCTGGCCCATTCGAGACAGGAGAATGGCTAATACCGAACTATTGTTGGCCCATTTTCTTGGCCACAAGGTGCAGAGCTACTGCTTGACTGATGCCAAAGAGTGGCGGAGTTATCTGGAACGTCAATATAAGTAGATCGAGTTCTCATTTCCTGAAACTTCCAACCACAACGGACTATCCGTGTTTTCTAGTTAGTCTAAAAGCCGCCGCCACCAGTATCAAAGCATTTCTTGATTATTTTTTTTCCTGTACATTATTGTTTGGCCAAGCTCGATAATGTTTTATATCGCTAAAGTAGGTCAAACTTTAGTTTTCTCAACTAACATTGATACTAAAAATAAAAAACGTTTTCGAAAATAATAAATAAAAAATTTACGTTCAGAATCAAAATTTGAAAAGCAATATCAAAAGACTTTAAAGAAATGCATAAATAAGGTAAAATTAAATTTTATATTGTGTTAAATTATAAAATAACGTATTAGTTGATTGAAGAATATATAGAAAATAATTTTATTTGATTTTTACCTTTTTGCCTCTCCTTTGGTGAATATTCACCGCGTCTCTGAACAGCATCGTTGCACTTAATGTAATTATTTCACTGAATCATACCGACATTTCCAGGAACGCGTTAATGTTTTATTAATCACTATTTGGATAATCACGAAAACATTAATTAATCCTCACTATACACAGTCACAAAATTATTATCACTTATTATAAACAATTTGACCTTATATAATATTCGAGTCTATCGATAAATGTATCCGTTTTCAGTTTTTTTTTAGACACTTTAATAACTATTATTTTACCACGTAAAAATCTATTTGATATTCATATTTATATACAATATTTGTTTCAGCGTATATTCCCCAAGTCTTTAAAGACCATAGACAAAAAATAATTTAAAAATAATCAATTAATATATTTTCATCAGATGTTATTTATAATTTCGCGTAATCTCAGTCGAGCGACTAATGATCTCTTTTATAGTCTTCGAGATATTAGTTTGATGATATCTTCGTTTTCTTCGAGAAGAAATCTAATTCTTACACTATACTAGAGGACTTTCCGTCGGTTTTATCACTTTTATCGTCACGAACAATCATTTACAATTTTTCACAAATAAAATCCGATGATCCGATTTTTCAGGCCCGATTTTTTTGCACTATTGAAGATTTCCTAATGCCTCGATTTGGCATTGAAGACATTAATCGTCGTTCCATTGCGTGGTTTCCACATCTCATGTACCGGTAAATTTTTCTTAGCAATTCTTACGTTTTCACTCGATTTCTCGTCGATAGAATATTTTTACCGATATTCTTTTTTTTCGTTTTTTTCTTCTTTCCCTCTTAGTTCAAATAAATCGTTGGATTTCTCTCCCGTTGAAAAATTACATCTGGAAAAATTTGTTGAATACATTTTTTGTTAGATATTCGAAATTTTTTTAGTTTCCTTTTCAACTCTTACAAACTAAGCCCACAATTCCCACTTTTGCGGTGTCGCGTGTCCTTCTCTCCGTATTTTCTCGTACAAAATGGAAGGTGTTAAGCCTTGTTAAGAAAAGTTTGAAAAATCATATCCTCAGTAAAAGTTTTGTGGAAGAAAAAGTAGAAGACAAGTTTTAAATAGAATGAAAGTGCCATTCACACGGCCGTTATTATATTTGGATAACAACGTCGGGCATGAAAACCTATTTCACTTTCTTTCCATCCCATCATTTATTTTATTTTTTTGTTGTTTTGTTGTTTTTTCAGATAGAAAAATATACAACATTATATTGGAAACAAAAATATGAAGTATTAATGTTGCCTAAATGACTTTAACAAAATACAAAATTATTTTAGTCATCAAAATACTTGGAATATTGAGCTAGGATTTTTCAAATAAAGAACCGAAAAAGAAAAACAGATAAAAATCGAGAAAATTATTTAACAAGAAATAATTTGGAAATAATTGAGCTACGATTTCTCTCTTCAATAATAGAGGTATCACGAACTTTTGACATCGAAAAAGACGTTAAAACTTTTGTCCTTTGAATGAAACGAATATAATATGAAAAGTTTAGCCAGAAATGGTAAATTGAGAATGGTAATTGCCTGTCGTTCGCGGTCATTAAGAAGGCGGTACAACCGCCGGTACATTGATGTAACTAACTATCCCGTAGGTTATTCTCGGTTTTTGACTTTCCGCGTGACGCTATCCTACCGCTGTCACAGATCTCGGGCAAAACAATTTCAAGTTTTCAGATTTAAACTCGTGAATTGTGAGACTCGACGAGGGAACGAAGGCTCCCAGCTGGAGGTATCTGGGGGCCCTGAGGAGATTATGACACACGTATATTCCATCGTGCTTCTTCTGGTAATACCCAGTGTCGTGTGACACTCGAGCTTTTCGCAACGCGGAACGTTTTCTCCAGAAGCGTGATGCTCCTCCGGCTGCTTTCACGGAAGTCTTCGCGCTCCTTCACCGGAGACTCGGGAAAAACTTTCGGGCCAACTCTTTCCCTCGTTTCGAGTCAGCGAAGCGAGCACGAGGAGTTAAAGTGTGGAGACTAGCAGCAATGAGAGAGACGGAGAGAAAGAGAGAGAGAGAGAGAATGGCAGGTAACAGGGCTTCTTCACAACTTTTTTAATCGTTCAACCAACAGCAACGTTACCTTCCTCTCGCGTGTGGTGCCCCAGCAGAAGCATCTTCTGGCTTTACTATTATGAGAATCGCGCGAAAGCTCTGCCCACGACTAACCAGCAACAACGCTCAACGAATCTTAAGCTGGAGCGAATAACAGGGCAAAAAGGAAAACGTGATTTTTTAAATCCTTCAGAAAAGTACTCTCAGATATTGGAACAAAGAATTAATTCACCAAGTTGGACAGAAGCTTAATGAATTAATGAAATAATTAAGCATGTAACATTTTTTATTTTTTATTTTTTTATTTTGGAAAAAGATTTTGTCAAAGCTAAGTTGCTGGACATCGGGTTAACGAATTAATAAAAAGAGGGTAGAATAACATTTTATTTAAACTTAAGGAATCTTAAGATAGAGAGAATAAGGGAGAAAAAGAAACACTCGATTTTTAGCGATGGAAAAAAACGTCTCAAAATCATCAATGAGTCATGCGAATAAATTAAGAATCTCTACGATTATTGGTTCTCTATTTTATTTTTTGCAAATAAAAAAGTTACAGATACTAGTATAAAAAACGAGAATAAAGTAGAATAGCGGGAGAAAATAACAAGCGAAGAAACTCTGGTATTACTGGCATTCGAAACGTACCTACGACTAGTTAGTCGTTAAGTAGCAATACTACTGAAGGAATCTTAAGCTGGAACAAATACGAAAGAAAACAAGAACAAAAGATTTGAAGCCTTTAAAAAAGAACTCTGGAAATCTGGAAAATATGCAATCCAAGCAAGGATGCTCGAAGTAATATAATGAATTTGTCATTAAAATTGTACGGGAAAATTTAATGGCAAATGAATAGGATTTGAAAAAAAAAAAAAAAACCAAAAAACCGTAAGGCGAATACAAAAATTAATTTAATCAATGAGGGTCGTAAATTTCCATAATTTCATTCAATAAACATTTATTCTGCAATTAGCTTAGTACTTATTCTCCAACAATTATCAGCAGTTATCACTTTAATAAGTTCAATTTTCTGACTTACGTAAAATAAACAAAATGACCGAAATAATAAAAAGTCCTTTAGGAAAAAGAAATTTTACCTAAAACTGCAAAAATAAATAAACGGCCGAATTTCTTAATTTTCTTTGCTGTTTTTCATGAAATTTTTATTGAAGCCGGTTTTGTTTTCTACTGCTATACAAAAGTTGGAACATTTTTTCATTCAAACTGCTGGTTAATATTGGAAAATAATAATTATGAAAATTATTTTACGTTTCTAGAAGTAATTTATAGAGCCTTAATAATCGCATGAACGTTTTTGTTCTATTAAGCGGTTTGCGTTGATCCCACCATCTCAGAGGATTACTCTGTACCAGACACTTTGCCCTCGTCCTCATAATTAGAGAATTAAGGAGCCAATTGAGGATAAATAAAGCGTAGCTATAATGTGATGTTCGAGAGGCACCTTAAGCGTGGAAGAACCTTTCTCATCCTTCCCCATACCACTCTTGCTGCTTTACCCCCATGATCCTGGTATCTGCTCGGATTCTCGGCACGAGTTCGAGAAGCTCTCAACTTGAAGGGCCTTGACTAATTACGAATCTATCTAACAAGGTATGCTCTCCCATACTTCAAACCAACTTGTACTCATCCGAACAATTTCAAAGTACACTGCTTGAAATAAAAAAACCTAAACACTTACAACTTTTGATAATAACAGTGCTTTTTAACTGGTCTCAACAAAGTTTTGTGCTAAACCACCAAATATCAATTGTTAGTAAATTAACAAATTTCAACGAAATTACATACTAACATGTTTCCATTTTTCCACGGAGTATATAAATGCTAAGCTACATTTTCTTCTTCCGAGTGATTTTGTCCGCGCATTTTTAGTTTTTATTATTTACAAAAAATGGGCATTATCAATTTTTATAATTAAAAAAACAGGCGCTTTTAATTTTTGCTATTCTAGAGAATATATAATTTTTTATATATTTTTTTATTATATAAATTACAAAATTATTCTAATCTTCTAAATTCTATGCAAAGAATATATATATATATATATATTTTTTTTCAGCAGCGCAAAATAAAAATCGTTATTTCAAAGCAGAGTGTTTACTCCTTTTTACAAGGTGCTCCATTTCACGTGAAAAAAAAAAAAAAGTAAACATAGCAAAACGTGACATGTTATCGATTTTCGGTATATTAAATTACAGGAGAAAAATGGTGGAAAGCTGAAAATCCTTGTTTTTCAAGGCACGACCACGTACTTGATTCCCCAGAGGCAACGCTTCTGAGGGTACGTATAGCCTAAAGTAAATTAGGGTCAGCGCAGTGTATGACCATAAAAATGCAGTTTAGGGGTGGATCCTTCAAGGGGAAGATTTTTTTTACCACACCCCGAATCCTCCTTTACGACTTTCTCCTTTAGATCTCCGACTGTGTTGCCCAATAGCTGAAGAATATATCGTAACCATCGTTATCCTATCTTATTCAATCTTCGTCATTTTCGCAAGACAAACTGTCATCCTCGTACGCGGTTATATTCTACAGAACTCTACTCAAACACTAGAATATAAACTAGCTACCGTGATTGGCCTCTAAAACGGGCGGTAAATACAGTTACGACCATAACTGTCTCTTACTATCTCCACTGCTCGGATTGCCAATGACTATGTTCCTACATATGTATACATACTGCCAATCCAAATGTTTTATCAAGTATGCAGCAGCAGTGTTATCCCATTACTTTCGACCTTACATTGCATATTTAATATATTCCATAAATAATTTAATACTAAATCATTTTCTAGAGTACTCTGTAATATTCAACACTTTTTTTCCAACTTGTTATACAGAACAAGAAATATTACTTTTTCATACAAGTTTGTTTGAAAATACCATAAAATAAAAAAATAATGCTGAACAACGGCAGAAAATGGCCCATTATTTTCTCCATTAGTTTAATATACGTCGCGTTTTTAATGAATTTTTACTCAACAACTTTTTTTTAATAACATGTTTGTATATTTTTTTACCGATATGCTGGAATTAAAAAATAATAATTCATCTTGAATTATTTATGAATAATTTGGAAATATCAAAATAACAAAATCCATATATTTAACGTGGAACTCTTCAAAAACATCAAATTAATAATTTTCATTTTATTTTATTTCTCTTTATTATTATTATTTTTATATATGTATTTTATTTAAACGAAATATATTTGTATATATTTATTTCCATTTATTTTACTCGCTATTTTACAATTTTTCTAGACTTTCAATTCTATAAATAATCAATAAATTACAATTATTATTAAAAAAAAAATTACAAAAAAAAAAAAAAACAATGCGATAAAAAGCTATTTTTACCAAAGTTATTAAAAGTTGAATATATTACTGCTTCTCATAAAGTATAAATCAGTTTTTTTTTATCGGTTTCGAAATATGATAATGCCTATTCATTATCTGCATAGTAATTAATGCAAATCGTAGCTCGTCGATGAAACCTTTTATTAACGAACTTGAGCGATTAAGAAGATAAGAGTTGTGAGGGCTGTTTTGAGAAAGATCGGGAGGATTTATGCAACCTGGCCGAGTGTTTTAATAACCCTGGTTTAGTGAGTACTAAAAACTTTATTCCTGTACCGTCTCGAAGACGACAATATCCTATAGGTTGACGAGCTCCACGACAGGATGCGCTAGACTTCCGGTCCGCTTGACTTGCATCAACACCACTACCACCACCACCATCACCACTAACCCGCAATTTGGTTGCGACCGCATTACGTGGGTATGATAGACCGTGAAGATACGCGAAAGAGGCATGCGTCAAATTCTGTCCTGGTCGTCTACTCGACAAACTATATAGGATGCAGACATCCTATATATAAAGATACAAGGATGTGTCTATTTTCTACATACTATCCTTAAACTCCTAGCTATCGCATAAGTCTGTCTCATGGCCAAACCGCACTAAAATCTTTTTTTATCACTGATAAGAATGCAAAATTGTGCGATCATATTGCGAGCTTTAAAATAAATGGACGTAGAGACAGAACTACGGAATTTCAGATTTTTATCCTTTTCACATTTTGTCATATATATATTATTTTTTTTATAAATTTTTAAGACAGAAAATTGAGATTGACGGGAATTAACAAACTGATAAAAAAAACTGGATCAAGAAATTTTAGGTGTAAATGCGTTTGTTATTTGTTTTTTTGTTTTTTGTTTTTTTTTTCATGCAATAAAAATGTAGGAGCGTATTCATAATGGGATAGGAATTTTTTTTTTTTTCTAATTTTCGCGAAATTTGAGGAGATATTTTTTAGAATAAGAAAAATACGACTTGTCAGTTCTTTTTTTATTTATTTGAATTTTTATTTAAATAAAGATATGGGCAGCATTCCTAATGGAATTCGACTATTTATCCTTGTTTTCAGAATTTTTTAAATCTACCTCTTAACTTAAATACTTTTAACCACTGATGGGGATGCAAAATTGTCAGATCATATTGCGAGTGCCACATTAAATTGACGTAGCGACAAAAGTATCAAGTTTAAGGATTTCAACCCTTGAACGCCTTTCCTGTTGCTGAACGAAATTTATTTCTAATTTTAAACACTAAAAGTAGTTAAAAAATAATACTTTTTGAATTTTTTTTTATTTTGCCGTGCAAATACGTTATTTTTTTCTGAAAATAAAAATATGCAAAGCATTCCTAATAAAATTGCACTGCTTGCTAAATTTTTTCAGAATTTCTTGCTTCAAATGAAAAAAGTTATTTAAAAAAAAATGAAACATACGTTGGCAAAATAATTAAACACCCACGGTAAATTCCTAAGGTTAATAAATAAATAAATAAAATCTCCCGTATTCTTTTCATGGTAATGAAAGCGCCTCCCAAAAATCCAAGAATTAAGAGGGAAAGTTTGTGGAAGAGGAGAAAGACACGTTCACCACTCGCAAAAGTAAAATAAAAAAAAAAATAAGAAATAAATGAATAAAGAACTGAGAAAATGATCTCAGTGGCAATTTTTAGTTTTATAATTCACGATTGTGGGACTTTATTGGTCCACTAAAATAAGTTTGCTCTTTTAATGTAAATCGGCGCAGCACTCCCACACACAATAGAAATCCCATGATTTAAGTGATAATGTTTTTAAAAAAGGAGAAAGAAACGTACGACACTTGGGGCTTAATCCCCGATACCGGCCGACGGGGACGTGTTTTCTCGCGTAATATATCCTCGCCCAGGCGTCCGTGAGGGCTGAGGCGGCGGGAGTTTGGCGGTTTGAGAGAGACTGTCGCCGCGTGGCTCGAAAGCTCCGCTCCTCGCGTGCGCTTGCGCGCCGTTCTCCCTTTCGGCGCGCACCCCACGATCGTCGCAAGCGACAGACCCACCAGTAGTCCTCTTGCTTCCTCGCATTTCGACCTTTCAGCTTTTTTTTTTTCACTACTACCTATGCGTTAATTCGATATTTTCTAACTTACGTTCCTTGTTTATACGAATTTTATTCCGAGGGCATTCCATACCAAACGGGCCATTCATTTTCCATCACGTCAATTTTTCTATACTTTGCAAACATAATAATGGAAATTCTGCGAAATTTTTCGAAAAATCGTAATGGTCTGCCTCAACGAAAAAAAATATCATTACTTTAGAAATTTTTTTATTTCTCACCAAAGAATTCTGGAAAATATTGAATTAAATCAGACTTCCATTAGGAATACATTCTAATAATTCTACGTTTTTATTAAATGAAAAAAATGCATTCACACGTATAAAAATTTAAAAACGTGTTTTTTCCATTATTTTGGCTTGAAAAAGTGTCCGTGATATAAGAAATTCATTTTTTGTTTCATGAACCAACTGGGCGGTTAAAGAGTTGAGTTAAACCAACCAATTTATTATTCTGTTTAGTCTCACTAAAAAAAAAAAGAATTTTTGGCGTTTTTTATTTAAACTTGTTAGCTTTGCAATTGTTATCAAATTATCGTGCTTATCATTGTGAATCGTTCTACAATAAGTAGCCATAAATGAGGGCATTAAGAATGATGAAAATAGTCCTTCTTCAAAAATGCTGATAATTCGCAAGCTCGAGACACGAGGACATTTATACTCTTTGATGCGAAATGACATATGCCATGTAACGCCATAAGATCTTGAAGTGTCGAACATTTGATGGCCCATCCGAATACATTTTGTACATAAAACCATCGTTTCGCGAGAAGCACTCAAAAGTTTGAAATATAATCGCACATGCAACCCTGTAACTTTTGATCAGCTGGAAAGCTTTAAAAATTGATATACTCGCATCGATTCCACACTGATTCGGGACACGAGGCGTCGCACCACGATGCACCGATGATCGTCTTTTCCCTCTAAAGTATCGGGGTCGTAACTGCCGACTACGCGACTTACTGGGTCGAGGGAGGAATGAGGGATGACGACAAGGCAATTTCCAAACTTGGGGAGGACTCACCCCTTCTGCCATTGTAACATTTGGTCCGCAACACTCACCAAGAGTTTAGTCGAATACAAAACTACAGCTCAGTTAACAAATTTATTCTTCAGTTAAACTTTAATTTAATGTATTTCAAAATCAAATTTTTCGTTTATCGTCAAAACAATTGGCTTTTTCGTAATCAGCGGATAACCTTTAATCCGCTGATTTTTAAGGTGGCGAAAAGTTGAATTTTTTTTTCGACTTTGGACTACCTGAAAATTCAGAATAACCAAAATTTGAAATTTTCAAATGACCATACATTTTTCAAGTTTTACGCCCATGAGATCGTTTGGAAAAATTACCGAAAAAAATGGAAAGGGGTCAATATTGTCAATTTTGAAAACGTCAATTTTTGACAGCTACCAATTGAAAAATCTTTAAAAAAATTCAGAACGCAACGTATTCTAATTTGTCAAGTACCGCTTTGAAGCTTGAATGGCTTGAAACATTACGAAAAAAAAAAAAAAATCTAAAGTCGCTGTTCCATTATTTTATTAAGTTAAAATAGCCATTTTTTGTAAAAACCCGCATTTCTGGCGAAAGTCTTTAAAAAATAAGATTTTTTATATATGAGTTATACGTTATATCGATGTATTTTGCCCCGCTGAATACAAAACAAGACCCGAAAAAATTATTGTCTATTTCTTTCTTACATACAGGTATTATTGTTTATTAAAATTTTTATAAAAATTCATATTTATAAATAATATTAGAATTTTGTATTCACGTGTGTTTCATTACCTATGGCAAATTTTTGTTACTTCATAAAACTATTCATATAACATAATTTTTCAATCCAGAATTTAAGAGTCATTGGAAATGTTTATACGGTCTCTTCGACAACTTGATATCTAGTAGTTGCAGTGTTGGCAAAGTTTTGTAAGTGGATTACCAGCATAAGCTCAATGTACCAGGTTGTAAAGTCTTGAGCAATGAGAAAAGTGTTGAAAGACACGCGACGTGAGCAAACGGCTGTAAGTTTGCTTCGCATGCAACCGAGTGAAAAAGATCCCTGCTCTGTGTAAATAAGTGATTCTCTGTCTTTCGTCAGACTGCGAAGGTACGAGAAAACACCCGTTGATTCGTCCGTTCGTTCGTTCGCTCGCTCGCTCGTTGCCGAGCTGCACGAGTACACGACCACGTCCACCACCTCTGGATCCCTATACGTATCTCGTTTTCGTTGAACGTTTTCGTCTTTGCAACCCTCTCACGCGCGCTCTTCCACCACCGCCATTGCCACTATGGTGTCATGTCGAGCAGCTTTTCGACACTGAATTTCCGTCTCCAGCTTGCAACACGTCATCAGCTTCATTCATTTTTCACAGTGACTTTGAGATACGACTTTTTTGTATTCAACCTTTTTCTTGTTACCTCCGTGTGAAGATTTTTGGATTTAAAAAAAAATGTTGCTTCAATCATCGATGTTTTAAAAAAATCTAACAAACAACAAAGTTAGATTAAAAAATTGGGGATTTTTGTTATGACATATTTTAATTTTTTGTTTTTTTGTTTTAATCATCGACGTTAAAACAGCTTTTCTATACTGAATTTCCGTCACCAGCTTGGAACACGCCAGCTTCATTCATTTTTCACAGTGTTACGTTGAGATACGAATTTTTATTTCGCCAACCTTTTCGTTGTTAAAACAGCTTTTTCACACTGTCACTTTGATGTACGACTTCTTTTTTATTCCACCTTTTTGTTGTTGCCTCCACGTGAAGATTTTTTAAAAAAGAATGTTGCTTCAGTCATCGTAGTTTAAAATAAAACCTAGCAAACAGCCAAGTTAGATTAAACAATTGCGGATATTCATTATGGCATTTTTTTTGTCTTCAACCTTTTTTTTGTTACCTCGATGTTAAGATAAAAAATTTTGTTTGTTGGGTCATCGAATCATCAAAGTTAAAACAATAACGAAATTGTGCAGTTAGCTTTAAAAAAAAAAAGTAACGAAGATATCGGCGTATACTTATAAAAATATTATGTAGAAATATCTTCAGCAATTAAATATCGAAATTTCATATTGGATGTTGTCACATTGAAAATGGAGGATTTAAAAAGAAAAATTTGTAATATGTCGGTGATGTCTTTATTGAAGAAATTATTATTTGCTGAGATACAAAGGTTATGGACGTTCTGTGTTTTGATATGAATTTATGTTTGAGAAAGGTCAGCTTCGTATTATCTTTAGTGACGGGAATTGACACTGAAGAGCCCATAGAGGATATGCCAGTTACGGAGAGTTTTAGCAATTTCCCTCGATTTCGAGAAAAGCCGTTGCAGTTTATGACAAAACTTTTGGTCATTTCACTCAATTTCCAGAGTTACACTTCTTGAGGATTGTTGCAGCCATTTCAGTTAATTTTCCGCAAGATTGTTATACTTTTTCCGTATACTTTTAGGCATTACAGTCTATTTTCAAATAGCCTGCTACGCTTTTTGACGGCACTTTTGGTAATTTTAGTCAAGTTTTCAAAAGCCCCGTTACGTTTTTACGTTTTTAGAACATTTTTTACCATTACACTCACTTCGTAAAAAGCTTGTTGTATTTTTTAGGAAAATTGTGGCCATTACCCTCAATTGTCTATGGGCCTATAACATTTTTGGGGATACTTGGCTATTTTCCTCAAAAGGACCATTATGCTTTTTGGGGCCGTTTTTGTAGAAAAAAGAAAAATCGTTCCACTGAAAATGTTTTCACATAAAAAATAATATCCCTTTTAGAAATCCATTCTCATTACTCCACAAAAAAGTTATTAAATTAAGTAACGTTGAAAGTGTCCATATCTTTCACTCAACAAGATGATAAAATCTGTATAAATCATAAAATAATCAATTTAACGAAATTACCACCTTTTTTCTATCTTCCACACTTTTCATCTATGGTGATAACTTGTTCAAAGACTCAATTATATCAAAACTTGGTTATATGCTGGAGCCATTTCTCGGCCAGTGGGTGCATTATGCATGTATGCACTAGGGAGACCTGGACCTATTACGGAGCCAAGAATTTCCACTAAGACAAAGGAAAATTAATCGGGACCTTTGACAAAAGTGAAGCTTATTACGAAAGTTCGTCTTACCAGTGGATTATTAGACATGCAAGATTTTCAGACTTTCCTTCATCATTTACACCATACCTTGCCCATTTTCTTATTCTCACTTTCAGGTCTTAAAACTTGGCATCAAAGCCACTATTATCTTTACATTTTTCTTCATTCTCTATTTACTTCTTTTAACGTCTTTATTTTTTTTTTTTACGTTTCCCACGTTTAACGACCAAAGCCTTTATGGTTTTTGCTCTCGGTTTATCTTCGCTACGTGGCAGCTATATTCTCACGTGTGTGAAAATTTTATTGGCAAATGAAAATTGCGAGAAAACATCACGGAGACCGGAGAGAGAGAGAGAGAGAGAGAGAGGGAGACGAGGACAACTCGTGTCATTATTACAGCATGAGTTTTGATGAAATGTAACGAGCACTTGCGGTTGGCTAAAGGAACTGTATAGTTGCGACGGAGATAAACTTTGGGGCTCTCCGCCACCTACAATAATGAACTCCATAAGCTCTATTGGGGTATCCCATGCCAAATGGGTCACTTCAATTCGCGTGAGCCCAAAAATGTTATTATTATTACAAAAAATGCATGAATTTTTGTGACGATCTCTTTAAGTAGTAGTACTAGTAGTAAAAGTGTAAAATTTAAATATTATTTTTTTAAGGGTTCTTACAATATTTAAATATTTAACAAAATCGGCAAAAAAAAAAAATAAGAAGAGTATGACCAAAAATTTAACAAAAATAAAAATCGATTATGCATCTTTGAAATTTTGTGAAAAAGAAAATTATCGTATCGTACGAATATTTAACAAAATCCTACTGTTCCATGAATATATAGGATTTTTAATAATCCAAACCGTCATTTACAGAGTGGTAGAAGACCGAGAAAGAATACAATTACGATTGGATTTTAATATTTACGATGTAATGAAAATCGAAAAAGGAACTTGCGACTATCATTTTTTTATTTCATAAATATATTGTTATGGAAGAATATAAAATGTATTTTTGTCCCTCAGCCTTAAATATAAATGCGAATAATTGCCGCTGCTTTTCACAAAAAATATGACTCTATCGATGATAATTAAGCCTCTTTTTCTAATAAAGACCATTTTGCATGTCGTTATTTGGAACACTCCTTAAATTTCATTTCCGTAGCCTATTTTTAGGAGAATAAAAAGGCATATTATCTAAAAGCCAATTTTTATAAACACATATCCGATATATATCTAACATTATAGTTTTTTAAAATTAAATTTACGAGAAAAAATACCTTAATATTAGCCATATCGGATATAAATTCTACAACAAATTCTAAATATTTAATATATTTCATGATGTACGTACCAAATATCTGAAAATTCGAAAAATATCTAGGATATATCCAAGAATATATCAAATATATCTTTTAATGTATACTATTTCCCTTCAGGAAGTGACGTTTTACAGTTTATATTCCGAGATAATGAACAACTTTATAGTTGAGAATTCAGAAATACGGTCCACTTATTATTACTATAATTATTATATTTGTGAAGCGATTTTGGTTGCATGCAAACACTGTGTAGATGCGCTTGGCATGGAATGCTCTTGCTATAGAGCATGAAGGGAGAGTCACGTTCGTGCAATTATAGCACTGGCGTACCCAAGTGTAATGTCCACTAGTGTGTACACAGCTGTAATGTCCTCGACGTGTTTATCACGCTCATTGCTTCATTCCAACTCTTAAGTGTTTACTACTCGAGAGATTCGTCCCCACCCTTTGCACTCTCTCTCTCTCTCTCTCTCTCTCCTTTTCTTTGCGTTGGCGCTTCAACCCTTTTCTTCCCAGACTATAAGTTTAATGGGAAATCATAGGAAAACGATTTACCGTCACTAAACGACGGATTGTAAACATTTTGTTACGCGTGTTCGTAGAATGAGGTAAAAAAAAATTCCCGTCCACTTAAGCAACGGTGCGTGTGTAAGTAATTACCGCCAGCAGCGTAGCACAGATACGATATAGATTCAACCCTGTCACCGGTAACGCTCGGCATTAAGTAGTGGCAGTAAATAAGCAGTCGGACATCCGGGTAAAGTGAAATCCTCTCGTTTCGCGCGAATCTCCAGCCACCGAACTTTCCATCCACGTTTTTTCCACCCATTTTCCTTCGCCTCTTTCGTACCAACTTTAATACCTTCATATCCTGTACGTTTTTTTTACCAGGACGGGTCTACCACTCTCACAGTCAACATGACAAAAATACATTTTTTTTTTATATTTAGAAACAAAAATGTATTATCTTTTTACAGAAACAAATGAAAATACTTTTTTATTGTTATTTAGAAAATGTTGGAATCAAATTTTTTTTTAAACTGATAATGTTATTCTATTAAATTCGGAAATATTATTATTTATTTATTTGTTCGTGATTAATCCATACATTCTTAAATAATAGCTTAAGTCAATTTTAAAGAATTCGAGAAAAATTGTGAAATTTGAAGAGAAAAAAATCGTCGTCCTAGGAGATTTTAAGAAAGTTGATTTAAAATAATAATTATGCCAAAGAGTTATTGATACATTACAACAATAAAAATAGTTTGACAAGTTCGATAGGAATTTTGTTCCCACGATATGCATTTATTGATTTTTCCAACTAAACATCACTTTTAAAAGAGTATACTCATAATTTAAAATTCTATTTTTATTTTAAGGAATGTTTGAAAAGTCGCTAATTTGAAGCAAGTAAATTTATTTATAATTCATTTCTCGATATGATTACAGCGATTAATTTTGTTTCGAATAAATATTTGCAGTGCATGTAAAAGATATCGTCGAAGGGTTCCATTTTTTTAATACTCGTCATTATATTCCGTTAAAGGATTTATTTTCATATCTACAAGGATAAAATCAAGTCGTCCCCTTATAATCCTCGGATGCGTTCAATCTCTTCCTTATTCACCTCATTTTCTCTATCTTTCGTCTTCCAACTCATTTCTCAACTCAACTGACTCCAACCATGGTACAAATAAATCCACACGAACCACCATTAAGTCGTAGATGCTCGAACAATAATTACTGTATCTCTGCCCGGAAATGTCTTCATCGTTTACCTTTTCCCGTTCGCATCGTTACCTCTTTCTCACTCTAATGTTTCGCAAAATGTTTATCGATGTCAGTTTTATGCCTTTATCTCACTCGCCCTTTCGTCGACTCATCAACGAGCAGTTTTGCTCAGAAAATTGATCGAAACGCTTTTTTACTATCTTTATTTTTTTATTTTTTTTAAATCAATGAAGTTTCTTATTCGGTCCACATTTTCTCTCACTCTTTTTTTACTGGGTAATGAAAAGCCGATACTGATTACATTTTGCATCATATCTTAAAGCCCTAAAGGAAATCTGAGCAGTTTTTACAGAAAATTGTTCGAAACACCTTTAATCATGGAAACTTTTTTTTTTCTTTTTTTTTTCTTTTTTTTTCTTCTACGAATGTTCTTATTCAGTGTGTATGTCTTTCTCTCTTTTTTTACTGGGTGATGAGAAGCCGATCCTGATTACATTTGGCATTAAATCTTGAGAGCCCTAAAGAAATAAAAACCTTCGGGGAAAAGGCATCATTCGGCTTTTCAGTGTCACTCAGCTCTGATTGTTTTTCGAGTAGGTATGTACACGTCCGATTGAAAAGTCTTAAAATACCTTTGTTTTATCCCTTATATTTTCGTCTTTTTCGTCCCTACTCAATTTTTAGACACTCCGTCGTCGACGTTCAACATCTTGAAACATCGATTTGCAATAAATTTCACGATTTTTTGGCACCCTTATTTTTCGCTAGATTTCCCTCGAGTGCTCGCTGTCGGTGTCCTCGTCGTCCCTACAGTCACCTCCGAAGCACTTAGCTTCGTTTAAGGGAGTACACGGAAGATTTCTGATCATCGCTGGGCACACTATTTAAACAAATAAAATACAATTGAAAATTATATCGAAACTCAAAATAATCGAAAAATATACCAACACGAAAGTGAAAAGAAAATAAATTATTTAAAAAATTAATTATTCGCAAGCGAAACTTAATCATAATTACACTTGGACGGTAAAATTCAATTCGATAGTTTAACATTTTTTTAAATTGGCCATTTTACATAGTTTAAAGTTTAGTAAACATCAGTAATTCTTTCAAAAATTCATGTATAGAAATTTAAAGACATGTATAGGAATTCCTACATATAGGAATGTATATAATTCCTGTATAGGAATTTTCATTTCGATAGCTAAATATTTGCACCAATTGGATTATTTATCAAATTTTTAAAAGATTTGTAATATCTGGAAATTACTATGGCCATATCAATTGTGATAATAATTATCAAGTATAAAGAAGTACTTCCAATTCACTGGCGTGCCAAGTTACAATTCGATATTTCAAGCGGTTCTAAAGTTATAAGATATTAAAGGGTGAAATTCGTGCCAGGTACAGACATTTTTGACAGACCACTTTTCTGAACGTTTTAGTTTGAGAAAATGTTGAGTATCTTGACATTAGAATATTGGATAAAAAAAGGACCAACTAAACGAAATTCCTATATAACCACGGAAAATTATATTTAAAAAAAAATTAATTTTCTAGAAATGAAAATATATATTTACTGTATATAAAGTAAATAAATGAAATTTGTGGCATAACTTACCTCCCACTTCTACAATCGGTACTCCTAGTCCATATGAAGTAGTCGTTCCATTCGAAGTATCCTTACACCCAGAACAAGAGGATCCTTGTCGAGGTGGAACGTATCCTGAAGAATTAGCATGATTTTCGAGGCTAAAGGGGGACCTGCATTTTGATGTTTGTTGAAATTGTCGAGAGATCCCCGGAGCTTGTCTCCTGTCGTGCTGATCTCGTCCACAGCAAGGCTCATTCGATATTGCGCTGCCACAACATCCGCCCCCGCAACAACTCTTCCTCCACTGGCCGCAGCCATTAGGAGCAGAATTTCCAACTCTGGAGAAAGTACAATTGTTAGCTAAAAATTTATTGTATTAACAAATGGTTTTAAAAAAATATACAAAACAATAAGACCCTTGAGTGAACAAAATAACAAATTATTGTAAATAAATGAAAAAATTAATTACAAAAATTCGTTTGAAATTTGCTTTTAAAAACGTTTAATCGAATTAATTGATGACTTCTTAGAATTATCATTATTTAGTATTCTCGAAAGTGTACAATTTTTTTCAGAATTTTTTCCTCTTCGAGAAGTCTTAAAATTTTTATAAAAATACTTTTTTATTTTATTGCATTTGAATATTTCAGGAAATAATTAATGGGACGCACGCGCGGAAAGGTTTTGTGTTCTCTAACTCGGATCAACCCAAAATTACATCGCTATTTTGGTGCAGATAGCTTGAATGATACAAAAAATTGATATACTTAAGGAGTAAAACATTTATTATTGGTCGAAAAGAAGAATAGAAGCGGAATAAATGAGATATTCGAACTATAAATGTCTTTAATAAAGCGCGACTCGAATCAGGAAACGGAAAAGCTACTCCGTCTTTCTGTCTACAGTCCAATCGATTCCGGTCCACGTCACCGCAAAACTTATCCAAGATTCTATTACTGATAGCTCACAAAGATGTGCCGAATACTACAGCTTTTCCTTGCACTGCTGGGGATCTCATCGTTCGGCCGTTCATCGCCGAAGCTGTCGTTGACCTGATGTGAAACGATCCATAAGGTTATATACATTTTTTAAAAGATCATCCTTAAATAAAATAATGAAACATTATAAAACTATATGTATATATTTTTTTTATTGTTTATTAAGGTTATATAATTATTTTCGATATTTTCTAGTCTTCAATAAAACTAGTCCACCAAAATAAATAATTAATATATTTACCTGCAATGATCACACATTATAAATTAATTTTCGTAAATTATTTGGACTTTTACTAGAATTTTGATTCAAAATTTAGAAATGTGTTTGTGAAATTTCTTTATTGGTGTCAAAGTGGTCCGATAAAAATGTCAAAATGTTATAAAAACGGTACAGACTGAAGGCAGTTGTAGTAAAACCGACCACTCGTTTTATTAGATCGTCCTTTTTTTTCACGACTTTTCTCCCACGCCTTTTCTTCTTTAATATCATATATACTGCTTCACCTGCGTAGGAGTATTTTTTAGTATCATATTATTCCTAATTCCGGTAAGGTGCGGATGCTTCGCGCTCTTCGAGGTTTCTTGAATGAAAATAAATTTTTTTTTATGAGACGAATGTTCATGAAATCGTAAAAACTTTTTATTGAATTACATGCCACCGTTAATGTAGTCGGAAATTATGATATACACCAGGAGAGTTGTCATTTTTGTGAGACTGCATTCGCACCGTTGCTTGTCATTTTTTTCCCACTCTTGCCATTTTCATTATTTCCGTTCTTGCTCTTCTCATCCTTGCAACATCCTGATTGACAGCAACCTCCAGCTGCTTCTCTTGCCCTGCAAACAAATTCACATGAAAAAGAGAGGGACAATTCTTTTTTGTAGCCAAAAATATTTTAATTGCGACAAAAGATTTTTTTATAGGAAATATACGATACTTGCAGCAAAAACTGTTTTATTTTCAGCGAAAATATTTCATTTCCATAAAAAATGTTTCATTTGCAACAAAAATATTTAATTTGCAGCTAAATTTTCGAATAAACATTAATGTACATAGATCGGCTGCCATGTTGTTTTTCTGCAAAAATTTTGGTTGGCTTGATAACTATTTTTGAGGTACTTCCGCGCTGGTTTTGTGTTTCTGGCTCGCTGTACCTATTTTATTTTTCCTTATTTTCCTTTGTTTAACGCCATCGCCCCAAAACCTTTCTATCGATAATCGATTACCCACTTTAAGGCTATCTGGGGCCGCAGCAACTCTTCTTCCCGACCTCTTTTGAGTTAGACCCTGTACCACCACTGCAGCAACCCCCAGTTTCCTCCTTCGTACCAGCGCAGCACTTAGAGCCGCAACATCCACCCGCCGCCACCTCCTGTTTTTTGTCTCTGCACAGCCGTCGTTCCGATATCGTGTTAATTCCTTGCTCTTAACTCAACGAAATAGTACTTGTGAACGGCGTAACTATTCTTTAAAGCTCCCGAGAAAAGTTTTTAAAATCCGCTAATCAAGTGGTGCCATTTGATAAAAACTATTTTTCAGGGCAATCAACTTTTTAACCAGTTTATTATTATTATTATGAAAACCGTAATCAGAATTGATGTTTTTTTTAATTCGTTCTACTTGCAGAATAATTATTATTCCCGTTATCCTGAGCTGGCAGTGATAAATGCACAAGTTATTATAAATATTTAAAAATAATTGAAAAGGTTAAAAAAAGTAAACGACTAAAATGCTCAAAAGCGTGACTTATTTTCGCACTTTTTGCTACAGCATCCACCCAAATCCTTTTCCTTTCCTTTATCAACCTCCTCTTCCTTCTTCTTCTCTCCGCTGCAAAGAGAGAAAGAAATCTTTTTTTTCCGTCCTTTTTTTTTTTTTTTTTTTCAATTTATCGACACAACATATTTTATTCAAATTACTCACTGTTCACATTTGCAAGTAACCTGTCCACCGTATCCTTTCTGGCCGGTAACTTTTCTGTAATTGTAACCAAGAAATTGGAATAACAATTCATAGTTATGAAGCTTAATTTTTATTCTTTGCGCACATTTTTAAAAATAATTTCTCTTCTATTCAAGTAAGTTTAGAAAAAAATGTTAACTCACGAGCAATGGTCACACATGACGAAGCCGAGCTAGGAAAATTTATCTGTCTGGTAATCAGCAACTTGTCACTAATTTTTCATCACGAGACGATGATTATTCAACACACGATTGAATTTTGCTATTAAAAATTTATACAAAAATTATGGCCGACTCTGTCAATGCCGGAAATCTTGTTAACTAAAATCAGATGTTTCAATGTTATAATTGACAGTCTTTTGTCTCGACTCTGCCTCCTTGACTCACTCGTCTATTCCTTTTATTTCAGTTTTTTTTTTTTTTTTTTTTTTTTTTTTTTTTTTTTTTTTTCATGACGATCTGTAATACGACAGAGTCACATTAATGTTGTATTTTCAGTTCCAAGCATTTCAAAATTAACCTTGTGACAAGAAAAAGTAAATGAACAAGCAAATCTAACCCAAGCTTTTTTATCAATACTTGATTTCCATAAAAAAAAGATGCACATGATAATTAGGAAGAAAATGTGAGAATGTAAAAACTAATACTGTAAAGTAATAATTTTTTTAGGATGAGGTACTTAAATATAAAAGTAGCTGTCAATACATAAATGAATAAATAAAAACAGCTTTATAACCCATATATTGAGAATAATTATAACGAGACATGTTACAATTGTAAGATCTGGAGAAAAAAATCGTGCACGCGTCCAGAAAGAAAGAAATAGAGCTTGGAAAAAAGGGAGTGAAGGAAGTACGAGAAACCTTTACGTTTCATTGCTTTTTTTTCCTCAGCAAGGTTGCAAGTCGTATATTTACGGTTTGTACGTGGCCAGTTTGGAATCGGATCATCCCTTGCGAATAAGGCCTACGCATACATCCGACACCGGATTTACCCTTGAGCAGGGGTGTACTCACCCTTCCCCTCGTATCCCTTGTGGCTGGGCAAACGTCTTGCGAATAGCCAGGCTATCCGTTGATACTGCACCCTAGAGAGCTTGCCATACATATAGACATACAAACACACGTATAAAGTACATAGAATCCCTATGCCCTTCAAAGCAATAGGAATCTGCATCGTCCTGTGGGTCTGCGTGTCGATGACGTGCCTATATCTTGTATACAGTATGCATCACATGATCCAAATCTTCACAGGCCAGGAAATGTCGTGTCGTTGAAGACACGAGCGGAGACTGAATTAGGATCGAGGGTAAAATCTCGGTTCTGGGCGCAATCTCAAGTGATGTTGAAATGTCTTCTTCATCGGATATTTCGAATGGAAATTCAGATGCCCTTAAATTCCTCGTTACGCATATTATTTCCCCTTCGCAATTAGAAGACGAAAAAATAGTTGATAAACTCTTGGAATGTTTGTCTTCTCTTGTCGACGGAGGCACGTGAAAATCATGAAAAGTAAATGAAACTGGACTTTTCACGCATGAAATATTTTACCTTGATAAAAATATCGCTGAGCAAGCACAAAACCGAAACATTTTCATAAGTGGGTTGTTTGTTTTTCACAGGCCAGGAATTTCCTTTTGGAGATCCTTCGTGAAAGTTACAAAGTAATGCAGTAAAAAAAACATACCGCACAAGGAAAAATAGTCATGATCAAAGAGGAATGATTCTTGACGAATAAGATCAAAATTTCACATGTAGTTAAATAATAATCAAGTCTTTTGATTATGCACGTAATTATAAAATTTGAAAGGTATCATCAGACGAGAAACTTTTCTTGACATCAATTCCATTTTATTTCTGGAATATTTCAGACAATCAGTAAATGCAAAGGGATTCCTTCAATGGCCATTGAGATGCAAAACTATTATTCTGCTACCACGAACCTTTAACCAGCTGTCGAGTGCACCATTTCCAGATTTTGCTTGGTCAGAACTATGTAACTGAGGTGGACTTGGTTCACTGCAACATGGGATTTAGCACAACGGCTTTCATCACTTGTTCTTCCTAAACTACCACCCCATACCACATCTTTCACTGTCCCTCTCACTCTCTGTATCACCCGTTTACTGGGTCAAGCCACAAAACCCCCAATCCCCTGTACCTCTGCTTCACTTTGAGCTTGCTCACAGAACCCAGATCTTACCCACCTTCCTAATTCACTGCCTGCTCGTGTCTTCAACGAAACGACGTCTCCTAGACTCAGAAGCTCTCGACAATATAATGAATATATATACATATATATATATATATATATCCATGATACAGACACGTCATTGACACGCAGACCCGCAGGACGATGTAGATTTCTAGTGCTGAGCTAAATATTGTTTATTATTATGTTTTAAATATTATGTTTATAGTTGGAATATCTCATTCATTTTGTTCACTCTTTCGGACCAAAAAAAAGATCTCATTTTTTAAAAATAGAAATATAAACATTTTATAGCACTTTTATTATATTTTATCATTTTCCTCAAATATTGGTATTCACTGGAACATCGGAATGAAAAAAAAAAAAAAAAAAAAATTCAAAATTGTACTATTTTGTTTTTTTATTTCATTTTAAATACTTTGTCCTTGGAATTTGTGTGGCTGATGATCTGACGTTGAAAAAAACGCATCTTCACTCTGTTGTTATATTAAATAGAGATTTTTAATCGACATGTTTACAATTGGATCGTTTTAGCGATTGAGAGTATCGATTGGTAGACTACAATTTTGAGTAACCTGCTGTGCGTAAAGTTGTGGTTTGTTTGATTTTGTTATTCACGTATCTCTTCGCTGCAAGTGGGAGTAAATGGTATTACAGGCGAGGGAGCGCTTTGAAATCGGCCGAGTATTTCCACACGAGCGCATCTTTATTGCCTGCTCAATAACGTCATGTAAATTACAGGCACGTTTCACGGGCTGGTCTGGTCTGTTCCTGGTCCTGACTATCCCGCGACGAGTGGTGGGTGCCCACTACGTGTACCTTGTACTACGTGCTTTTTCGGTGGTAGACGCGAGATGACCTCACTGACCCACTCGATTGCTTCCCTACCACCAGCTTGCACATACTTTTACCCTGGTTCTCTCTCCAACTACCAAATGTCTGCTCCACCATTTTCCTTTCACTATTTTATCACCGTAGAATATTCCGCAGATTCGGAACTCTCAACGTGTAAATGCATTTTTTATTAATGGAATAAAATCGTAGATTAATATTTCTAATAAAATCGCATTCTTTGTGAAATATTCTAAACGACTTTTGCAACGTTCTTATTACTGTCAATCAATCTTTTTTTTAATAGATCTAAAAATGTAAGATGGAATTCAAATGCAACAGTTTGTAACATTTTTTTTTTTAGATTAAACTATTAAGATTTTTGCTAATCGATTCTTAGATAGCTAAATTTGAGTTCGAGTTGAGCTAATTAAAGTACTTGAGTACTTGAAGATTTCAACTCTTTGTCAGCTTCCGGATTCTCTATCATTTATTTGAAAATAAATAAAATGTATTTGGGTCATAAAATATGTTGAAATTGCAACGTTGATCGTCTCGGCTCCGAACGTCACATGTTTAGTTTATAAACAAATGATTACTTTAGCAACCATTTTCTTAGTTAGTTGAAAAACTCTTGTCATCGTGATAAGATGTATCGAAGTTTTTATTCAATAAATATTTCCTTATTTTATCTTAAACGTCCGTGAATCATTAACGAACGAAGTTATAACAAAATAAATTTGGGTAAATTGATATATTATATTTGTTCGAATCTGTTGATAAGGTTGAAAAACAATGTCACATTATTCGGATTACATTTCCCTTACGGACTTCCGGGTTGTATTCAGCAACGACAATAAAAGTAGAATAGGAGGAGCGTCCGTATTGATAGTTTGTTTTTCGTGAAAATAGGCCCTTGCGCGTATATATATTAGCCTGATGGAGAAAATGACCACTGAGCTGATTATAGGATCGGAGAGGCAGTGGAGACAGTCAGCCGCGACGCCAGTGGTTGATCCTAATCTCGTGACAGTCTGTATGGGCAATCGGATGTTCCTGCGGTCGATCAATCAGGATTTGACTGATAACGGAGCTGGCGATCACAGTCTATTATGCACTTCCAGGAACGATCGCCTCCAGCGATGCATTCTCAATAACTGATCATTGAAACACCGAGACATATATTTCCTGCAAATTTTTCAAAAATCTCATTTTATTACTCTAAGCACTTTTCATTAATTTTATTAATTATTAAGAATCTGAATTTTTTTCCCAAGTATTAAACATTTTCTATCATTTTGTTTTTAAATTAAAGTAAACTTAATCAAAGAAATTGTGTTGTTTTCTGATTTTCATATGAATTGCGCAAAAAAAAGTCAATGCAATGTTAGGGGTGAAAAATAATGCAACATTTCAAGTGCGTAACTTTTGAAATAAAATTATTCATAAAAAAATCACATATATATGAAAAAGGAACTTCCTATTCGTTCCTAGTGTGTATTAATATTGGCGATGAAAAATCGCTTTTAGTACAGAAAACGGTGACGAAAACAAACAAAAAAATTGCCAAATTTCCTTATTGCGCGCATTTTTTATTTAATTTTCTCTTATGGATTCTAAATTCACGCCCATCTTCTAAAAATTCTAGACGATATCTTTCAATTTCAATTTTGTTAAGTAGTTTTTTGTCATAATTAACATTTTAGTCTACTGTAACTAAATAAATCTGCGAAAGAAATAATGTTAAAATTAAAACACAACCAAGATGAAAAAATTATTAATAAATACGAAAATGCACAAATTAAAAAAAAATCACAATTTGCCAAAATGAATTTTCTTCAATTTTGTTTTGTTAATGGCCTTAATAGAAAATAATAGTATAATACTTTTTCAACAACCATAAATAATAATATGTACGTATAGAGTATAGAAAACATAACGAAACGCTTGGAAAGATAGGTTGGGTTGTGCACTCGGCTCGGTGATCCACGAGAATTTCTCTCCGTTGTCATCACGTGTTTGTAATTCAGTAGTAAATCCGTTGCGTATGTACAACACGCGTGAGCACGTCGCCGTAGTAATATACAGCTACTCCGCCGGTTACCCCCACGAGTTTATACACTGCATTAATGTAGCGTGCTCTTGTCGACGACAAGATCATTGCTCGCATTGACCACACATTGTGTGCTGCTTGATGATGTTCAGCATCGAGCTCCAGTCTCGCAGAACTTGAATCGATATTCCTCTACATTCTCCCAGTACCCAATCATAATTTATTCACGTAGTGAATTAACGAGTCTACGAAACGAGTTCGACAACGCTCGTTGTTCTATATATGGGTCATTCCAGACCAAGTTGGCCATTCATTTGTCATCACGCCAATTTTTCTCTAATTTGTAAGCATAATAATGGAAATTCTGTGAAATTTAGAAAAAAAATCGAATTGGTCTGTCTCAACGAAAAAAAAAAAAATAAAAATTAGTATCTTGTCAAGAAATGAGGGAATTTTTTTAAACTAAAAAGTTCATTTAAAAACCTTAAATTTTATACGGGAACAATTTTTTTGTACGATCGATAATTTAAAATATTCGCTGGATATTAAAAGAAAAGTGAAATAAAAAAAGTCGTTATTAAATTCTGGGCAAACCATAGGTGCTAAAATTTGTGATGCTCTAAACGACTTTTGAAAAAATTATAAACTCTTTTTACGAAAATGCTAAATTAGGGTGGCTCACTTGATATGGAATGACCCATATATATACAAATATATGTATATATAACGCATTCTACCCAGTATGCAACGGTCAAAAAGTTGACCATTCTCAAATAAATCGAAATTTAGTCAGATTACATAATTATATCGAAAGGGTCGGTGTAATTTTTCTTTTTTCAAAATTTTTGGATCGCATTTTTTTTAGTTATACCAAATGTCAAATTTTGAAATGAGTATAGACAAATATTTAACATTATGACACTCCGAATGCAGCCAACGATAAAAAAAGTGGTTTCTGTACACATTTGACAGTATTTTCTGCAAAATTTTTGTAACAAAAGTATTTTTTACGAAAATAGCCATTTTTTTCGATACGGTATTTTATAAATTTAGTAAGTTCACCTAAAACTGCAACTTTTATGTCTCAACAATTTTTCTCTACAATCTTAAACTTCCGAAATAGAAAAGTTTGTAGAAAAATATTATAAATTTGGAATGACTAAAGAAAATGAGGTCCAGAAATTCGAAAAAAAATTGACTCTAATCCTTTCGATATAATTATGCAATCTTACAAAATTCGATTCTTTTGCGACTGCTCAACTTTTTCATCGTTCGAAACCGAATGGAATGCCTCATAGATGTATTAAATTATATATACTTATATAGATATATATATATATATATATATATATATGCATTGAAAAAGAGGACTGTAGGGTATATGTATTTGTACATGATTAACGGGCTAGCGTTCGATTCACGACCTCTGTCGCAATTGGTTCTTCCGGTCCAATTTTTACGTTCAGTATTGAATTTATGCCAAATTTTGAACATCGCGATAAACGGTGCATGAAATACGCTTTTTTATGGCAACCACGAGAACAATAGTTTTTCATTACTGTAGCCATTATAAATAATTATTTTTGTACCAAAACAATATTTACAGCTCTGATTGAGTTTGTATACAAAATGAAGAGTATCGTTAAGAAATACGATTTGCAGGGCTGGTGAAAAATTGATTTTGTAGAGGTTTAAAATTTTTATCGCGGAGCACTGAATTTTCTACGACTAAAAATTTATTTGTGTCGCTCAATAGAAAGTTTTTCGAATCGTTGAACCACCGAGCGAGCTTTTCAGCATTTTGTAAGAATTATATATAAAAACTCTATAAACAATATTTTTAATGCCAGAATCCAATTTACAGAATAATAGAGCGTTTATATAAATTGTAGAGCAATGTTGCGGAAGATTTTATAACTGGGAATTGAATTTTCTACGCTCAAAAAATTTATTTCTGAAATACAAAGAGAATTTTTTCGATAATTTATTTGTCTTCCACGATTGCAAAAGACTTTAAATATTAATTTCGTTTCAAATTTTACCAACACAAATTTATTTCAACTTTATTCTTGATATACAAAGGAAAAAAACTAATATAATAAAAATGCACTCGAACAATCACTTAAACGAACTTGTGTCAAGTTTTTTTTTACTTAACTGTTCTTTAAGTTCCTTCTTTTTTCCTTAACCCATTCTCTGGTCTCGACTGATACATTGTTCGAATGGTGCGAAATCGACGTGCTAAAGCATCTGCACTATTGACGGGAAATACGTTGACGAGGAACGTTAAATATGTATATAGAGGTGGCATCTAATACTACGTTCAATCGAGAGACTTTCCTCGTCGGTTGGTTGTGGGCGTCGGTGCCGATTTATTGTCCTACAAAAAGCTCAAACATGTCGTTGGAAAGCAGCCAGCTCCGGGGTTGAACGATATCGCTCGCTCTACCGGATACGTCTCACGTCGTACACCTGCGTGTCCTCTTCCGCTTTATTCGCAAAGATAAAAACTTTGTACTCGTCTCATTGCACTAATTATACACTAAAAAGGCTGCACACTTTTCATCATTTATTCTCAAACAATAAATTATAGTTCTTGTTGAAACAAGAAAAATATTATTATTTTACAAATCCAAAGAATAAAGAAACGAACTAATTTTTTTTTTATTCATCATTTGGTTAATTCAACAATGGAATAAATAATACAACGATAAATTGTTAAAATTGAAGAATGAACGTAATCACAGATACGTGTAATAATTTTTATTCGAAATATGCATATAATAAGTAGACAACATAAGTAATTTGAAAATAATAATTTGGCAAATCAAAAGAATAGATAAGTGAAATAAAAAATAAATTCCGGTCGTGTGTTTTTTTTTTTTTTTGTTTGCTAGATTCAGTGTGCTAGCTCATCGTGGATCAATTTGCGCTATTGAACTTGACATAATTCTTCGCACGTTGTTCATACACCTAGCGTGTCCCATTCATCCATTTGCCCCTTTTTTGTGCTTTTTCTCTATCCTCGTCACACTCATTTTCGTCTTCCATTCAATTGGTGCCTAGCGCAGAAATGAAATTAAAACTTTTTCGGTCAATCATACGTAGCCGTCCCAACAGTACCGTTTCGAGCGTGTTCCGCCAAGTGTCGACGTGGAATTGGGTCACAATTTCTCTTTTTTACTCGGTCAACTGTGAAAACCACGCTCACCCTACCTTTTCCTTGCACCTCTACATCTGTGCCTTTCTTATTGTCTCAATTAAACTTTAGAATGAAATACATTTTTTCAAACATTTTCAATAATTCTATAATCATTTCCGACGAAACTGATAAATATTTATTTAACTAATAACTCGAAAATTCCATAAAAAATCGTAAAAAATCATTTACAAATTGTATTTTCGGGATATTCACTCAGATAGATAGAATGAAGATAAGACTGATACAACATTAAAGTCCAAAAAAGCATTAGTTTTATCCCATAATTGCTGAAACGTCCGAATGAGGATTCTGCAGAGCAGACATATTCCTAGGGGGCGCTGAAGCAAAGGCGTATTCCCAGAGGGCACTACTACGCAGACATATTACCAGAGGGTGCTGCAGCGCAGATATATTTTTAGGGGGCGCTGAAACGCAGACATATTCCCGGAGATGACGGCGGTGCCGATGTATTTCCAATGGGGGGGGGCTGTAGCGCTCCTATAAAGCCGATAAAATAAAAACTTCATTTTCAGCACACTCTACTGTGTATCTGTACTATAAACTGATAGGATGGTTACCCGACCGATCTAAAATTGACCATTTCTGTTTTACTAACGCCATTGACCGATAATAAGACATTACGATGATCGACCAATTCAGATACACATGTCATATTTTCAGCAATGAAGATATAGCTGAAAGAGGATGAATATGAAGCTATACTATATCGATGCTGTAAACTAACATGATCCCGTCCTGGTTGTTCTAAAAATGACCATTGTTTTTTATTTAGTACACGCCATTGACCGGTAATGAAACATTACGATGATCGATCAGTTCCGATATACGTGTTGTACTTTCAGCAGTATAGAATATATAGAGAAAAAAAAGGAATGAATATCGTGGTGTACTATAAGGAAACGGCGTTCCCTATAAGGAAACACTTCGCGACGCGACGCTTCGACCTCGACCGTAAACCCTCGACGAAGGCCAAGGACTACTATCGCGTATCGGGTGCTCTATACCTCTACTATATACAAACTACAGTTTATCGCATTCGTAGAGTAGAGTATATTTACCTCTTACATTCGCTCCGTGCATTTCCAACGCTAGTCTCGACGACTTTTCCTTCAGCTGTTTCGACGCATTTTCTATTCCGACTCTCTTCCTTTATTCCCATTTCGTCTCGCTTTCTATCTCGCCACTCGTACTTTCTCTCATTCCGCTTTGGCGTCGTAGTGTCCAAAACTTTGGCCATTCGCAGAGACTCGGGGACAGGGGCTCTTCTTACACCAGTGAAAGGAAATAAAAGACAGCGCTAGAGGGGAACTCGACTTGGCGAATAACCAGATCGCAAAGGATTCAGGAAATCAGCGATGGGTACGACGTTTCAGCCCATAAGTCAACTAAAGAATATATATATAAGAATGTATATATATATATATATTTATACACGTGTGTTTACATAATTCGTTCTACTCTCGACCACCACATAATATACTATTTTCACTGACTGTATATATTGAAAAGGGGAAAGAAACTGAACCAAGCGTGACGTCCTTGCAGATTCTCTGACATTTTACAATTTCCTTAAGGTATCGATTTAATGTTTGTTATTATTATTATTATTTTCCAGGGGTGATTTATGGGAGGAGAATGTGCCGTTGTCGCGACCAACTGTGGACCCCCTTCAAATTAATTCACGATTTTTATGTAAGAATTAGGAATTGCTTAAGATATCGATTTAATATGTATTATTATTGTTGTTATTTTATTGGAGACATTCATAACAGGAATTTTTTGTCACATTACGACCATCGAGTTTGCTCTCGATTCTCTTGGGTTTCAAATATATCATTTAAATCTGTCATAATTATGTATTCAAAATTAAGATTTTTCTTAAGCTATTGAATTAATGTGTACTATTATTTTTTTTACTGCAATAATTTATAGGAGAAATTACGAACTCTCTTGGATTAAATTTATGATTAAAAAATGAAAATCAATTGGGTTTAGTTAGAAAAAAAAAGAAAAAAAAAAATTAGGAACGTTTTTACAGGAGGCACAATAATATCAAAAGTTGTGTAGAACTTGCTAGTAAATTTTAAGACCTTTCCGAATTTCTTCAAGCTATCGATGGAATATTATTATTACTTTTTTTTGTCGGTGATATATACGAGGAATTCTATGAAAAGTTGCGGCCAATTGCAGACACATGTAAATGTTAATTCCTATTTCTTAATTAAAATTTTTTAATATAAAAGTAATTCTGAGCATTACGACAATAATTTTTTAAGTAATAGATTTAATAAAAAATAGTGAAGGTCAGGTTTTTGGATGACTCCGCGTAGAGTACCTTATATGTTAATACATAAACTGGGGTCATGCCTGGTGAAACAAACAGAATTTGACGATCTCAGTATACCGTTAACGAGATGCTATAAAACTCCCGTTTGCAGCACCGTCTTACATCTTATGCGTTGAGAAAACTCGGTCGAGAACAAGATCTAGTATATCCGGCCATTAACTATTAACAAAGTACTTCAACCATAAAAAAAAATGTTCTCGCACCATCTAGAGATTATTGGCCTTGAGTATATATTTTTCAGAGCCTTTGAATAGGTAAATTTTTTTTTAGTTTCCCTATACATTTTTTATAAAAAATTCCTTATCTTATTATTCTAGAATTCATCATAATAATAATGTGTACCAAAATGTGTGGATTACTCAACTTATTCTGTAACCAATGTTCCGTATCATTTTGAGCAATTAAATTGATCATTTCTATGATTCGTGAGAAAATAAATAAATAAAAATTAATTTAAAAACAATTTGCTGCTAAAAATTACTCTTTATTCCAATTATTCGGCAAACAGTAAAATAAAAAGAATTATCTGGCATTATTCAAACAAACATACACGTCCTTTACAGTTCTTTTCTTTATCCAGAATTCATTTTCCATTTGATCATAAAACTTGGATACTCTTTTCGGTATCCCAAGCCCGAAATTCAATTCTCTCGAAGCCTTTCGTTCGATCGCTTCTATAGTGTTAATAAATATATTTCCAAGTCGCTGCTTCGACAACGCAAGGGTTTTACTGGATAAAACAACTTGGTTCCATCGATCCTCTACTTCATCTCGTCCATCACACATACACATACGCTTGGCTCACACAAAAGCCACGCTGCTCAAAATCTAAAAAGAGAAAAAAAAATCGTTGACAAGTCAAATAGATGATTTTTATTTATTTAAAAAAAAACAACAATATCTTACTTCCGGTTGGAACTTGAAGTAACAACGAACTATCTGAAAAGCTTTGTCGCAAACATCTGTACTAGCTGAAATGACAAATCGTAATAGTAATATCCGTAATTAATATAATGAAATAGTCTTTATTACTTATTTATTATTATTATTAATTACTCACGAAGATCCTTGCACTTAATTAGTATCCTTCTGGAGGATTCCTGCAATCCCGGAGGAAGATGACGAAGAGTTTTTTCCACGTCCAGATCATTATTTTGGCCAATTATTCCGTTCTTTATCATAAAACATCGCAGATAACATTTGAGGTTGTGATCATTCTGGTTAAAGTTTCCGGTCTTGAGCTTCTTCAGAGCAGCTGAATAGCAATATTGTATGAATGATATTAAATTAATTAACACTTTCTAACTTTGCCAATTAAGAATCTTTTGAAATGTTTAAAGAATTTTTTGCTAAGAAATATTTCATAAAGTAATACATTATTAACTTTTCAAAAACATAGTCTCTCTCCCGTTTATTTTTTTAAAAATTAAATTGCCTTTTCTGAATCAAAATCGTAGAAAATTTCACTTTTCAATTTTTTTTTCGTGCAAATTCATTTGTTTTGTTTATTAAACTAAAATGTAGAATGCATTTATATGTAATAAAATTCCAATATCTTGCGAATTATTTCAGAATTTTTTTATTGCATTTCCCATAAATATTGTAAAAAATAATAATAAATATGCTGGCAGTGAATACGCGAAGAAAAGTCAAAAAGTTAACTACAAAAGTGAAAATATCGACTTATTGGTTTCAATACTTACACCATGAAACGTTAGTCTGTTTTCTACAATCTCTTCTTATATCAGCTCTGGCTTGTACCTTTAAAAAAACTTAATCAATTAATTTTTATTAAAAGCAATGTAAAAATCACGTTTATAAATACATTAAGTTTTTAAACTCACCAAAATAATCAAAATTATTGTTAAACCAATAATAAAACGCTCGAAATTCTTCATCGCCAACAAGAATATATTCTGCACGTCCAGTAACGCTTAGGTGAAATATTGGATTGTACAAATCGCTGGAACTTCATTTCCTCCTAATCGCGAGCCTAATCGATCACACCATTGCCATAAAAGTCCAGATATAAGATTTCAACCTCCACTAAATTTCTCTAGTGACTTGCTTTTTTTTTGCTTCACGTCACCTATTCTTCTCAATTTTACATCCAGTTTTTTGTTAATAACATCTTAAAAAGTTACAATTACTAAATACCCCAATACTAAACACTTTTTAGTGTTTAGTCTAAGTTCTTTTTAAATTCATTTTTTTTTATTACACCATTAAATAATTATTTTTATTTATTTTTATTGAATCAAAATTTGTTAATAAATTTGTTCGTACAAAAGAAAAATTGTATATATTTATTATTATCATTATTATTATGAAATAATATATGACTATTCTTTGTTCGGAAAAATTGTCTGACAAATTGTGGCAATATTACTACGCATCGTCTTCTCGTGTCTGGCACGCAATCGCCATAAAGTAACTTCCGATAAATTTACCTCCGACTGAATATTCCCGAGAATCGAAAATAGCTTTTAAATCGCGAGATATTGGATTTGCGTGTGTATGACTTAGAGAGGCAAGTAATCGGAAACTTGACAACGAAGTTTCCAAATCAAAATTGGCTGTGTAGAAACTAGTGCTAGTGAGTGACGGCAACCAAATTGTGGAAGCGAATATGGAATAATTCGTGCGCTGCTAGATATCGAGTTAGCTTCCCAGTTTTATTTCCATGACTATCAACCAATAGTTTCATACTCAATAATATTCGCCAGGTTACATTTTTCCTATTGAAATTCACTTGGTTCAAAAAGTATTTTTACGATATCCATAAATTCGCCAGATTTCGTATCCATCGAATAGAATTAGTAACGACGATTCTCGGGCTTCCTGAAAACACCGATTTTCGCGAACGTCTGCAAAATTAAATCACGAATAAAATATATTAAAAAACTGAAGTTTGTTTCTTACTTTTAACGAAATTAAAAAAAAAAAAAACAAATATCGTTACTCTTCAAATGTCAATTTTGGTTAAAAATTTGTTTAAATAAAAAATAAATTTCATATTATTTTCTTTTTACTTTTTTCCAAACGGTTATTTCAGTATTTTACCTCAGGTTTTTTCTCCCGGAAGCACTCAAAATACTTAAATGCAGTTTCGCATGCGTCGTCGATATCTTTGGCTGAAATCAGAAAGTTATTATCAGTCGTGACTTGCTCGAGTTTGCTAAATTTAATATGTAGCGTTAGACCTTCCGGAGATTCCAGTCAGATTCCATTAGCGAAAACCGCATGTAAATCGATTGAACCGTTCTCGAGTTTAGAGCGTTCATAAATACCGACAGCCAGACGGAATATTTTACACTATGTAGTAGATGTGAATTTACTCACTTTCGTCGAAGCAATCGAAAAGCGTTGGCTCGGCTTCTTCACGTATATCCTGGCCAATTACCATCGCCAATACTTCTGGAGACATAACACCGTCGGAACTCATCTGTAATGGTAATGACAACAACGAAAATTTTAATATTTCAAAAAATTGTCAAAAACGAAAAATAAATAAGAATATCAATTTTCCTTATTTCTTTAAACTTACGACGTCGATATCTTGTAAAAAGCATTTCACATAGCAAGCCAACTGGGGCTGAGGCCTCACTGCTCCCTCTTTCACCTCATCTAAAAAAACAAATAGAATGCAGAATTTTTTTTAATTTATCCGAATATGCCTTATTTTACCTCCGGATCTTGAAATTATGTCACAGATAAAATATGAATAGCCTCGAGGGAAAATAATACGAGGAGAAATTCTGAAAATAATATATCAATATCGCCAGAGCTTCGTTAAAAATAATAAATAAACAAATATACTTTGAGAAATAAATAAATGAAAAATTACCCTCCGTGAGGTTTAACTCAGACCGACACTTAGCTCTGCTAACATCGTGGGGATCATCTGCGCGTCCGAACTGAAAGCATTTTATTATGACAGATTAAAAAAGGTATGATAACAAAAAATGTTTCAATGAATTTTTTTATTTTATTTTAAATATCACAAAATACTTACATGAACGAGAAGAACGAAGGAAAGGATAAGTGTTTCACCCAAGAACTTCATGTCTCTTGTATGACTCGACGGTTACTTCTGCTTCGATCATGCGATTCCTGTCTTTTTATAAACCGATCGAAATCTGCCACAATTTGGACAATTGTTAAATTTACGATCTCGTGCATTTTTCAGAGTAGTAAAATTAGCATGAATCCAGCAGTGGTGAATAGTAGAAACACTGATATGCGTCATTTTTTTATTTTCCCTGCTATTTTCAAAAGGCGATACGCCCATGGGTATGTCGTCGTCCAATGGTAAACGCCTATAGGTCTGTCTCTCTCGCAAATAACCTCGATTTTGGTTTTTCGACAATTTTGGAAAAACGGCTTTGAGTATCACGGAGCCAAAAGCTTAACCCATATCTACCATAATTCTGCGCAGTGTCTCAACATTTCAGCCCCATTTATCGAGCTGTTTGGAAAAAAAATGGGTTTGAAAATTTTGAAACTGACGGGGGAAGTGGTACTACCTTTTAACGCATGCTCGTTTCGAGTCAACGATAGGAGCTTACACTGTAGCTCGGTTATTCAGATTGCGTGTTCCGAGAACTACGGAAGCACCGTCCGACCGAATTGAATTCGTAATATTTGTCCTTCATTAAAAAAAAAAATAATAGTTTCGGAAATTGTGATCTATGTTGTATGTTTACAGTGGACCTCAGTTTTGAAAAGATTAATTTTAAAAAAGCCCACTTAATTAATCAATTAAATGGGGTTCTTTAATTCAAGTTTTTAAGGTTTTGATATTAAGCACAAAGATACCATAAAAATTGAGAATTATTTTCCTGAAATCTTGAAAATGTAAAAAAAAATTATGAATATTAAAAAAATGTCCGCTGATTAATTATTAAGAATAAATATTTTAAGAAATGTTCCTTCGAAATATCAAAATAATAAATGTTTGAAATAATTTATTTCAATGAGTTTTCTCAAAATTTACGTGATAAAGTATTAAGCCTATTTGGTCTTTTTTTTTTTTTTAAGAATATTTAAGACAATTTTTGTTCTTATTTTTATTAATATTTAGAGAAAGATTAAATTTTTTGCCGAAATTATTTAAATTATCGTGGGTTTCTTAAACCAGTTTTTTGAAAATTATTTAAAAAACTGGTGTTTCCACAATCAATGTTGCTCTGTATTTACTTAATTTTGTTACGCACCGTGTACATTCAAACGAGATTGGCAGGACAAAACGTGGATGCGTGTTCATGCGCAATCACAATCAATACAACACCGGGCATTATTTCTTCTTTGACCACAAAGCATGCGGGACCATCATACTCAATCATGTACGATCACACATAATGACATTAGTTTCTGTAATAGAAAAAAATAAAAATCGCCACGCTTATATCTTCACAAAATTAATAAATCAACTATGACGGTCAACCACAAATTACCTAAATAAATAACCTTTACTATAGTAAAAAATGAAATAATCGAAAATAGAAAAATCGTAAATTCAAAGCTATTCAAAGCAAAGAACCAACAATTTTGCCAATGCCAATAAAACACGTATTAATTTACTTATTAATGGTACATTTCTTTTCTTTTTCGAATGAAAGAAACACTTTTTAAAGATTTATTCATTGTTAACACTTTTTAGCAAACTGTTCTTTTTTTAAGTTAACAAAATATGTACTCATTATTTTTCATAAATGAGACGAAATAATATACGAGATTTTCTAACAAATTACAGAAATACTTTTTGAAAACTAATACACCATTTTTTTTTTGGTTTTGGAAATTAATTTTTTTTTCTTTAGCAACTGTCGCCATCTTTGTGTAAAATAGCTAAAATCGTGAAACAGCTATATTTACAACTGGTATCGTGCTGAAGGAAATTAACTTTGTTACAGTCGATAAGAACTGACGGTTAAAGACATTACTAGTTTGTTTTAGTCACATGGTATTAGTACTTTTTGTTGGTATTAGTAAATAAATGTAGGCGTTAATTGAGCTTCCGATATCGCAACCTACATTTATCATCTCTCTCGACTGCGTATCAAATAATTACTGGTATTATCAAATTATTTCAGGCAAATTGCAGGAAGATGCACAATCCAAAATTCCATCCAAGTTATTTTATATCTCGACATTCTAAGAAAGAACTATACACTGGCATTTAAATTTTCTGGAAAAAGGATAATTAAATTGACATTCATTTGGTTCCGCCATTGACGATATCCACAAATTTCCATGAATCCATATGAGATTGTTCAAGAATGTCAATAGTTGCGATCTGGTCCCGGCTTAGCAAAAATTCCTAATTTCGCGTAAGTCTGAAAAAAAAACAAAAAAATAAATAAATAAAATAAAAAATCGAATTTATATAAGGTGATTTTTTTCTTACCTCGGGGTTCTTTTCCTTAAAACACTGGCAAAATTCCTTCATTTTTTGACACCCCTCCTCTATATCTTTGGCTAAAAATAGCGTAACGCAGTTATAAATATTTAACATTTATTGAAATTAAAAAGAAATAGTACAAGACTTACTTTCTTCGGCGCATTCAAAAATGGTTGGCTCCGCGGCATCATGCATATCTCTGCCAACTTCTATCACCAACTGCTCCGGTTTCATAACGCCATCTTCGCCCAACTGTAGCCGGAAAAAAGTTAAAGGCACGATGAAATATAATTATACTTCATATTTATATTCGGCTCAGAATAATTATCAGATCTTACAACTCCGGTGGCCAGCATGCAACACTTGACGTAACATCCTAATTTGGAATCCACATTAGTGAACCCTTCACGCGCTTGGTCTATAAGAAATTACAGAATCTCGATCAATTATAGATTTACGGCAAATCAATAATAATTTTCTTGCAGAGCAAAAAACTGACGTCATTTTTATCGTTCTAAAATACGATTTTCCCGACAAATGGCCACAGAAATTTTTGTTACAATATGAACAAAAATAATTTTATAACATTTTTTTTTTATTACTTTACTCGGGAAATATTTTTTAAACACAGTATGTATTTCCTTAAAAAAAAAAAAAAATAGTAAATGTACCAAACCCAAAATTAAGTGTTTTTTGTTGTTGTTTTTTCAAAAGATTGATCAGTTTTCAAAACCTTTTCACTACTTTATAAAAATGTTGTCAAGTTATCAATACAGTTTTTTGCTAGCACTTTAATTTTATCAAATAATTTTTTATTGTACGAATATCATAAATGCTAATATAAAATTATGTACCTTCGGTCAAACCATTCTCGTCACGACATTTTGATCTGACATCGTCATGAGGATCATTTGCAAGAGTCATCTTAAGAAATAATAATAATAATATATGAATAACAAAGTTAATTCAAAACGTATTTACGACAATAAAATTTGACAATTTAAAAAAATTACACATCTTCTATTAAATGAGCGTTGATTGACACGTAACAGTAAAAAACTTACATGCACAAGAAAAAGGAACGGAAGAATAACGTTTCCGAAGAAGAACTGCATCTTGTCTCGTTGCGATTCGTTGCAATCACTTTCGTTCTAAGCGATTTTGAGCTTTTTTATATACGTATTGGAGTTGACGCAAAATTATCATTCCATTTGCCGTCTGTATGACGACAAAAAGGACAAATTTGCGTGATTAGAGTTGCAAACATGAGATTCCAATTACGTGAAAAAATAAATAAATAAATGCGTGTCTATAGAAACGATCTTTACGTAAAAATTACTTGATTCGGAAAAAACGTTTTGCTATTTCCAATTGAAAAGCAGTTGACGTTTAAATGACTAGCTTCATTTTATTTAATAGTAATTGACCTATCTCAATAAGCCACAGTAATGAAAATCACTCGCTGCTTGTGCGGATAAACATTTCCTGTAGAAAATTGTCATGACCATCACCAAGTACCGGTAAATGATGCGAACGTTTTCTAGCATTGAGTCTGTGCTGCAAATCAAATCTTGTCAACGGTCGATTTCTTCTTCAAGCACCACAGAAAGAGGGATGAGTAACATTTGAATTTAAAAATCATACAAAATGCTTTTCGGTTTAAAGAAATATAATAAATTAAGCACTTTTATTATTAATCTTTTTTTCTTTAATGTAGGAAATATAAAATTATTTAACTTCAAAATTGCATTATTGCTTGTTGGTAAAGTTTATGATTTTTTCTTATTGCAAAGTATTTTTTCAACACATTTTTTAGAATCCACATTGATAAGATATACCTACTGGAAAAAGCCAACGTGAAAAATGAATCTTATGCTTTCTTATTTTATTTGTCTTTCATTTTTAACAGTATTTCTTCTCAGTCATGTTTTTTTAAAAGTATTTCAGCCGATAAATAGGATCATTATTTTCCACCTGAATCAATTGTGCTGCCGCGATGCATTTAGCTGATTATTTAATCCTTTATCGTTTTTTGTTTTTTGTTTTTTTTTTTTTTCTTATTTTTCAGATAAGAGGTTTATCCGGCTCGTGCATTGAGCATCGGTGCACTTTACAGTTAAAACCTTGCGGGAGGATTATCGTCTCGCAAACAGCTGAACTCTCCCACATTTATATAAAATAATAGTTTTACTTTCTACTCATTTCTTTCAATCTTTATTTCTTCGACTCTACGAAAAATCGAACAAATTAAAACAAGTGTAAATCTCAAATTCTTATTTATACAATTGAACTATAAAAATACAACTTTAAGATTGACACTATTAAATAAATTTAACACAGATTAAAAATAAATGAATCGGATAAATTAGAAGCAAGGCAATTAGTTGAAAGATTATGTGCTGCATTTTATTGGTATAACAAACATTTAACTAGCGTACTCACTGTACTAAAAATATTAAAAATACACTATTCATATTTCATGCCGATTCCAGGATTTTCTTCATTGCGCCCTTAACCAAATGATTTTTCCTCCTTTTTCGAATATACAAGTGTAACGAATGTACGATGTTTCGCAAGGATCATTACCAACTGTAAATTTAATCGAAAATTGAGAATTGTAAGAATAGCTAATGCTTGCTCTTATTGGCCAAAGAATAAATTTATTTAGACCGTGAACTTACCTAATTTGCTGCACTCTCCCATTATATTTTTCGCGTCCTCCTCGGAGATCCCTTCGGGTCGTTTAGGTACCGCTGCGTCTATTTGTAGAACATCATCTTTCTCCTACATACAAAACACACAGAATTATATTTTTTTCTAAATTCTCACAAATTGACACGCAATTTTTTAAATAGAAAAAAAAGCCAAGTCTATCACGAACCAGTTCGTTTGTTACAAGGATACATTTGAGGTAACACATTCCAGGCTTCGGCATATTAAGAGTAGGGTTTTTGGCCAATTCTTCCAGTTGTTCCAAAGTAATTCCCGTTTCATCGACGCACTTTTGATTTTGCGCTGCCATTGTCTTCGTGTCCTCGGATACTTCAGGCGCCGGATATGCCTAAATATTTGTGTACAAAAAAATTAACTAAAAAATCTCTTTCCTAATTTAGTTAACAGTTTTTTAATCAATTTCATACGCAATTGTAATAACAGCATTTATTTTATAAATTTTATACCCGATTTTATTAAAGGAACTTATTTTATAAACCTTATACCCGATCTTATTAAAAGAATTTATTTTATCAATTTTATTCTCAATTTTATTTAAAAAATTGATTTTATCAATTTTGTACCCAATTTAATTAGTTGCAATTATTTTGTAAAATTTTACCTAATTTTATTACAATATTTTTTCCCTCAATAGTTACTCTACTAAGTCGTAATTTTTTATTGTATTATCTTACCCCCGCAAGAGCAACGATGCACAGTGTAAATATAACAGAGATATGCATTTTTACTAAGCACAGATGCAAGTTCGAGTTCACGTAAACTATGAGTACTTCTGATGTTCAAGCTGCTTGGCAACTCCTTTTATATACGGCTATTATATATATCTTTGAGAATTTTATTCAACATGCAATATTCTTACCAGAAAAAAAGTAGCCTGACCTATTATCGTGTCAATCTACATCGCATTGCGTGCACCTAAGAACATATCAGAAAATAAGAGGAATAAAACCAAACGAAAATAATAATGCTCGTAAGTCGGAACAAAAATGAGCCGACCATATAAATCGCTAACGTAAATCACTGAACATCTAACGTTTGTGTCGCACTCTAATCAATATAATGTAATTTTTTAAAATTCGAATATTGCTGATGTGTCTGCAATAAGCCTTCCTCAGTTTCTCAGTAGTAGAAAAATTTAAGTTTTTAACTCTTCGACATTTCAGCCCTTTATCTATTGCCCTTTTCAGAAAGAAACGTGCGATGCACAACTTTAAAATCTAAACGATGAAGTTAAAGTACTAATTTATAATATTTCATGCATTAACATTTTTAAGTCAGATCATTTTGTCAATTATAATGATTCAAAAGTTACTTGTAAAAAAACTACTATATTGAATCGTATGGTAATCTTTCAAATACTCTGAACTTATTCGGTAACGAAAACTACAATTGGAGCACGCGTTCCTCGAGCTACGTGTGATATGATCGACCAAATCTGTATTGTTATCGACCGAGTCCTACACTCGATCGATAACAAAAACACAGTCGGTAGCTAAAACTGCAATAACCCTTATATTAACCCAATAATGCAAGCGTCTATCTACGCACAGTACCAAACGATTTTTTTGTCTTTCGGAAATGTGTATGATTTCCAAAAACGTTATTTCATATTACAGTTTTCGTTACCGACGGAGCGGGGAGCTCATAACCCTATGTGCTTCTTTATTACCAGCTTAAACGTCCAAGTCCTTGCTAAGAAATCACAAAATTCTTATGTAAAAATATAATTGTTATAAAAAAGCATTTTATGCTAATACTTGACATAAAAGCGCTAACGGATTACGTAATAAACATTTTTTTCTAAAAATGAGCGTTATTTGCAGATCGAGTTGCAGAATGAATAGAAAGAAAACTCTGCACTTGAGTTTTCGGGGAATTATTAAATTTCATGAGAAATAAAAATAATAATACTATATATTATTTTGATCTATAAGAAATTCTGAGTATTCGGGCGCAAGGCGCGCAAATTGTGCGTCATAGCAAAGTGTCGAATGGCGAGGGGGAATAGAGCCGAACGCGGCCGAGAGTCCCCCTATACCTAAATACACGCACAAAATCTAGAAATCTACACTCCGAGCGGGCTTCGTCGGGAAAAGAGTAAAAGGCCGGGAAAATGCCAAAAAAACGAAAATTACGAAGCCTCGACGACAAATGTCGAGTATGCCTAAGTGACGAAGGATGTATGAGTGACATTTTCTCCGAAAATCTCAGACAGAAGATCATCGATCTCGGAAAATCTACCTCGATTAATGTATGTTTATTCCAACAATTATCATCTTTCTTTGAGGTTATGTTTTTAACAAAGTGATTCCCACAAATTTGTTTGTGTTACATTATTGCCATTCGACAGATCGAAGATGACGAAATTTTTCCACGGAATATCTGTCATGTTTGTCTATACAAACTCGACATGTGGATCGATTTTAAAAAACAGTTCATTCGCTCCAATAATATGCTGCGAGAGCACTTGGAACTTGGCGAGCTTTCCGACAACAAAGTAAGTGTTTTCTCAACTTTTTACTATAAAATACACATCCCTTTCTATAAGATGTATCTTTTAATGAATTTTCATTCACTGGATTCAAAATTATGCTTATCGTTAAGCTTTAGAGCAAGGAAAATCAAAACTGTACTATTATCGTGTTGATTTATCGGCACTCGAGGCGATGATAAATACTTGTAATGGCGAAACCCGTAAATAAAAAAAAAAAAAAAAAAGAGAATTTGGCATATTCTTTATACAGATAGTTTTTTTAGGCTTCCCTAGCAAAAAGAAAACATAGCGAGCTGCAAGTATGTGCCAAGGATAATGCAGATGAACAGGGTAACGCTGTAAGTCAAAGGATTAATTTTTTTAATTGCCACAATGGTTTGTAATCATGTTATTTTTGAGAATGGAATTGATAGCCATTTGTTGTTTTTTTTTTCTGCAGAAGAAACCAAAATCTGAAACATCCACACCAAGTACCGTCAAGTCTGTTAGCTCCAATCTCGAAACAGTAGAACAGAGTGATTTGAAGAATGAACAAGTGCTTGTCAAAGATTCACAAAATGTAAGTCAATTAAAGATTATATAATATTTAAAAAATAAAATGTTGCCTTCCACATCAAAAAGGAACAAAATTAATTTTTCACTGCTAAATAGTGCACAGTTTTTAATAATAATAATTATTATTATCATTATGTTCCTTTTTTATTTCTTTTTTAAATTTATTCCATGGTATTTTATTACATTTATATGGTGCTTTATCTTTCATTCTGCACACTGAGAAAATTTATCCCAGTGTGTGAATTGTTACACCTATAAAATATTCATTATGAAGGTATAATTACATTAAGTTATTAAGAATTGAAAGAAACAATGGTTAATTTGGAATGCTTTTCTATTATTTTTCATTTTGGAATATCCTAATTTAGAATCTTCTTTTTGTAAAAATCAGTTGTGAATTATTTTCAGTTTTTTTTTTTTTTAGTAGAGATAATAAATAGTTTTTTCAATATTTTCCTATTTGCGTAATTTTCACACGTGTAAAACATTCCAATATGCGTGATTCGACATTTTCCATGGTGTTTACTCCGCAGGAGATTCCGGACAATATCAAGCCCGCCGAAGTGAAGGAAGATTCGGAAATAACATCGGACGTGATTCCCGTAACATCTACAGTGTTGACAACGGTGAAGCAAATCGTGGGAAGGCGTGGAAAGACAACAGAAAGGCGAAAGGAGTCAACTCGACGATGGGTAGCAAGAAAGAAGGCGTTGCTAGCTGCTACAGGTGAAAACGACACAGACACAGATTCTATGGGATCGGAGGACGATCAATTGTCCCCCGTACAAAAAGCCAGGGCCAAATGCAATGCAGAAAAAGTCGCTGAATCCCACCGAAGAATGACTCGAGCTCTGCAGAATGTAGACAGCAACATATCCGGTTATTACGGAACAAACGCCGACAGCGGAAGTTGCTTAATTCAAGACAGCGATTCCGAAGTTCGCAAAGACAAAAAGAAATGTATAAAAACTGAAAATCCAGGAAACGGAGACATGGAAATTCGTCTTCCTAGCAAAAACGTACCCATTTTGCCGAAAACTGCCAATATCGAAAATTCGACGAACGTCACCGAGAATTTTGTCCCGCATTCGGTACGCTCGGAATTAATTGTCGATGGAGCTACTTTTGTCGTAACTTCGACGCTCGTTCTCTCAGAGCCTCATTATCTCAATCCTACGCAGTCGAATAATTCGTCTCTGCCTGCGGATGATGCGAATCAGGAAAGAAATACCGATATTATCGATGCTGTACAGTTGCGTCGCGTTTCTCCCAAAAATTCGCAGTCTAAAAACGAAAATAAATTCGTGGACACTTGCCTTAATATTGAGGTTGAAGGGACAGAATTGGAAGCTCTTCAGAGAGTTCAATCGGAGTTAGCGAGCTTCGTCGAAAGAGACATGAAAATAAAGCTAACGGACGGAAATTCCGACGAACAAATCGAGGGAAAAGCCGCGGATGGTTTTCAGACTCTCGATCAGCAGCTGAAAACAATCGTAGAAAAGACGATAAAGAAGAATTTAGAGAATTCTAAAATGATCGATAATCGCGGCAATAATACTTTCACCGGTGAATTTTTGAAAGCAGCTCTGCGATCGAAGATCTTTCAGCCTCGCGTGCTTCTCGTTCGCTATGACAGACCCAATCGTCTCGATTCCCTCAAACGAAAAGCCAAAAAGCGCAAACCTATCGTTAAAAACATCGAGAAAAAGATTACCAGGTCTTTCAGCAAAAAGAACGTAGATTTTACGGCCCCTCTCGGCAAAAGACGAAGCATACAGCCTGCCAAGTATGCGGATTACAATACCTCGCCTTTTGATTCGGATAGCGAAGAAAAAGCAGCAAACGAAGCCGTTAAACAACCAAATTCCGGTCCGAAATCAAGCAAAGTTAAAACATACGGTCCTGCACCGCCAAAAATTCCATCTCCGGTCGTTAACCAGCAAAAACCTCAACAATCTTTGCTTCTGCCTCCAAAAACGTCAAACGCCGAAGAAAAATCTAATAGTGCCGTAAAAACGCCAAGCGTCGAACTAAAACCCAACATCGTCGCACAAAATCCAACAAAAGTTGCAAATAATACAACAGGTGAAAAACACATTTGCGGCGTGTGCGGCGACTCTTTTGGCACTCGAAAAGAGGTGGAAACGCACTTCGCGACTCACAAGAAACAAGCCAAGCAAAAAATGATGAGATGCAAAAGATGCCACGAAATTGTAGACGCGCGTTACGTCAAAATGCACGTATGCAACGCTTCTAAAAATTCGCACAAATGTCAGAGCTGCGACGCTACTTTCCGCACCGAACAATTGTTAGCAAGACACGCAGAGTCGCACGAATTGGTGAAGGATGAAGAAATTGATAAAATCGCAAATGAAGGTGAAAAAAATCCTGAGGAAATTGCCGAGTGTTCGAAAATTCTCCCCATCACCGAAAAACACGTTTCGTTTCAAGTTGCCACGGAAAATAGAGAAAGTTACACGTGCTTTGTGTGCGACAAAACTTTTACCGATGAGGAATTGCTCAAGGATCATTTGCAAAAACATTGCGATGATATGAGCGAGGATGAGAGAAGTAATGTCAAGGAATATCAATGCGCTATTTGCGGAGAATCTTTGGACTCTGAAGACGCGCTTGAAACTCACGTGGAGAAGCATTTGTTCGATGATGAGGATGATAATCCGAATCTTATAAGTATAGGAGTCGGGGATGGCGATAATAAAACTATCAAACATGAAATGCTTCATAGTTGCGGCCAATGCTCCGAGAATTTTGATTCTGAGATGCTGCTGATGCTTCATATGCAAGCTCATGAAGAGGAAGTTGCTATCGCTGAGTGGGAAAGAAGAGGAATCGATAATTCCCAAGAGGAACAACATATATGCGTTATCTGCGACGATCTCTTTGCTACTGAGGACGAACTTTCCGAACACTTGGATGTGCACAATGGCAATGCTCATATTTGCTTACTATGCGATAAACCCTTCCTCACTCTTGAGGAATTACAGAGCCATGTTAATACGCACTGATTTTTTACAACGCCGTCCGATTAAACAGAAATAATATACAGAAGAGACTTTCTGCGTCAGTTTAGAAACTTTTTTCTCGTGAGGGCATTTCGAGTCATTCGACGGATTTTATTAATACTTGAGAAGTTGCATTTTTTTCTCACTAATTTCAAAGTTGTCTTTTTCAACGATTTTCATGATGGAAGCAAAAAAAAAAAAAAAGATAGTGGTGATGCAAAGTAGAATATCGTCATTAAGGCAATTTTTTTGAATCCTTAAATATTCGTTGGTCAAACAGTCAATTTTTTACCAGATTCTACACACATCCCTACAAATTCTCTTCCATCTTCATTTAACAGATTTTCTTTAGTTAAAATTTCACATAATAACCTTTATCTTTACAAAATGCATTTTCGACACTTTTGAGGACGAAAATCTGGAAAAATAGACAAAAAATACTCTCCAGTAGTAGTAAAATCTTGCTAATTCTAAGAAATTTCTAAACGGTTCCGAAAGAGAGCTGAACTGACGGGAAATTCTTAATAACGACGACGATCATCCTTACGTCTGAAACCCTCGAAGACTCGTCAATTGTGAAAAGCGAAGATAACAGATTTTATTTAAATTTATCATATGTATATTACAAATCTTTTCCGTATCCAGACAAAAAAAAAACAAACAAAAAGAAATTAATAAATTGAGTACAAGCCGAAATGTAAGTTTCGATTGTATTACTAAAAATCTCGAGACTATCGCAAGATTTTGTTAAACGTACGTTCAACGTACTAAATATCGTTTATCGAATTTTTAGTAGTGATAAAATTGATTTAAGATATATGCTTGATCTTATCTTTACTTATATAGGAAAAAAAAACCGATGTATTGATCATCTTGTCATCTAAAATGTGAAATTCGAAGATGAAACAAAAACACGCGACAAAAAAAAAACAAAAACATTTGTACCAAATTTTTGTTGCCTTTTGACCCAAAAATTTTGCTAATCTTGTAGGTATATTATTCTCTCGATAGACAGGAAATTATTTCCAGTAAGCAATATTAATAGTATATTTAAGGTAGGTCGTTTATTAGGTATTATATATATAATATATATATAATAATTTTATACACAAACTAAATTCTACATAACAACTTGATGGAATCGTTTTATACTCTTCCCTGCAAAGTCATTTTGGAAAGAGCCAACGGTGTGAATGACTTAAAAAAAAAAAGAAAAGAAAAAAAGGAGAATAATCAGTTGCAGATTGAGTTTTGAAGATCCTATTGCATTCTAGATTATTTACATTACATCGATGCGTACATTACATCGATACACAATTTATTCACAAGGAACAGTTCTTTTTTTTTTGTTTCCCCAACATACGGGTACCCTAATATTTGGATACTGCTCATAATATGATGAATACGTAGTACGCGATTTTTTTTAAATATGTTTTTTTTGTTTTGTTATCGTCGTAATTAAATACATAATCAGAGACGGGGCCCTACAAAAATAATCATAATCGTGATTTCGTTTTTTCGATCACAACTCTTCAACGCAGTCCCGAAAAAATAATGTCGAAATTGTTTCTTAAAACTTTTAACTTCGTTTTCGATATAAAATCGAAATTAATAAAACGTTAACGCTGAAAAATCGTGTCACATAATTATTTTAACATCATATATAATCAACAAACTTTATAGCTTTGAAGTGCCAATTGCTTTAGCTGCAAGGGCGTAAATAAACAAATTTGCACTATCAGCATAATTTCAATAACGACTCAGGCTTCAATTTTTATTGATTCATTAATTTGACTCTTAGCATTCTTTTAGCTGTGAACATATGGGAAAAAGAAGTTCGCAGTAAAAAAAAAAAAACGGAAAAATTGGACTACGTTTTTGTAATTTTTTTCATGGGTCCCAGCTTTGCTTATTCGCAAGTAAATTTGGATGTGCTTTTCGGATGTTTTAATTATTTTTCCGCACACTTCGAATCGCTTATTTATTCATATTATATAATATACGCGATAATCATCATATATCAACTTGATATAGTCCGTTAAACGATAGCTATAATTCGACGTATTGCTACACCTTTAATACTATTATGTACAATGACACCATTTAGATAGACGTTAGATGTTTGTTTTGTTTTGTTGTTCTTTTTTCCTTTCAATATTATATATATCATTTTGTTTTTTCTTCTTCTTTAACAACAATAAAATAAATTAAATAGAATTCTCATTGTTTTTTCTTTTATCAGCCAAAAAAGACACTTATCGATATAACAATATTCACGAGTCATGAAACATATGACTGTACATTATTCGAAAAATTTATAGTTGGCATACACACGTTTTTCATCATTCTTCTCATCCTCTAATACTAGCGATGAATTTTCTTTTCGCTTTTTTTCGATTCCTTTTTCTTCTGTTTTTTAAAGGAAATATTAGCCATACTTCTATTGTACAAAGAAAAGTGTCCAACACTTACAGCTCGATGACCTGCGATTTCGAAATTTCAGTATATCATCGAAATCCAAAGGTTCGATAAAAAATAACTTGTATCGAACAAATTGTTATCCAACGCGAGTCGTGCCGAATTTTGTTTCGGACGAATATCACCGCGATTGGGAAAAACATTGGGTACATCGGTTGCAGGACGACGAGGGAATGGGTAATTTTTCGTTCTTGTTGTTGTTTTTTTTCTTTTTTTTTTTTTTTTCTTTTTTCATTAATGTTAAGTAGCTGTTTTCCCTCGATGTTTACGAGTTGAGCAGCTGTAGGTGCTTAACTGATTTGGCTTTACATTTATTTATCTTTATTTTTGTTGTTAGGAATTACTACTGCGACACGAGGTCCACGTAATTCGCTGGGTAGAGTCCCACTCTCCCGTCTTTCCTGCCTTTACACCAACCTTGCTCGTCCTCGTCTTCTAACTTTTCGAAAATTTCTCCTGCAACATCAAATTCATCGAAATTCTGGTATATGAAGTAAAATTTAAAAGCGTTTTAATGCACTTTCACATCGTTTTTGTACTTGACGTTGAAACGCTATTGCATCTTTCGACAAAAGCTTTTATACAGTGAATTCTATGAGGAAGTATGTCAAACGATTGTAGCTTTTTTATAATCAAAATCATTCATCAGAATCTTCGAAACAATTGTAAGTTTTTACATAGAAATCTCGGTGTTTTGTTTACGAAAACAAAAGTTACTGTATAAATTAGCGAAAATATAGAAATAAATATAAACCTTGTTTAAAGCTGAGCTCGTCGGCTTCAGCTCCTTCATAGTCGTACAAAGCTCTGACAGGAACACCAGGTTCGCCTGTATCGACGAGTGCCTCGCCGCCGTCTTCGTCCCATTCTTCTTCATCGAAAGGATTAGATTCTTGCTTCGCATTCGTCCCATTCCTAGAATAATGAATCACAAGCTCGTAAAGATTTTCCAATCGCACATACAGGCACACAGGTGCCGACGCGATTTTTGTTTGCAGCTGTGCCCGCCCCCCGAAATGTAAAAGACACGAAGAAACGTACGTAATCGTTGAATTTCTGTTCACCGAATTTCCATCGTGATTGTTCTTTTCCGACGAATGTTTGGTGGAATCAATACTGTCCGTTTTACTGTCCCCGTGATCACTGTCCGCCGATATTACCCGCGCTGCAGGCTTCGCTTTCGCTTTGTGATTAACCGGTGGGAATTCCTGTTCCAATTTTTCCTTAACGTTAGAAAGAGTAAGAGTTTCAGCACTCTGCTCGCGTATGACCTCTCTTCTGTACATGTTTTATACCAAAGAATGTATAACTGTACATTTTCTTATGAAACCATCTTTCAATTTATCCAACAACAATTTTTTAAGAATTTTTTTAACCAGCAAGCAAAATAATTTCAGCATTTAAGCGTTATCTCTTCTTTTGAGAAATCCTAAATTTATCACCAATTTTTCAATAACAAATATCCCAGCAACTGGTTATACTTTCTTCGTGAGGCAATTTTTCAAATAACTATCTTACTTAGCAGCTACTGATATCGAACGTGTACGTACATCATAAATGAAACGTCTAAGGTTTCATGCGTTTCAAGATCGATCTAGTCTTTATCTCATGCTACTTCTATTTTGTCAAAAAAATTATTATCATTCGCACGAGAGAGGAACAGCGATAAAAAGCTTCCATTCTAGTTTTTCCGATTGCAAAACGTAAAATTAATTTCTTTTTAAATAGCTAAATTAGTAACGTGCTGAATATGATATTTTTCCTGCCTGATTAATAATTTCATATCTGTTACTGCAGCGAAAAAAAAAACACGATAATTAGTGTGCCAAATTTAATGATTAGTCTCAAATTTTCATACTACACGAACCATCAATCATGTAAGAATGACTTTGAGGCGCGTTATTGATTTTATAAAAAGGAAAATCGTGTTAGCGTTTTCTTTTGAGTAAATTGAACAAAACTTTACATGCAGATCCTCGCCGACGGGGCGCTGATTGATGAGGGTGATGGATCCCGCGGGTAGCGCTTCCTTAGACTTGGAGCCTTTGGTGATGTCGCGAAATTCCTCTGTGTAATCCTGCGTAATAAAAATAGCAACGTCCAAACACAATCACATGCACGCATTCCTTATCTTCTAAACTGTTACGTAAAGATGCCAGTAATCGCACAACTGCGACGCAAGTTTCTTGCAACAACACTTGGTGACAATACATCTTTTAACTACGGACGAACTACTCAACTATTGAATTGAAGGAGGCAGAGGAAAAAAAAATACAAAAAAGTGATTTAACTGTTTTTGTTTTAAATAATATTTTTTCAAACAATAAATCACTACTTATTCGTCCAGAATGAATTTTTATTTGCAACTGAGATCGTCAAATTATTTTCAATAAAGTATAATTGAATTTATAATCTTTATTTTAATATAATAATCTGTAGTGTTTATTAAAAAAAATATTAACAATTTTGAGATTGCAAAGAAAATTCGTTTTTACCAAGTTCTTATCTCGTAAGCTTCCATGATATTTTTACTTTCCGAGCAATTGAGAAGTTTGATCTTTGAACTGCAGAAGTTTGAAACTGCAGATAATGATTGCCAAATATTGATTATTACATGAATTATACGATAAATATTTATAAAAAGAAATTATTGAGCTTTTAATTAAAAATGTAATGAGTATGAATCAGTGTTCGCTACAAATACGAGCTCACTAGTTTTAACGACAAATATACAATCATTAGCATTTATTAATATCATGCGATCTTTCGAAAATGTTAATATAATTATTAATTTATCGACTTACCTCGAACTGAGGCCAATTCATCGCCATATTGACCCCGTGATTGTTGGACCACCATTTGAGATCCTTTTCGTGATCTGCGTTGTTTATCGTGTGATAGAATTCCTCGTAAATTTGTGGAAGTCTGAAAAAGTTGGCGGAGAAAAAAATTCAAGCAATTAAACTTCTTTCGAAGCAACATTTTTCAGTAATCAAGAATGGAAATATAATTACACTGGATCCTGAGATATATTGAGGCATTTATGGATTCCGAACAGTACGTCCTTGAAAAATTGAAGTCTCTGGGCCTCCATCTCCTGGCATTTCTCAAACACCTGAGTCATGTCTTCCATGTATTTGGGATTGTACTGATTGATCTCTTGCAGTGCAGCTTCGTATTTCTCCTTAGCCTTTTGCACCTCTTCCTTTGTCTTTTGTACCCTGTCCTGCATCTTTTTTACCTGTCGAATAAAGGACACAAATTTGTTAACTGAATCTCGAGTGAATAGAAAACAGATCGGAAAAAGCGACACGAAAGGTCGAGGAAAGAGGGAAGGTTTGGCTTTACGTCGATTTCCTTTAGACTGTATTGTATCTATTTCAAGCAATCAATTTTTTACTAATATTTTGCTAATATTTACTATAGTTATTATTCAATGTTTTTATCAACTAGTTTCATCTTTCAGATATTACACTTTTATTTAATTATTTACAATAATAAATCTACAATTCGTTAAAGTTGTTTATTACATGTAAATTCTAATCAAAAGTTTAATTCGATCTGAATATAAGTACTTTAAGGCAAGAAAAAAAAATCAACGTCATTTATAATAATAAAGACATTGACTTTGTATAATAATAATTCACGTAAATCATTGATAAATCAGAAAAAAAATAGTTGCAGAAATTCGATAGATGACATTTTTTTTACTAACTTATGAATATTTTTTTTATATTATCATTAGTAAAAATCAAAGTTCCCAGTAATCTCAAGACGTTGAATAATTTTTCAGTATTTTCGCTTGTTACACTATATATAAATGTCAATCGAATCAAAATTTTGGGTGAAAATTTAGAATCCTTAAGGATTAACTATATTTCCCAAATAAACTTTAATCTATTCCCGCAACACAAAACCTTCCTCATGCACTTCAATCTCACTTCAACACTCGAATCTTGGTCAGCCACGATTGAAAATAGTGATTATATTTAGTACAGTGCAGTATTTCGTCTAACTAATAATAGGTAGATGAAGAATTTAAAAAGATAGGAAAGAGCTATACAAGCGTGTCTAGTGCTACGAAAAGAATCGGCATTTCCTAAATTTAGAAAGCTTAAATTCTCTATATTTATAGAACTTCCTAAATCGGTAAAAAAAAACTTGATTTTTAAAAAATCGAGTAATCGCTTACCATCAGAGTTTTCTGGGATGGATAACCGAGTTAAAAGTAAGGGAGAAAAAAAAATTGAGAATTAATACACATGCAGCATGCAACAACGTATACATACAAGCTGAACGTCGCCTATCTTAGTTTTCCTAAAGGATTTTCGAATTGTTTGGCTCCATGCACCACATCCACAATTTGTCATCTAAAAAGGTCGTTAGGCAGACTTAGGCTTCGTTCCGCCTCGATTGTTAAACGATTTTGTATGTGCGCCAAATGATTACGAAACAAAAAGACAAAAAATCTAATTTTTTACATACTTCATTTTTCGTTGCTAATTTAATTAAGCTGATTTAATTTAAGTATTTTTTTAATTTATTAAGTTACCTTCAAATCAAATGAATTGAAATGCAATTTTTTTCTTCTGAGACACTAATAATTTTGGAATTAATTTAGGGATTTTGATTAATGCATGCGCGATTATTGACATACTAAAAACAGGAAAGTTACCACACATTGAGTTATATGCTACAATAAACATTATTAATAACGCATGCGATGTTTATCACTTTTTAATTGTTTATTAAAATAAACGAGACGCGAGTTTATTATTCAACGTACGTTATCGGAGCCTCGGGCCATCTGTAAAACAATTCTTGCTAAAGAATTATCAATGATTATTCGCGGGGTGCATCATTAGCCACACGCTGGTTATTATTTTTCATATAGCGTATGTAATAGCATGTGCAAAAACACACACATGTCATTGATCTCAGCGTGAGGTGCGCTTCATGATCCTCTAGTTTCTTTCTTGCATCATTTATTCATTCGACTCGGCGAATGTCTGTTACTATCGCGACGAGTCGTTGACAACTCATGACAATCGTTCAGTTACGTCATTTAATTCTTTCTACTTTCAATCACGATGTCAAGGCCTTGTCGCGATAGCAATTGCGCCGATAAATATACAATGGAGTTGGACATTATTGGTCGAAGGCCAAAATGTTCCACATGTTATTTCAACAATAATATATTTACTAGAATGATCAATTACTTTATAACTAAAGAAATGGATTTTTAATCTTTGAAAATGGCAATTGTTTTTTTTTTTTTTTTTTTTTTTTTTTTTTTTTTTTTTTAAGAAGATTTTTCAACTCTGTTTGTGGAGCAAAAAAGTCGCTGGGTTCAGCCAGAGAAAAATGGTATGAGCTGGATGAATTTCGGAGATGAGAATGTCGTTAATAATTACCTGATCAGGCGAGAGCGAACTGTCGGCTGAAGCGTTTCTCTCCATGTTGGCGGCCGTGCGTTCCGTTTTACAGCTATTGTGGAAATCTGACTTTGCTTTTTCGACCTTTTGCAAAAGTTTACCCCATGGCTTTTGCGCCTTTTTGAACGCGTCTTCCATCTCCTTACGCTCTTTTAGAGTCATCATTGACTAGAAAAGAAAATCATCGTATTAATCGCTTTTTCTAAAAAACATATTTCTAATAAACAATTTGATTCGTTTAGAATTCGCTTACTTTGTGTATAATGGTAAAAATACCAGATGATAAAAATATTTTGATTGAAAAAGTTATTAACCAATTGGAAAACAAAAATAAAAACAATGATTTTTTTAAAGAATTTGTCTACAGTTTGGATTCTGTTTTCATTTTGTGAAATTATCAGAATATGAATTTTCGATATATTAAAAAAAAAAAAAAAAAAAAAAAGCGAGAGATTCCAGTTTGAAAATAACTATAGTCGACGTAAAAATGTTCAACAAAATGAATCAAGGTATTTTTAGAAATTTTTCATAATCACAGATCAATAATAATTTCAAATTTAACAAAGTCCTAAATAAAAAGAAAAACGGGTTTAAAAAACTGTAAAAAGTTCAGCAGACTGAGAATATTTTACACCATGAGTGTGTTGGTTTTTTAAAGAATCACCCATCCACAATGTTAATATAAAGCTGCAAAAGTGTAAAAGAGTGTTAGACGTGAGTTGCAAAGATGTTATCTAGGTCTTATATTATAGGGCCAAGAAGTTTGTTTACTGTTCTCTTTTGTTTTTTATGTACGTATAGATGTCCAAACTTTCTGACCCTATTTATGTGTTACTCTGACGTGCGACAAGTTTTGACCAAAGAGCAGCCTTGCAAGTTTCTTGTGAGACGAATTATTGTACCTTGTGATACGTGTCCTTCTGCCACGTTTTGACCTGCTGTATAATATCGTTGCAGAGATTCTCCTTGACCCTGAGATGAAGATCGCAGAGCCTGTCGGACTCAACGAGGACGCCTTTCCACGCAGCTTCCGTCGTTCCGTACTCCGGTCCTTTCTCGATCTTCTCGTTCCAATTTTTCGACCATCCTTTCAATGCTTTTGCATAATTTTTCTCGATCTCCGCGCGCTCCTGCACGAGAGCTATCAAACTATCGCAGAGCTTATGACCGTCCTCGATCCTTTTTGTCGTGCGCTTGTAGTTACCCGGCTCCCAAAAGGAGTCCGAAGTAGCTATAAGCATATTGTCGTCGCTGTGGTGTGACATCTTCTTAACCTAAGCCGAGAAAGCCCTTTCTCCTGCAAGCATAAATAAAAGAAGAACCGTTAGTAATGAAAACAGTTGTATATATAGCTTATAATCAATACCTCAAATCATGAAGCATAATAATTTTCTACAATTAAATTCATCTTAAAGAAATTATTAACAATCATATTTTCTTTATTTACACTTAAAAATGCCGACAAAAAAGTACTGATCAATGGCATTTTATTAGAAATGCATTTAAAAAATTGTTTCCTAATATTATATACATGTTAACAAAAACAATTTGTAAGAACTATCGCTTTCGTCGAGTCAATCAGTGGAATTCTATTAGGAACGCATCATACATTTTTATTTCATGAATAAAATCGCAATGGCAATATAAAATTTGAAAAATAATTTTGTTTACTATTTGGATTTGAAAAAGTACCTTGGCCTTTAAGAATTATTCATGGCTACAAGGTTAGAAAACTTTGTGTAATGGCTTAAAAATTAGGTAGGAGAGATCCGTAATACCGTATTACCGGCAAAGTGCTGACTAGTCACGTTATATACCGCAGAAAGCGGGACACGCACGAGTTTTCTCCAACGACGAGTGTGCCATGTACGTGTGTGATCATCCGCGAGCTTTTTAATAGCATGGCAATTAATTTGGTCACCAATATTTTCCACGAGGCCACAGCAATACACAATTTCCTCTGAATGGGTCAATAAAACTTTCGACAAAAAAAAATATTGACCGCAACATACAAAAAGGGAACTGCATAAAGATGCATATATATGATAAAAATATTGTCCACGTGTGGTTGTGTGTAGGTAGTGACTGTATTATTATCGTCCAATATATGATATGTAAACAATATATATATATATATACATATGGATACCTATTAGGTACAGAAATGGTCGCGGGCTCGCTTATTGAATTACGGGTTCTGGGTCCGCCTCTCTGTCGCATCGATCGTCCCAATTCACCGAAGCCATTACAAATCAAATCCAATGCGGGAGAATAAAGAGACAAAGTTACCTATATATTCCTGCATATCGAATATGTGACCACGAACGTGTCCTTCAGGGACACGTGCATGCCACTAATCATTACCTAAAGTTCGACTTAAGGACGCTTCACACATACACTCACAAACAACAATATGATTCGATAGAAATTTAAGAGAGGTTTCTTATAAGAGAAAAATATTTTTATAATTACCATAATGGAAAATAAAAAAAACTTTGATTTTTAATAATAATAATAATAATGACAAAATGTTACTGAAGAATTGTTTAAACTGATATTGTTTACCAAGCCTTTAGAAAACTCTATATTCATCATAATATTCCTGAAAGTTTTCATTACAAACATTTTTAAGGTTCTTTTTATGAAATTGCCCGTTTATAACTGAAAAAAAGTTAATCAAATTCAGTCGAGTAAAAATATAAAATATAATGAAAAATTGCATTTTTTATTTATTACTAATTACTTTTTTAAATATCTAAAACGAGATGAAATAAAAATAATATTTATGTTTATATTTATATTTGGAAAATATGCAGAAATAAAATTACTGAAATTTTAGGTTTCTCGTACGTAGATATTATTTGCTAAATATAATATTCCGTGAGACAGCCAAGATCAGGTTCTCGTGCAGGGTCATCACGTGATGCCCGCTGTAGCGACCCTTTCGTAAAAGCAATTTTCATTCCATGCTGACCATAAGTACCACCACCGTGGCTGCGCTTTCGAAGCCAGCAGCGTTATGTTAGATACTGTGGATAGCGTGATGTAGAAGCTCCTATAGTGGAGATCAGGACGTGGCAAGCCTCCTCGAGATTCGCAGTTTCATTACCCTCACACGCCGATCGATCGCAGGGAATCGATAGCCTATATATGAGGCATTCTACATCAGTTGAGCCACTGTAACTTTTCAGATCCTTTTTTCTAACCCACGAAATATTTTTTATCCCCTTTCCGAATTTTTCTACAGTTTCTGTACATACTACTATAAGTTATATACAACATTTGAAGAAAAATAAAAACTGTCTGAATGTGTACAAAAAATGGTAGTCACTGCAATAAGGGTTAACATTTTCTTTTTCATCCAAATATTTTATACTTCGTCTCCAATTTTTTTTTTTTGTACTTTCTGTAAGTGTCACTTTAGATTATATAAAATTAAGAGAGTAGGAATGTGTGAAATAAATTTACCCAAGCAAACAATATATTTTCTTGTATAGAGAATTTAGCATTGTCTTTCTATTCAGGCAATATAATTTTTCTACCGCCCTGCAAAATTCTTTTTGCTCACTTTCTCAATTTGTTTATAGTTTCTGTAAATACTTTTTTCGGTTACATAAAATCGAGGGCGAAAAAATGTCCAAATATGTAAAAAAAAAAAAATATATATATATGTTTAAAAAAAAAATGTCTGAATTAACGTAGAATGCCTCGTACAGGAAATTGAACGGTTCGAACACGCCTATAAGCACTATATCGTGGGTAGGCAGTGCGTTGCGCCTAGATACAGAAGATTCTTTTCTATCCGGCCGCACTTTTGCCTATAAATTATTCTTAAGGTGCTAGGTGACTCAGGCCAATTGGAGACCTAGACATTAGTCGCATTGAGCAGGACCAATTATTAATATTTATCATGTATTATCTTCATATTGTATGTAAAATATAGTCGTGGTCTACTGCGGCATGAGAGTTTCGCAAGCATGATAATTGTTTTTTTTTGCATAAATTGCTCATATACCTATATAGAGGTTAGAGGCGATAATAGAACGATAAGTGCAGACATTAGTCACGAGGAGACAACGCGCCGACTCATCGGGGCCAAGAGAATCCTCATCAATTTATTGATGCACTTGTTTTGAAATAATTTTATTTGATTTTTATTTTATTTTAAAAAAATCTTTACAGATCCATCTTCTTTTGCTGTATTTCTTCTTTTATTATTCCTAATTTGAAGCCTAAGTAGTAAGATAACTTGTTCAATCTATTTCTGTAGATAAATAATTTTTATCGAAAGTGCAGATATGATATTTTTAGGTAATTTCAGTACTTTTTTTGTAAAACCATCTAAGCGATTAATTTAAAGAGACCGTAGAAGAGAAATTGACGATATGGGGGTAGTGATAGTCGACAAAGAGTACGCTGTGAACTCATCGTCCGATCGGCGATTGCCTTGGACCTGTGCCAGATCGTTTCTACGTATCTTGCCAGCAATCCCTTCCCGTCCCTATATTTCCAGTGAGCGCCTTGTAAAAATTGCATTTACAGAAAGCCATTCAATAAGCCGTGAATTATACGATACTTTGATATCTTCAAATAAATACTTTTCTTAAAAATTCTCCATTTCAAAAATGTACTGCCTTTTTTGTGAATTGAAGTTGAATTAACGATAAAAAAGTGGCAACTATATTTTCCAAGTTCGTGTCTCTATAAAATTAGTCACATAGGCTTACAACTAATAATTGTCACTTAATAGTTGTCAAAACAATTTCAGATAGTTCTCTATGTGTGAAGAACGCTTTTAACTTTTTGTAATTCTAAATATTTACACTCAAATAAAAATACATTATAAATATATTGTTCAATTTAAACTGCAAATAATTCTTAACAAAGAACAATTATAAAGACCTTTGATGTTAAATTATATCGAATTATTTCTCTTCGTTAATAAAAACTGGTTACTCAATTTGGAACTTCCTTATAATTTCTTATTTTTAACCTGCATATATATATATATTTTTCAATAAAATGGTGTTTTATTACCGATTGTAATGAAAGTTCGTAAAGAGCATTTCTTTCACATTTTCATATCTACGATATAAATATTACTTTTGGCATTTTGCAATTTGTACGAAATCTGACACGATGGTTCAGTATGGTTACAATTAATGTTCACAGGCAGGCATTGCGAGCATGAAACAGGTGTATCTGCTACGAACAGGCTTCCTAATACAGCATAGACTGGATCGATGGTTCTGTGTGGTATATGGCGCCAATAGAAACTGAATGCACGTGGTGCACACTATGAAATTGACCTGTCACACGGGGCGAGACTCTCCTTGTCTCGGACATAATACTCTGCAGCACAATAGACGAGTCGGAAGTTTCGCTGCTCAAAGCGAAGCCTCTTGACGTCAGGCTAATAATAAAAATCGTCGAATACGAATCACCGATGGTTTCTCAAAAGACTCGTCAACTATGCTCGCTACGAACACTTTTCTTTTCACTCTCCACTGGACATCACTTTTCCTTAAACATAAAAAAAATTAATAAAAAGGAAATGGGTAAATAGTTGAAAATATTGATTTAGTGCGAAAATGAAAATGAAAAACATGTGGAAATATTGATATTTCATATTATTTTATATTCTATCTCGGAAAGTACCGGTTACATGCCTTTTTACGATGATTTTGAAAAAGGATACGTTTTTCCGTTTCTGATACCAGAATCACAGATCCGACTTTTGGTCGAAAAATCCAACCTAAAGAATCTAATTTTTTTTCTTCAAGATATCGAATTTTGGTCTTCATTATCGTTCTCAAGTCGTATATTCTACCTCGGAAAGTACCGGTTATAAGCCTTTTTACGATGTTTTAAAAAAGTGACTTTTTTCCGTTTCTCATTTCAGAATTCACATATCCGACTTTCGGATATATTTATCAGAAAAAAACCAAGTAATTCAACGTTGGCAGTAAAAGAAATCAGGACACGAAAGCCCAATATGAACAGAGATGAAAAATGGGGAAATGTGTCGATGAAGTGGAAGCTGAAGGAACCAAACTGGGCTGTGAAGAGAGGGAGGGGGGGGGGGGGGGGGGGGGATCGTGCATCAGAGCTGAGGAATGCCGCCAGTCCAGAAACTCGCGGTCAATGGACAGACTATAGTATCGTATATTAATATGCTACAGTGTCCTACAATATATATATATATATATATATATATATACATATATGTTCTATGGTATATTATACATAAGTAAAGGAGGAAAGGTGGGATCGAGATACCAAAGGAGAGGAGCGATGATTCTATGGTTTTTCGGTGTTCTGTCTGAGACAGGTGAATCTAATCCTCGTCTTGTTAGCTCGGAGAGTAAAAGTTTCATTTATTGGGCATTCCACATCATCCGGGTTACTTTCTTTATTATCTACTAATTTTTTATAACCGAAAGAAAATACGTCTTCTTATTTTGCGAAAATATGATTCTTTTGTTTGTTATATGAGTGGAAAGTAAATTCCACTTTTGACTTAACAATATTGCAAAAACCATAGGTTTGAGCTATGAGCCACAAAAAAAATGATTTATTTTCAGATTTGTATTCTTTTCAATGACATTTTTTTAATTATCGATAAAAAATTTGATTGATAATGACACAATATTGATGGACCTATATAGATATACTGTTGATTTTTGTGCTTTTTACCCCAATTAATATTGTGATAAAAATGATTTTTGCCTCGGAACTGACCCTCATTATCGCCTTCTTTCTGTTCTATGGTAAAGATACAGGTATGTATTTATTGAACGACGCCCTGGCGTCATTCAGCGTCATCGCCCACGTTCGTCCTCTATACGAAACCGTACGCTGAAACTCGTTACGTTAATAGCATGTTTCCACCACGTTTGCGTGTTCACTTCACTTCGTTTTGTAGCTCATACAGAACCCATCCACTTACAATACTTATACCTACACAAGATCTATACGAATTCTTTAAATCGATGCTGGCGTTGGGTTCAGTAGGAATAAGAACCGTGAGTTAAGTCAGTTTTTATCGAGAGTTGCTGTTCTCTCAACGTAGCTGATTAATTCCAGATGAAATGTGTGTGTGTGTGTGTGTGTGTTTTTTTTTCTTTATTGTTTGGTTATTTATTTTTTGCTATATAGAAGCAGCAATCGTTTGAGCTCCCCATGAAGCTACGAAGAAGAATCTTCAGTCTCGTGAAAGCATAACAACTTATGTGAGGATTTAGCTTGAATTGTAACGACGTCATGAAAATAAATAAACAAATATAATGCATACAGAGGAGAACGAATTCTACGATAAAAGGTGCAACTAATAAAACATTTTTGATTCATTCAATTCCATAACTGAAAATGTTTCATGCATTTTTTTCATAGCGCTATTTACCACTACATAAAAAAGAATTAAGTTACGTAGAAGGATCTAAATATCCTTGAAGAAAAAGAATTGCGAAATGGGCGAAAATTACTAGAATTTTGAAATTGAGAAGATATGCGATTTAAAATGATTACCGAAAAAACATTGACATTGTAATCTACAAAAAAGATAATTTTTAGAGGCGAAATAAAAGCAACAGAAAGTACAAAATAAATGAAAGAAAAAGGAAAGCACTGAAATAACTTAAGATATTTTCTGTTTGAACTTTTGCACCTCACTCGGCGTGTTAATTTTACAGTAGTGACGCTCAAACACGGCAAACCTACATAGCGAATAATTATGTAATCGTAACGCCTCGCAGTGTATTATGGAGTACGACCGTGACCAGTTGTGAACATCCGTTCATTCGTGCATTCGTGTTATGTACGTACACGCATGTGCACGCGGCTATTTGTCTCTCAACGTTTTCAGAGCAATGCAACGCGGAATGTCAGATCAGACATACCGTTCTACTCTGTACCAGTTCTCAACCTATAACATCTCCTGAGACCAGATTAATATTTTTACCAATGTCTCCACTTATTGTGAAGCAAATAAAATTGTAGCTTACACATCATTTTTTTTTTCATTCAAGATATCTCTTATCTTTACCACACAACATACAATCGAAACGTTCGCCCGACTGCATGTATGTGACAAATTTGATAACAGCTCAATCAATTTAAATGCATTTTTCAATAATAAAGTCTGATATCGGCAATATTTTTTTGAAAAATTAAAGGAAGAAAATTAATTTTTTGAATTTTGCAAATGTACAATTATCTTTTATTTCACTTTTTTTCATTAGAAGTGACAAGAAAGTGTAAAATTCACAAACTGTTGAATTAGCGACAAATAAATTTGATAACTTTACTGGTTTTATTTATTTTTATTCGACCTGACGAAAAAAGGGCAAGATTTACAAAATATCAAACTAGAGGTGACGAATAAAAATGACAACATGTCAAAATAACAACAAAAACAGTTGCAATAATTAAAGAATGCGGTTAATGACAAGTTTTCCGTGAAACAAAAATGCAATATTTTTATTAGATTATTTTGTATTTTTGCGACAAAACTGTAAAACTGTAAACATATTTTTGGTCAAATTAAAAAAAGTTTCTGTCGACAACATATTTGTTAAAAATTTCAATTGTTTTTTTTTTTTTTTCGATCATAAATCGTTTTCGATAAGTCATCGACAGAAATAGATGATATAAGCAGCTGTTATGCTAAGTGGAATCGTACGGAACACTATTGACGATCAATAACGTAAATAAACGGTGACTAATGTAAGCTTGGGGAAAGACTCGACGCCGATATATCGGAATCGTAATTATTAGTGCGACGTAGATGAAAGGGAAGGAATGTTGGAGAACCGGAGAAGTCGACACTAAGAATTATGGTCTTTCTTGAGGCAAATGTATCAATCAGGATTTACCTCTTGGTGATTTTGTCACAGTGTATCATTAAATACCACGTTTACTTGATTTTTTGTTATTACATAGTTGGCAAAAACTATCTCTTTCTCTTTCGCTCTTGCAGACTATAGTTATTAAGGAATCATCAGAGTCTGTTAATCTCGAGCGAAGCAGATTAAGCGTGCTCGTTAATAGCGCAAATACCTGCCTTAATGCCACAACCACGAGAGCGCCAAATCAACGTGGCATTATCCATAAATACTTGGTATATGCGATGATGAATATTGTGTGCACGTGTATTAAAACTTGAGCAGTGCAAACACGCGGAAATTCAATAATATAGCGCCAGTTTCGAGGACATTTCTGCCTCTCATTGCATAATATCAGGATTTCAGGATTGCCAACCTGAAAGATATAATTTTCTATGCATTTTATATATTTTGCAATAATGCTTAGAAAACTTTTCCATTTTTTTTTTTTTACAATTTTGAGACATTTCTTTTGAAAATGGGTTTTCTTTGCGTTTATTAAAAAATATTGAAACTCTTTTTGCAAGAACTACAGATTATTATTATAAACTAAAAATAAAAATATAATTGTATAAGAAATTTAGTGTCTAAAAAAATGGGATATTAGGATTCTGCTTCCAAATGTAGACATAGATTAATCTTCTTTTTCTATGCTCGTTATTGATTTTATAAATAATTTATCTTTTTTTTCAATACAAAATATGAAAAGTATTCCATTCAAGACTTCTTATCTCAGATTATTATCATTCCTACGTCATCGCTATTAGAAATCGATTGTTTTAGTATGTGATAATGAATGTTGTGTCGTTCCATATTTACACGTTAGATAAGTAAAAAAGAAAAGCGCAAACTCTTGTCAAAGAGAAATATGGCAAAGCACTTCGAATTAACGAAGCACATAGTGAAATCGATAATAAAAAATGTAAAAATAAGATGTTTCAGATAGTCGATATAAGAGATAGGAAGGAAAGCAGCCCCAGACGTGACGAAGAATATGGGTCAGCGATGGCCCAAATTGATAAGAAACTCTCGGAGAATACAAAGCTTGTACACAGACTCGAATAACACTTGTAGCGAGAGTTAATCTTTGCAAACACTAAATTCCGAAGGCCACATCTGTCGTACTAGAAACGCTTTCCCACGTGATACGACAATCACTGAATAAAAGATTCTGGAAAGAAAATGTTGTCTACAAATTTCCACCAAAACTACAAGCATTTCACTTTACTGTTTTGTAAAGAAAGTTTTCAATGTGCGAAGTGGTTTATAGGAGAACAAAATTTCGGCTATTTGTCACCTCGAAAAGAACATAAAAAATCGTTGAATTTTATAATTCCCTTTGAAGGATGAGAAGTTTTTAAAAAATTCTTGACACGAGCAGAATGATTCTTTATTAAAAAAAACATTTATGAAATTTGAAAGCGGTGTTATTGCATGTTTACAAAATCGATATACCGAATGTAAACATTTGAACAATTCAAACAGTAATTTTTACTGTTAAAAAATGATTTTCCTACCCAAATAACATTATAAAATATATAATTTTATTCCATGTTTGAAAAAATTATATAACATCATTTAACCCTTTAAATGCCAAGCTTGAAGGTTTAAAAAGAATCCTCAATCGAAGAAGTCGAAAAATAGCACATTTCGAAAATTAACTTTTGCCATTTTTACACTTGAATACATTTTAATTAGGTGAAATAAAGATGTAAAATTGATTCCTAATCGAATTGCAACATCCTTCATTTTCACCAGAATCTAAAAAATTAAAATAAAAACCTTGCACATTGCTTCCTCATTATTTTTCGTTTTTTACAAAGCTCCCTCTGTAAGGAAGCAGTATGTTATTCAATTTTGGCTTCCTCATAGAGGAAGCTTTGTAAAAAGCGAAAAATAATGAGGAAGCAATGTGCAAGGTTCTACTTTGCATCTTTTTTTTTATACCTTGTGTCTCTTTTGCAGAGGTGTTTTATACAGCTATAAATCACCTCTGCAAACACCGTTACATCTAATTTTGATTAGATACAAATTTTTGTCGTACTTTCTCAACTTTTCCGGAAGTTATAGCGAAAATCTACATTTTTTTTTAAATGAAAAATGGTGTAAAATCCGAACGACTTTACCGATCATCACCAAATTTGGTACATGGCATTTCTGAATGTTATTTTTCGTCTGTACAAAATTTCTGTTCATTTGTTGAAATTCGACGTAATTTAGATCAAAATCTATTTTTTTCGAAAAATTCAAAATTCTATAAAATCCGAACCGCTTTACCGATTTCGCCGAAATGCAATACCATACAACATTGAACTTATATCTAGATATGAAGAACTATTTAGCTAAATCGGCGAACTTTTACGAAAGTTAGAGCATTCACGTCCTTTTTTCAACAAATTAAAAATTGCATAAAAACTTAATTACTATATATATTTTTTCAAAAATTGCAGTATTCAAAGGGGGGCAGCTACTCTATATGTGTGCCAAATTTGAGCCCGATCGCTCGAACGGTTACTGAGTGAGAGGCGGTTGAATTTTCGAGGCCCAGCACACACACACACACACACGCACACACACATACATACATACGGACATTTTTTCTAAACCACTTTTTCGATGTTTTAGGTGATTCTAAGCATACTGACATGAAAATCTCGAAAAAAAAAAATTTTCATGAAAACAAAGCTTCCTCTATGAGGAAGCAAAAATAAACAATCTGCTTTCAATGTAAGAAATATTTTACATTGGCACCTGGATTAATAATAAAAAAAAGAATAGCCTCATTTACATCCGGTTTCAGATACACTGTAAAAGTAATATTTTATGTTTTTAATTTACTAATCTTTTTTACAGTTGAAATCACCGAACCGGTCATCGTATATTTGCGTCACAGATAATTTGACTGCCAAGTATTAGGCTAAAGAAAATCGAGGGTAAGCTTTGACCAAGAATCGTTCGAAACGCTAATATCAAAGCCTGTTGCCTAAGGCCGTTGCCGGCTTTAAACGCGACACTTAACATAAGTTAGTGTAGGTCGGGTGGTCACGTTGGAGTCTCGTCGTGACGCTGAAGGTACTACGCCATACAACACCACCGTTATCTCTTTTCCTCTCAGGGAAGAGACTGAGAAATCGGACTCTCAGCACGTGCGTTCTGCACGCCCAGAGCAAATTTATACCAGGTTGTTAAAGTCTCACGTGAATGAGCAGCCATCCTTTTTTTTTTACCAGTCATTTGACCTTTCATATATCAGGTTGACAACTTTGCTGATTAAAGAAAAGTCCCTCGAAAAGTCTTGTTGAATTTTTTCATGGCATCGTATCTGTGTTGGCTAAATTTTCGTCGTTCTCTTTAGGTTGACACTTTTTCGTAAGTCACAGAGAGACAAGTTTGTCCTTTTTTTATCATACGTTTGCCATTTTGTATATTCAGTTGACAGCTTCGCTGATGAAAAAAATCGGTTTGCTATATTTTAGTGAGTGTCCTGAAATTGGTTCCGGCATAGAGTGAAAGTTTTTATAGGACTCGAAGAACCAAATTTGCCAATTTTTACCAGTCCTTTGATGTTTTTGGTATCAGGTTCACAACATTGCTGATAAAAAAGTTCTCTTCATATTTTCATGATGAAAAATATCTGTTTTCGTGAAATTTTCGTCATTCTCTTAAGGTTGGTTCAAGTGTAAAGTGAAAAGCCCTGTAAGACACGAAGAGACAATTTTGCCTCCGTAGGGAACTCTGTCTGATAGCAGAGACGCAGGGTAGGAAGTTTACAGAGGAGTTTCGCTGCATTCTCTATTGTGCTGCTGCTGCTACGTTGCCGTCCGCAAGGAAAATGTAAAGCCGCAGTGGCCGTCTATTACAGTGTTCTACTTGGGAACGAGCGAGCGGAAGAAGTGAAAGAGGCAAAAAGCGTTTATCTCTTTATAATGTTGGACAATATCGTCTCGTGCCTCTCCGTACTAAATATCTCGACTAACCCCTTTCACACGGAAATTCCTACTGAATGATATAAAATTTTATAACACCAAACGTGATTTCGCAAAATTATTGTTACCGCTACATGTATAATCCTAAACCGATTTCGTCTTTCGCCAAAATTACTTTACTTGAATTTACGCCTAGAAATAATCTTTCTGAAGTTGTAAGTAAAGATGTGTGATGGTTTCGTATTGCTATGTATATGATGGATTTTTGTTGTTATTTTTATAATAAATTTTCCTACTACAGCTTGTGTGATTTTTAAAAAGAAACTGAAATCTTTGTGAATTCCATCTTTGTTGTATAATTTTTTTTATTTCAAAATGTAAATAATTTGAGCAATTTATTTTGAACATTTTTGGAGTCATAATAAAATCTATAATTCGGCCGATTATAAGAAACATTAGAGGAGATTAAAAAAAAGTGACTAAATTTGTAGAAAAACTGTGCCTCGTATAAAAAATTCTGATGGATTGAATTCGTTGCATACTTGGAAATAATTTTCAAAAAATGTACAAAATTGTTTAAAAATGTCAGGCCTTAAGAGGCCTTTGGGATTTCGATCTCATGGCAGAAATATTAACTTAGCGATAAGTTTTGAAAATGTAAAAAATTTAGAGATGTATTGTATGAATCATTACAGAATTATTTTACAACGTTGACGTTGGGCTTAAAAAAAAAGATTGGAGCAAGGTCAGCACGACTTGAGTATCTGCATTGAAGCGAAAACACAGAGTCTCGACTAATCATTATTACGACATGTAATTCCGTAAGAATGAGACAGACAGATACGCTTATTTTCTTTGTCGCGATGACACCTTTACTGTATTGATCGTGACGCTTATTTGTCTGTAAAGATTCACAGGCATTCAATGTCGACATTGTGGATCGTCATCAATTACTAGAGTCCACGAGGTACAACGTACATTATCCGGTGCCATAAGAGCCGAAGTATTCGCCATAAAACTCTTCTTGGACGTGAAGGACACAAAGTAAATACGAGTTTTATGCCTAAAAAAGTTCTCGTGGGATGGAAGGAGAAAAAGGAGGATCTGGCTAATACACACCTGTTGGGATCACGTCATTGCAACATCATCATTATCATCATCATCATCATATGATGTCATAAGAACACGACAAAGCTTTCATGACATGGACATAAGGAATTCAACATATTCGATTAATCATAAAGATACTTCAAGATTATTTGATTTTATGGATACAATTTTGTGTGATGTGTACATCAAAAAATCCTCGAAAAATCTTTTCTCAATCAAAATTGAAAAGTTAGGCACATTTAAAAAAAAATAATAAATGCCAAAAAGTTATTAATAAATCAGTGAAAAATTGTTCAGGCCCATAGAATTTTTTTGATTAACAAATAAATTCGTTGATTATGCTTAGAATTTCTTAACTAATTATTTTTTTCATTCTTTTTTCCTTAGAAATATTTGCAAATTAGCAAATTTTGTATAATTACGTGAAAAAATTCCATATTACGTTCAATAAGTATCAGGATTATTGAACGGTCAGTTTTATAAAAATGGTCTTGAAATTTTTATGAATGTTGGAAAATCAGATAATTAATAAATGTATGTCGAATTTATTAAACAATGTTTTTTTACTAATAGATAAAAAAATTATTTTGGATTAAAAAAAAACGAAATAAAAATGGAAATTTGTGAATTTTGCATGAAACTTTTGGTTGCATAACATTATAAATATACTTAAGTATCCATAAAAAAATATAAATTTCTATTTTCACATAAATTGTACGTGTTCAATTCGAAATGTTATTTCTTGCTGAGAATTTAGTTAAAACGTTGTTTTAAAAGTAAAATGTATGTATATTTATGTGTATATTTGAAGCGGTAAAATAGCATCCAAAGTAATTCACGAACTGGTGTAACTCGTTGGTAACTACTCCGTCGAGGTTTTCTGCGGAACCATTTGCGAGACAGTGAAACATTGGTCGTACTCAGCGACGCGACGACTGCACAGAGTTTCTGGGAAGCGCGGAGCGGAAAGACAGACTTCCGTAACAGAACCGGTGAAGAAGGTGGCTAGGGGTGAGGGGTGGCCTCTGTTTAGGATTCCAACGGCGAATTTATGCTCGGAATCTGGGTTACTATTTCAGCCCCTCTTGTGGTATGGTACAGAGGAGAAGAGAGTAGGGGTGGCTCGCGAATATAGAAGCCTTGTTTGGGTCGTTGGTTCGGATAAATGAACGTGCCATTTCTTTCTATCTGCCATTTCATTCTTTCTTCTCCAATGGGCTAAGTAGAACGGGTTGTTCTCAATGGGCCAAAATGCCATCCAGCACTCGTTATTCCTTCCTTTCGTTTTTTCTCTTTTTTTTCTTTTTTTTTCATGTACATACGTTTTTGTTCGCTGTTTGCCTTTTTATTGCACTTTTTTCAGCTTAATCTTTGCCCACATTTATCTCGTCGAATATCTGCATGAAAATGTAATCAAAATTTTTTGGATGTATGTAAAATATATTTAAATACGTCGGATCTTTGTTATGAATTGTTTGTTTCTGTTTTAAAATGATAATATCATTATGTTATTGAAAAGGATTATATATTTATGTGTTGTTATAGTTGATGCTTTTTTTTTTTTTTTTTTTTTTTTTTTTTTTTTTTTTTTTTTTTTTTTTTGGATTTTGGTCGGAGCTTTTAGTTAAAGTTACGAGCGTCGAGGTATTTTCAATTTTTCTCATGCTAGAGAGTGTTTCGCTGTTTACTTGTCCAACTCTCCAGACTCTCTGGCTACTTTCTCTCATTTTTCGTTTTTTTATCACTCGAAACTACACGACGACGACATTTGGATAACTGCCAGAAACTGGGATCATCTCCTCTAGCGGAAGATCTCAATGGAAAAACTCGAAGCGTGAACAGCAGTTGAAAAATTTCAAGAATAATGACTACTGCGATGACGACAATACCAACGACTTTTTATTCTGAACGAAAAAACTTATTTTATTGTTTTTTCATGCAGTTTTTTTAGTTGTCAACGGAAAATCATTTTCATAATCAGCGGGAAACAGTCGATCAGATAAGCTTTGTAAAAGTTATTTTATATTTTTCAAAGTTATAACTATTGTAGTAAAAACCTGCTCTGATTGCTAAAATATTAAAAAATATTCGATTTTTTATAATTTGTTAATCGCTACATCGATGTATTTTGTTTCGCTGAAATCGAATTTACTCTCAATTTTACCGAGAAATAAGAAATATTTAAGAAAAAAGAACCGATCGTTAAATTATTTTAATTATAATTAAAATTAAAATTTTCTTAAACAATGCTTCTCTATTTTTAACCATCGAAAAATTTCTGATGGTTTAAGATCTTAATATCAAGTTAAGTCCGAAAAAAGTATTGATATTATCTCGAGAATCGCTAAAAATAATTTAAAAAACATGAGACTCTAGATACTTTATATTTTATCAGTTATAAACTTTTTTTTTTCCTAGAAAGCTATGAAGAGAATAAATAAAAGCGACTAGAAAGAACTCCTTAAGAGTGCATCCTTTAGTCGATTACCAATCATGCATTCCATGCTCTGATCGCGTTCCTATCGCTGCTGTTTGCTAAGCTGCTAACGTTCATTCGTTTCCTCGAATAGCAACGACGATGGGCAATCGTCTTCGGCGACAGCGACGACCAAGAGAAGTCGGATCATGTAACTCTTCAGTATGTATACTATCCCTGATGGTGGATGCTTGTTTACAGCGGGGAATTGCGATAAGTCTCGAAGGAAAGGATAACCGTGTTGGTTTCTCAGAAAATCGATGACGCTGAATCGAGTGAGCGAAGCAGCAAAGAGGTCGATTGATTACGAATGCGTTAAGTGAAGAAAAAAAAAAGTTAGGGCCAAGGGGGCGAATTCCTACTACGAATAATAGTTTAGATTAAGATTATTTTTTATCTATGATGACAATTCGTCGCTGAGTAGAGACACTTAATACTCTCGCTGATTAAGATGGAAGGAACAGCAAAATATTTAAGCTCTCCTGTTACTCTGGCAGGCTTCAAGAATTTATGAGAACTCGAGGCAGAGAATATAAAATTATAGATCACCAATGATAAATGAAAAATGTTACAATATTAGAAAATTACAAATGTTTTATTTTCACTTATTACTTTGGTTATTAAGATTGAACCAAAACTTTTTGGTGATTATTAAGTTCGTGTTTTCAAGAAAAAGTGTAATTTTTGGATGGGCAAAGAAATACTATTGGGAAATCCGATACAATTCATTATTCACAAAGATATTTTAGTTATGTAGAAGAAATCCGTAGGACCAAATATAAAAAATTGTAAAACTTAATTTAAAACAGAGGTCACCTTTCCTAATCTATTATATTCAATTCTGGGGATTATTTTACCTACTCATATCGTTAATACGGATTAAAAAAGGGGGGGGGGGGGGGGGGAATCTACATCGAGAAAAATAATTAAACATTCTGTTTTACCAAAGAATCGGATGTCCCCAGTAATCATTGATTTTATTTAAATCAGAAAAACAGCAACATAATAATTTTTTAAATATCGTGGCTCTTGAGCATTTAAACTATATTCGAGAACTATATATTTAGTTTCCCCAAGGTTTAACATCCACTCATAAAAGGATGTTGCATAGAGGAAAGATGAAAAGTGGTAAAAGCTTGTAAATGGTACTGAGCGGAAGCGAGGCGTGTTTTGTGTCGCACGAGAGTCAGGAAAAGAAGGAAAGGAAGTCTAGCTTCTGTATCGCATTTTACCACGAAGCACCAGCACATTCCCTCGATCTCCAGGCTACAATTAGGCCAAGTTGACTCCGGTGGCCTTGGACGACAGCTCGTTAATCCGCCCATCTGAACTCTTGAGCCTCATTCGTCCACTTTCTGTCTCCTCTCACTTACTTTTCCGCTTTTCCTCTTTTTTATCTCCAAACGTCCGCCGTCATAAGTCAATGCCAAAGGAATTAGACTTTTCCCGGGTAATTAAGAGAAAAAAAAAACATCTGACCCCGATTTCTAATTAATGACCGAAAATTGCAAATTGTTATCCAAACATTGACAGCTATAAGAAAAAAAAATAAATTGCTTTTTGCTTTCTTATAGAGAAAGTTTTTTTATTTATATGTCAAGAAGGTAAAGAAAAAAGTCCGAATAAAAGCAAACAGATTGAATATACACATATAATACCGGTATTAAAAACCAAAAACGTCAAGACTTTCTCCAAATATTATTAGGCTTCAAAAAAAAAAAAAGGTAAGATTCTGTTTCATATCCAGGGGAAAAAGCGAGAAGAAGACGCAATAAAAAAATAAGATAAAATATATAATGCTGGTATTAAGATAACCACCTATTTATCTTGACCTTTTATTTCCCAACCTTTCCCCAAGGTTCTTTCTTTTCTCTCATATCTTTATGAACGACGGAAGATGGCGTGGTCTCTAAGGAAGATACGACGCAAAAAAAAAAAAAAAAAAAAAAAAAAAGAAAAAAATTATAGTAAATATTTCACAGAAAAATAACTCACCGTGAAAATCTTATCACCTTTCTTGGAATCACTTTTTTAAGAGACTAAGTAAAACAATTTTGCATTTACTTATTCCCTCTGGAAAAAAGAGAACATTTTTCTCTCAAGTTATTTTTTTGTCTGTCTCCTTTCATCACTTTCTACTTTCCGTCGCTCCGTTCTTTACTGTATTCTCAAGGGATGATTCGCCGAGCTGTTGGAAAGTGAGGGACGCGACAGACGCACGAGAAAGTTGCAGTCTGGCTTGGAAAAAATGAGTGCTCTACGTCCGGAAAATAACGTACGTGTGGAGCGTGTATCATGCGTCCAACAGAGGCAAAAAGGGGGAGAGGGGGATGCTGAATATTCAGCGAGCGGGGGAGAACCCTCGTACTTGTTTTTCTCGCCAACCTCCGTAGCGAATGTAGCTGCATATTCCGACAATGTCAGTAAAGTATTTTTTCTCTCTACAAAAAATTTATCGTACAAGCTCCGAGTTTGACATAATTTAAAGGCGTTGGGATGGAACAAATTGTATCTAAGCTATTTAAATAATTGCAGAAATTTTAGATAAAATTTTAAGTCGCCATATGAAAAATATAAACAATTTAAATAATATTGTCTAAAAAGTTCTTTTAATATTTCGCTGGTGCTATAATTTGTATTGTTTCATAAATTAATATAAGTAAATGAATTAACTTATTATTCTGTTAAAAAAATTATAAAGAGTTAGTTAAAAGATGTATATAAAAAAACAATTTCAAAATTTAATTGGTGCCATAATTGTGAACAAATAATCTCATGACATAAAGATTAATAGCTGTCACTTTATAACTGCTAGGACTTGCAATATTTTTCTACGTTTGCCAATTTGCCAATGAACCATTTTTTTTCATCAATTCCTTAATAACATTATATAATCGTTATTATGCAAAATTAATATTGATTTCTTTCAGATTTTTATCTCATCGATAAGTGTTCTCCAAAATTCTCTCAGAATCCGACGTTTAGCCGGGTTGTACAGCTAGAAATACCTAAAGAGGTTGGGTCTTAAGTTGGCAAACGTAGAAAAATATTGCAAGACCTGCTAACTAGCTTAAATTCTTGTGCGATTTCGTGAAAGTTCGAAGTTTTAAATGAAATGAAATGCAAGAGAAATAGAGAAGAAGGGAAACCAGAGTCTCAAAGGTTTCTATTCCTCTTTGGAGCTCTCATCCTCGGTTCCCTTGCTCTCAAGTACATTGTCTCAAGTTCGTCGTCGTCGTCGTCGTCGTCGTCGTCGCGTTAGAGGACATATCCCTGGCTCCTCTCCACCGGAAGTGTCTCAAAGACTCGAGAGCAGTGGCTGAGTGAGGGAGGAGGAACACAGCCTGCCTCACTCCTCCTTCCCGCTATATAACTTGTTCGACGAAGAGCTAGGACTCGTGCCAGTGACGAAATCTCGTCGACGTGAGCGGAAGCTCCCGAGACATACGCCCCCGAGCCTTCGTCGATGTCTTTGCACTCCTCCCTCTTTCAACTCATCTTCTCGATTAGGTATAATGTACTGGATGATGCAAAGTGGCCAAAAGCCACGACCTACGGCAGCACCTTCTGCACGCGAGTTTTCCTCGCCACGACCTCGACAGTCCTCCAGCCAATGTCTATACTTTCACTCGATTTCACGGCTCGGCTGTGTATCAAATATCCGCACTTCGTGCAGAGCTTTGATTTTTAATGCGGTGCGTCACGAGTGAGTCATTTTAATAATTCATCATTTTATTATGCGTTATAAATTGACAGGTAAATATTTCTTTTACCAAAGGAATAAGACAGAAAGCTCGCAAAGATTTTTCATCACAGATTGTATGGAAATATATGGAATTATACTTTTGTGTATAATAAAAATGCACAAATTTCCACAAATTTATTGTTATATGCTACATTTTATATTTAGAGTAGATAAAGTGACAGCTACGAATTTTTTTTATCACTTTGAATATAGTAGGATTCTCTTATCATAAATAATACCGCAGCACATTTCCCTGGCATGCGAACCCTCCTCCACCAGCAGAGCAACGTGATATGTAACTATAACAAGGACCCTAATCGAATGAATGTTGTTACTGGGTCAGGTCAAGGTTAATTGACGTACTTAACAGTAGGGATAGCTAATGCCTCGGTGCATCGCTTCAACAGCCGTGCTAATATCATATACGTTTGGTTAATAAATCACTGTCAATATACTCCCAAAAAATATATTTACCGAATTCGTATATTCAAGCGATGTTTATTTAAACCAGCTAAAATATGCTTTCGATAAAATAAACATGTATTGCATCCAATTATGTTATATTTTTATTTGATACTTTTATTTTTATCACCAAGAATGTCTTCCCAATAAAATATACAGTTGTTTGTTATAGTTGTTTTATTATTGCAGTATTTTTGCTTCGAATAAAATTAGATATTTAAATCAATATTTATTCCATAAACCTTTTTGTCAACTAGATGTTTTTTTTATGTCTGGTTTGATAATTAGGTCCATACAATTGTTTTAAAAAAATATATATGTTTTTGTAGAAAAATTATTTTTGATTATTTTTTAATTTGAATTATTTTTGAACAAGAAAAAAGATTTTTTTTAAATTACGTATGGGGAAGCTAAAAAGAAGCAGGAAAATATACGATACTCATTTGCTATTGTGGAGCCACGCAATTCGCCGGTAGTTGCATAATACCGCTCGAATTATCGGGCCATTGACACCGAATCTCAAACTTTGAGAAGGTGGCCAAATTCAGCGTTTCTCTCTTGGGCGTAGACTATGTGCAGCACTTTTGGCTCGCTCTCGGCACAGGCTCGACCGTTTAGTCGCCGGCTGGGTGTCCTCATCTTATGCCTCTGAATTTATTTATAAATCTGCACCGGCACAAACCTCTGTAAATGTTTCGAGGCGATGAAGTGACTTGCTGAGTTGCAACAACGTATAATCACTTGCGGAAGTGTCGACAAAGTGACGAAGGAAAGATTTTTCAACTTAGTAACATTAAATTAATAAATTTCAAATTTGAAATATTTTATTTAAAATTTATTCGTCATGTTTAAACTGAAATTTCGCATCATCTGATTATTTAACGCACTCTCTTTGCTTATTTATTTTACGAGTAATGAAATAATAATAATTCGGAATATTTATTTGGAATTAGCATATAAAAAAGAAGGTAAAAAAAGCGTATCAACTTTTTAAAACATGCCTCGAAAATTAAAATAATGTAGAAATTAATTATATTTTCATGATACTTCGTATGGTATGTTCAAACAAATCAATAAGACTATTTTTTTTGTCCGATAAAATATTTTTATATTTTCTACTAATTTTGTAAAAAATATTAAAAAAGAAAAAGCATTATGAATATAAATAGATTTTTGGAATAAATAAACGAAAAAAAGTTAAAGGTAATGAAAAATCTGTTTAAAATATTTAATTTATTTATTTTGCTGAATTTTCATTCGACAAATACACTTTTGTTTAAATAATAAAACGACGGAAAGCCATTTAAACGTGATTTTGAATTAACGAAAGGAAGAAGTGATGAGCTTCCCCTATGGAAGTTGTTTCTTGCCGCAGAAACTTGTCGGCCCAGCCGGTGTTACGAACCCATAACGAATCTGGCTGCATTCGCAATTAGCGGTAATTGTGGAACGGGCGTAGGAAGTCTCGCAAGTTGGTGCTTCGTACCTGCTGCACGAACTACTGCGCGATGCACGTGGAATTACTTATACTATTATAGTGAATATATCGCCCACATAGAGGCTCCGATTTAAGAGTGAGGGTGTTTGTAGAACCTACGTCAACAAGTAGCAGAATATATACGAAAGAACGATACGCGTAAAGACGAGGGGGTGCGGCCAAGCGCATCCATCATTCGCTTTTATAATGCTCTACTACTGTGCATCCCCTGTTCTTGGATAGAAATGCATCCGTATATCTTAGATTGCTTTTGCCATACGTAGTGTCGTAAAAAAATGCATCATTTTAGTTCTTACCTTTCATTTTTTTTTCTAATCATTTTATGTAAATATTTATGTAAATTTATATTTGTGATATTTTTATAAATTTTTACTTTGCTCATTTTTGGCTATGAAAAGCATAGTTGTGAATCGCAATTATTTTTCTTTCAATTAATATTTGTCGTAAGATTACACTGAGAAAAAAAATGTTTCAATAAACTAATTTAGCGTACACCCTCGTTCGAATGGCTTTTTTCGTGGTATAACAAATATTTTGGTTACAACAAATAAATTTTAGACAACTGAATATACTGATTATTGAAGAAACTAAACATTTGATTGTCCTAACGAAAAACTCGTTTGAACTAGGATGTACGCTAATTTAGTTCTTTCAAATATATTTTTTTCTCAGTGTAAGTTGATAGTTATTACTCTATAACAATTATAAAAAGATATAAAAAATTTTGACAATTTTTAAGAATATATGATTTTTGCAAAATATCAGATATTTTTGTGACTATTAATTGCTTTTGCCATACTTCTTAATGTCGTAAGAATAATGTAGATTTTCGTTTAACAAGTTTTGTTGTGTCAAAATTTATTATTTTGAATAATGCTTTACCGCAATTATCTCGAAGATTAAACGTTTTTTTATAATTCCTGCAGGTTATTATTTAAAAAATATTAATTACCCACTGAATTATACCATAAAAGTTCATTTTATTATGTTGAAATAATAAATAAACACTAAAAAATATAACAATTTTTTTCCAATGAACAAAAACCAGATAACAATTACCTATTTTAAAAAAATGCAAAACAAAACGAAAAGGAACAAGTCTGTTTACCTCGTGAGAGCATAATTTAATAATCGAGAAGCTTGATGATAAATCCAAGAATATTTTTGAACCACTCTGATCCAATTTGTGTAAACAACAATATGATCGATTACGACGTTAAAACGTAACACTGTCCAGCTGCGCAGTCACTGTCACAATCATAAAGAGACTCACACAGTAATTTCACTAAATAAAAAGAACGAAGCAGACTTGACAATGACCTTCGAACTCCGGCCTGTGATTTAATACCAAACGAGAGAAGAGGAAGTCGTTTTGTGCGCTGGTCGCGGTTCCCGCGAAGAACAAAAAGAAAGAGGAACGAGAGGCTTCCGCCTGGCTGTCTAGAAACGCGCACGCACGGCACGACAAGAGTTTGCTGCCTCGCACCACGAAGGACGGTGACGTACTAACATCAGGTTCTACTACGTCGATCTCAAGCCCGGCGCCCGTTGTGAGTAAACTCGTGCACGACGCGCGTCTATCTTACACCGCTGGAGACAGTTTTTTCGCATCTCATAATCGAAATAGTGAGGTAAATAAATATATCAAGTTAACGTGACAACAATTTTAATTTCTCAAACAAAATTGATGTTTTTCCAATTTGACAAAAACTTGCAATGTCGGGCTTTGCAAATTGCTTCCGAATTTTTGTATCTTTCTCAGAGCTACCTCTGCGAGGAATTATTATGATCAAATTTGGGTTCCTCATAGAGAGGACGATTTGAGAAATGTGCAAAATGAGGAAGACACTTTGCAACTTTTTAATTAGAAATTATAAATTTAAATAATTTATGTTGTATAAAATTCTTATAAATTTCACGCCGATTGAATTTGAAATATAGAGGAAGAAACTACTTTATTTGTTGTACTGATCTTCGTGCCAGGGATACTCACCGTTCTCATATGATGGTAAAAAAAATACTCATTCCAATCTCATATGAAAATCCCAAGATTCCTCGACGAGGAAGCTAAACCAGCGGCACCAGCGGCTACAAGAAGGATTGTAACACGGAAGAAGAGCCTGCGCTGCTGGGCGTGTAGAGGCAGTCGCCTCTTGCCGTGCGTCACGCACACGGCGTGAAGGCCGGACCAAGGCGGCGTAAGTAGAAAAGACAGTTCATAGACGGACGCTTATTTCTTTGCCTAGAGCGCAGGGGTAATTTACTTGAGCGAAGGGAGTTCAGAAATTCATTGATGCGAAGAAATCGCTGTGCAATTCGTGGAATTTTTTGCCAATTCTCATTTACTTATTTCATCAGTTTTTCTTTTTTTCAAACATGTTTTGCAGTTCACTGAAAAATGGCTTTCCGTTTTTTTCACATGAAGAGAAACAATGATATTTCGACAGAACAGGATGTTTAAATACATTCCGTAAAGAGTTGATGCAAAGAGATTTGTGTGTTATTTGTGGTATTTTATTCTCATTTATGTTTTTTTTTAAATTGATTTTGCACAGCTTTGAAAAATAAACTTCTTCATATGCTTTGAAAATTCGGTGCAATTTTTCTGATAGAAAGAAAAGATCAATTTCGACGAAACATAATTTTTGACAGTCCTTTGAAAGTTGAGACGAAGCCAACTCTTATTTTCCTTCTCGTTATCGCTTCTTCACTCATTCTCACTTTCTTGCTGACTCACTGACAGTTATGTACACACAGTAGGTTTACTCAAGTCGAGGGGAACAGATAGCTCATGAAGTAGTGCAAAACTCGCTTTTATCACAGCTAAACGAAAGCCCATTGTGAGTGAAAGACGGTGAGAGATAAGACAAGTAACGTCGAGAAGTGTTTAGTCGCCAAAGCTGCTTATTCTTCGTCACTGACAAAATACTGCATGGTTTGTATCTGAACACAAATACAGTGTGCATTGGTGTATAATGTGACTCGTGTTATTTATTTTCCAACAGTCAGAAATTCTTTGGTGGAATCTCAGGATGTTCTGTAAAGGAAATAAAAATTATCAATGTCACATTCACATTCAGAGCAACCACGTTATTTACGTATCATACTCGTAACTTACTCCGTATAACGGTAGTCGCGAGACTGACTGATATATAATTATACTAAATGCATACATAAGTCATAATATCAATGAATCGATAACGATCAATGCTTCGATCTGTAGCGCTGAGGTTGCGTAAGTTACAGACCGGTTAATACAAGGACACTCGCAATCGGGAGCAGCCACCGAGTTACGAGAGTGACCTTAAATTATTAATCGCAGGACTCTAATAATTATCATATTATAGAATAATACCAATTTATTTTCATAAGAAAATGATAATTTTATAAAAATAAATAGCCTGACAATAAATAACGTCTCCAATGTGGAAAAAAATATTCACATTTTAGTGGCTAACTGAATCTATGTTAACGAGGTGTTAAATATTTTTTACAATTCATACCAGAGTTTTCACATGATTTCGTTTCATCCATTCCATAAATATGTCAATAATCATTATTTTTTTTAGAAGTGGCATAAAAAAAAAAGGTGTAAAAAATGGCGGCTCGTGACTTTCACTGTTACTTTGTTGTTTTTTTTAAATATTTTTTTAACATCTTATTAAAATAGAAAAATCTTTGTTTTTATTTATTTTTTAATAATTGTATATTTGCTCACGAATTTAGTAAGATTAAAAAAATATTAATATCGAATAGCAGTTGGAAAGAATAAACAAAATGAGTGTGAAAGTAATGGGGGGGCTTATAATTCCGATCTGCACGCAATGAATGAATATGCGAAAGCTCGTCGAAAGGTGAATATACTATCCGAAGCGCTGGGGTGGTTAGCAGTTACTGACCTAGTAATAATGTGTGTAACAATGGCTGCATATTTATAGTTGTTCTGGATATGCACCAACAATGCAGCCACGGCTAGTCACGTCGTCAAGTGGAATAAGTGACTTTTTTTAACGCACACGTGCCTGAAAAACCGAGCTATGAGCTTGGCATATATCGATAATATAAATCCAATTTTGCACGAGGGTAATAAACTCCAGGTATTGAAAAACGAGAACAAACGTATTCCTTCTACATAAAAGCGTATAAAAAGCGAGAAACTCCTTTCTTGCTCAATAAAAAATTGAGATGCATTTAGAAAAAATTGAAATGTTACATAAGACAAATTATCAAACACACGAAATGCAGACACACCATTAAAAAAAGAAATACAAAATGATAAGTAAGGTAAAAATTTATAGAATAGAAAATGCGTGCGTTAGGCGATTAATTTCAAGAATTTTCCCTCCGCATTAAAAAACTTAAAACGAGCTGCGAATCACATATAATATGTCTAATCAACTTTTAAATTCATCTTTTTGTTCAACTAGTAATTACTTCACATTACCTAAGCTTTATTTTTTTTAAATGCCATAAAGATAGTGCAAACGGCTATAAAGACAAATAATCATATTCCTATTAGTTATTATTTAATAAAATTGATTTATCGATACCATTGAGCTGGACGCTCGTTGTCCAGTAACTGCATACTCAGGGCAATAATAGACCAGCAATTACGTATCAATATTAAACATAGAAATGTGCGAAACGACTGTAATCCAATGGCAACATCTACTATTAGCATCGTGGTTAATCCCTGCGCTTTGATTATTGGAAAAAATGCAAAGAAATAGTATAATTTTCTCTGCATGTGCAGCACAATTACGTAGCACGTAATGATGCGGAAAATCGAAAGGGTCGCTTCATTAAATTTATCCGAAGCCACGTAACTTCGTTAACATGAGCATAAAGGGTCATTGGAACCCTACGACCTGCCTCATATTCTACACGAATATTGTAAGCCTATAAAACCTAAGTTGCTCTGAAAATTATACAAAATTTTTCTTAACAATAAATAAATTCACTTTATTCGTAAAAAAAAAACTATAAAAATTCACGAAATGTTAATTAAATTAATGAAATGGCAAAACTATTGTAACGCTGTAAAATTTCAGTTTCAGTGAAAATCATAATAAAATGTCATCTTAAGGGTAAATAAATTTATTGTGACAAAAAAAAAATTGGCTAAAAATATAAACTTCCGAAATATAAATTTGGGAAGTTTATATTTGTACTATTTGGGATAAACTTGCCAAATAGTTGAATTCCATGAGGAATATATCCTACTGTATTGTAAACTATATTTCTTGGATTAACGGGGATATAAAAGTTTGTAGAAACTTGAAAAAATGGGAGGGAATAAATTGACGTGAAATTGGGACATCTTAATCGATTTTGATATAATTGGATTAAACTATTGAGAATCAGAGTATCAGATAACGTCGGATTTACAAGATAGGTGAATAGTCAGTAGACTTACCGCGCCGCGGCTATTAATCTCGCGGAAGTAGAGTCGCGCGTTTCGCTCGAGACAGCCACTGGGACGAGTAGTGTGTTCGCCAGTGCTTGGTGTGCAATGTTCCTTGTCTCTACCGATTAAGCGAGCGGCCGTGGGGCACGTAACACAGGGGAAATGCTGCCGGCTTCCCCGAGTCCGGCATTACAGGCTGGCTCTGATGTACGTACCGGTCGAAAGAGGCCTTACCGATGTCCGAATCCTGTTATAAATCATGCGACAATTATATATCTATTCAAACAAATCACTTGTAATAAATTATCAAAAATAATATTTATATCAAATTTCCATTATATCTCGTGTAATCATTATAAATCATGTAAAACTTAAATTCGTCGAAGGGGTGATGAGAATAATGGTAAATATTGACATTGCGAACAATATTTATTATAAATTTAATATCAAACTTTTACTTGATTTTATATCACTAGGAATTTTATTATTTAGTCGCTGGCACATGTACCCAGTTCTCATTAAATTCTCAGCCATAATATAAATTTACTACGCAATTCGATTGGATACAAAATTGTGTAGTAAAATTATGAAAAAAACTAATTGACTGACGTTTACAGTAATATTAATAATGCTAAAAAGTTATTAAACAAAAAAAAAAAAAACTTTTAAAATCCTTTAGGAAACTCCATTTTTATTCTTGCGAAATATATCCCCCAATTTTTCCGAAATATGATTTATAAAAGTTGATTTTCTTCAATTTATTTTTTGCTAATCGTGAGAATTTCTTGAAGAACTGCAAATTCTTTAATAAACCGCATTTTTTATCGCGGTGAAGATATTTTTGTGATAAAAGAATAAATTGTCGAGTTTTTCAATTTAAGCGATATTGCGGTCACACCTGCTATCCAATCATAATTTTCGAAAGAGGATCCCGACGTACATGCACGCTATGATCATGGGTAATAAATGCAAACTCGCTCTGATCAGGCTAACAAGGATGTGCCAGCCGTGCGTCTGAATAGAGATAGCTCAAATTACGTGAGCTTGTTCCGTTGAATCTACGTCGTCTACAGTAAACTCTAAAAGAGCTCACCCAATAAAATCATTAGATATGCAAGTAGACGTCAAGTTTTTCTCTGAATAATTAGGTAAGCAAAGACAAGATAACGCCCCCGCCCATAACATACAAGTAGTGAAATAACATTTTTTACGATATCTATAATGAGACTGTACCGTAGAATTCCATAAACCTTCAGTTTCAATTTCACGAAAAAAAAAAAAAACGCATTGAGACGTATTTTTAAAAATCACAATTCTTTCACTATTTTTATTCAAAAAAATTTCCAACATTTATTCCTCTATTCTATTATTTTCTTAAGATCAGAAATCTTGGCCTTATTTATATGTAAACTTGAATTTAATTTTAAATTAAATCAATTAAAATTGAATGTGCTGTTTGAATTTTCATATTTTCAGATTCTTAATACATTTTTTTTAATGTCCTTAATATTTTAAACAGCAAAGCAAAGTGAACTTAAGTTACCCGTGTTAAAGATTTGAATAGAACTACATGTACCTTTCTATATTTATTGATGATGCAAGTGTCCTAATAAAACGCAATATTATAAATGATTGCAAATTTACATTACCAGTAAGTTGATTCATCAGCTGATATATTGAAATTAATTCGTAATTTGAAGAGTGCAGTCAAATTACAAATTTTTAAATTAAATTTCTTAATTTACAAAGGATTTAGTAGAAAATACTGTAACATTACATTTCACTTGTACGTCAAATTTAATATAGCAGTTTATGTAAAAGAGATTCATTTAGCCGTAATGAAAGCTGATAAGAAATATTTTTACTGTGCATGTAGCCGCGCATATATATTTCCGCAACTAATAGATTGCTCAGGCAATCTGTTTGAGGGAGAGTAGAGCGGGAATCCACGGAACAAGTTGGAACTGACGTTTCTTTCGTCGTAACGGTAAGTCTCTCGCTCGAATTCGCTCGTGGGAACCGGAGAATAGAGTCCGCCGGCTCCGTCCACGTCAACGTCGTCGTCATTGTTTTCTCGTTTCGTAAGCAGATTATACGCTTAATGGAAAAAGCCCTCGAGGATGAGATTGTATGGCGCCTGAACGCTTTTCTCTGTACCTCTACTCTTCCATTAAATTAGAATTGTTGGAATTAATAATGTACCCCATTTCGAACGACTCTTATTGTATTTTCACGACCTTTAACGTGATGAATAATCGAATTCGAAATTTCTACCTCATCAATGAAAATAAGAATGCAACAATATGGAATGTCAAGAAAGCTTTAATTCAACCAAATGAACTTTCTGAAGAAAGATGTTCTAAATCGTCAAGGATTTGTATGACTTTTTTAAAAAAATGTGTCGTAAATATAAGTCTGTATCTCTTGATCTTAGAAATATTTTAACAGTTCACACATTTTCCAAACGCATTCGGGAAAATCTTTTTAAAAATATACATAATTTTAAGATATCATTATTTCCACGGTAAAGCAATAACCATCCTGATTATATTTTTTTATCACCAAAAAATTTAAAACGGTGAAATGGAAAAAAAAGAAAAATAGACCTATTAATTACATTTTAATAAAATCTTAGCAAAATGTGGAATTCCGAAGGTTTTTCTTGCTTGCCATAAAAATCAATGGAAATATATGAAAAATTTCTTGGAGGACACAATTTATATGATTTGTTAAAATTATTATTATTTTTTTAAATCTCCTTCCATTGAACCACTTTTCTACAGACGAAGAGACATAAATTTGCTTTCCGTGTGCTTGAATTTTCCAGGTCTTTGCACCGTTTGCCATTTTGAAGCTGCAGTAGAAAGAAAAGCGTAAAGAGGAAACCGGATGTCAGTGCGACTGTTCGAAGTCTCGGTGAAACTCTTCTGCGGGGTGCGAACCTAGCTCGTGAGACCCTTAAGCCTCAGGGCAATATTCCGTTACGAGATTAGCTTGTGAGATATTATGTAGATTCTTTGGCGAAGAGGTTCGTGAAGATTAATGCGCCCTTACTATACTGGCGCACAAGCACATTTTGTGAAGCGTTATAGCCATCAAAGTACCCTAAAAACAAAAAAAAAAAACAAAAATTTAATCCGAAAAACTTGTTAAAAGTAACAAAACTTCTACAGTAATTTTGTCAAGGCTGTTAAATTTAACGTCATTTAAAGAATGCACTGATAAATCTTTGAAAAATAAATATACTTATGTCGGAATATTGTATGAAAAAAAAAGTTTAATATATAACTATGTAAATCAGCACTTTTTCATTATTAAACAAAATATTCGAATTTAAGATTTGATATATTAAATTTAATATGTAAGTTTACTGCACCCAAATGATATGTACAATTTTTTTTAAGTTGACATTTATTTATTTATTTGTTAATGTATTGCCAAGGGGAAAATTTGTAAAAACTCGTGTAGTGACAAGAGACAAGGGTTCATAAGAACTCGGCTGTCGTATCTTCGTAGCTTTGGGGGAAGAAGAAAAAGAAGTGAGGAATGAAGATGACAACGTATGTTGGGAGAATAAGTGGACGGATAAGCATGTCTATACAATCTGTAGATGAAGAACGTGCTCCTGAGGGACTCTAAACGGTCCTCGAATGAGCTCTTTCCCCCTATGGTTATAGCGTTTGGAGAGGACCCCATATAATACACGTTTGCTCGATATCAGCAGGTGCTGAATGTGAGGGACGGAGAAACGGACTGCAAGGCAGAGGCGGAGAAGCGAGGAAAGTTCGAAACTGGGTTATGGCCTCGAGAGATTTCTCGGATCTCGGATAACTCATTCCAACATCGCATCGAGCAGTATTGATCGAAGATAAAGATGGAGAGAGAATGTAGCTCTTCGATCTTCCTTCGTATTAAATGCCGATAGAATTCATTATCGCCGGGCGTACTCACATGCTACGAATTTGTACCACATTGAGCAAGTTGTCATCTGATTTAATACTGCAGCAAGAAGGTGATTTTTTGATAAATTTGCGCGAGCTCAATTAATTTATAAGCCAAAGGCGTATTAGGTCGATATTTTCTATAATTTATTAATCATTGCTTTTTTACTTCGTCATGGAAGAAGCTTTGTTTTCATCAAAAAAATTTTCTTCGAAATTTTTCTGTCAGGACACTTGGAATTGAAATTTTAACTCTTCTGTGAGGAAGTCAAAATTGATGAACATACTTTCTCATAGAGGTAGATTTACAAAAAGTTTAAAATAATGAAGAAGCAATATGCAAGGTTCGCTTCCACTTTGCGTAATTATTTACCTTTAAAAAGGTCGAAAGCTTCTTTTTTTTTACGGTATCATTTCATGCACTTTTTACATGACAATTTCATGTAAATTTTTAATTTCTACTATTAGATGATTGTTTTTGAAAATTTTACTCATGAAAAGATAGTTTGCAACTAGAGGCGTCAAAGAACCAGACGAATGACGCTGGCTGGAAGAAACGTTTTGCTAGACGATAATAATTGGATTAAATATAGCGGGCGTGCCGAGAGCGTCGTCTGGAGTCTTAATTGCATCCATAAACGATCTCAACTGACAATTCTTCTCCGCATAGTCCAGCTTGTATCATATAACGTGACGACGACTACTAAAGAGACTACCCTTTTTCTTCTTCTGTATAGTTTAACGTTCAGACACTCGCAAAAGAGCGTTTTTGTCAGTCACCTTCCGGCTTCTGGGGCGCAAAATCCTTTCGAAGAATAAACGTCCCGAAATCCTTCCACCAATGCATTTCCGGAATTAAATGAATTATTCTGAGCCATGCAAATTACACAGCATAAAATAGATTATTGAATAAACAACTACAGCGGCATTGAAGATACCAAGAATATTTATAATATATAATAACAGTGCCAAAAAATTATTAAAAAAATATTTTTAAAATGTCGCTTAATTCAGTCGAAAATTTATTTGTTATGACGTTTTCAAATTTTTCGATAATTCAATAAACAATCACATTGATAAGAAAAAAAAATTGTATTCATCTAATCGTTATAAATAAAATTTCTATCAAATCTGAGAACCAATTATTTCAACTCCTTTATCGATAACTTTTTGGCATTATTATTATTATTATTATTATCTAAAATAAACTTTCTAATTATTTTCAATCACCTCGCTATGTACTTGGATTTTTTTTTGTCGCGTATAACTCAAAGTTGTAATCCAAACTTTTGGTTGCGATATTTCTGAAATACATCCTTAAATTATTTTCCTCTCTGTCTGTTGTTTTGTCACGAAGACATTGCATGTGTGGTTGCTGCAATTCTCAGTTCCAGGAGGTGAATTCAAGAGGGAAATATTGTGCGTGCAACAAGCCGTCTGTGACAATTAAGATGCATCACGCGCATTAAAGTCGCGTAGAGAAGATGAGCTAATATCAAGTGTATAGCATGGAGTAGTGACCTCACAACAAGCTACGTCACCATCAGTAGAGGAAGCGAGTCTTGTTTAATCGTTTGTTGAATCACGAGCGTGAAGCATCGCGGTGGAGGAACCGTGACTCTTAAGGAAAAAAAAAGCAGTGCGTGACCAACGATTCGATTTGCCTATTTAAAAACCCAACCAAAAAATTCTTACAACTGTGTAACGCTTAAAATTGGGACTTACGGCATAAAGAGTAGGTCACCAATATTAACGAGATCCTACGGAACATATTTTAGAAGATATTTACTAAGATTAACATAGCATTTCGAGTTCCGTTACAAAATACAGTAGCTCAAATATAGATTTACAAAATCGCGGTATGTAATGTTATTTAGTAAAATAAAAATAAAAAGTAGAGTACCGACTTTTTTTTTTCACCGTTTAGAATTGAATTAATCGTATTATTACTTATTATACTGGATTAATTGAATTAAAAACTGTAATGCAACACAAATTACATTTTTATTAAAACTGGTACTTAAAATGTAATATACAAGATGTAACATAAAAATATTTTTATATTAAATACGATTCTATTTGTGTATTTAGTTACCCTTAATTTGTGATTAAACTTAATAGACCTGATTTTGGATAAATTTTGTCAGGACCGGTATTTTCTTTTTTTAAGTGGATATGTTTTTCAAATTAACGTGCGTTTTGTTCCCGATGCAAAAAATCAAGACTAGCACAAAAGATACGTGTTTCCAATCACTGCACGGAGTATAAAGGGCTTGCAGAATTGCTATAACGCAGGCTAGTTTCCTGAAGGTCTTTGATGTAGGATAGAAAAATAAGTGGGAAAATAAGAGGGAAAGAGGGAGAGAATAGAACGAGGTGCACTGGAGTTTCCAAACATGGATTAACCGCGATGCGGTTGTTGGCGCGCATCTGTTTCTCGGGAAGAGGCGGCGAGCATCCCGAGCTAAAGGCAGTTGCGAGGGTAAAGCAGAAGGAACGAGAAATGAGCGGAAAGCAGAAGCAGCAACAAGAGGCTTAAAGACTGATGTGGTGGTGGTAGTGGTTCAGGGTTTGTGTATATGTTACGACAGCTATAGTCACGACTGAGACCGCATAAAACGGTGCTCACTGCGTGGACTTGTTCCTTAAACGTCCGAGACACGACGCGGGAATGCGATCGACCCCATCTTTTCCCCCTCAGCGAATAAAAACACCACTGAACGTTTATATTTTTTTTTTTTCAACCTAACTACCCCTCGTCTTACAACATTGTGTAGGTACGAAAGGGATGGCAACCATTTTCAAAGATGTCAATACAATTTTTAATGGAATAATAATTGAATATATTTTTCGAATCCATAAAGTATTAGTACTAATTGTAATTTGAAATTTTTTTCACTGTTTGCCTAAAGTTTTTATCCTGAAATGTCCATAGAAACTTTTTGTTAAGTGCACCAAGAAATGTTCGACAAATCTTAGTTTTCGGAAAAAGTACAATAATAATCTAACGAAAATTTTATACAGTCGACAGTTGAAAATTCCGATAAAATATTAAAAATTCAACGTTTCAAAGTTTAATTAATTACGATTGAAATTATCGCAGCTCGTAGTCGCCACTTTATTTCTTTGATCATTTTGTAAAAGGTATAAAGATTTTTTTTAAATCCTCAGTTTTTAGCAAAAACAACCGAAAAATTTGGTAGATATTATACCGATGTATTTTGTCTAAAGTATATTAATAAATAATAAATAAATAATATTCATGAAAAAAAAACCCTAAAAAGTAAAACAATATAAAATGCATAAATGAAACATTTTTTGCCACCTGTAATATATTGCAAGTATCACAGGAACAACGGGTAATACCTTAAGCATTATAGATACGTGAATTGTATATTGATCTGTGGAATGATTTCACGGCATATCGAACGTCACGAGCATTCGGCAGTGCAATAGTTCGAACCCCGATGCGGTGAGACGTGGATGCCTCAATAGTATTCTATACTGTGCTAGCACTCTCATTATTGTCGTGCTACACTACACATGGGTCCATCAGCCACGCACCACACAGTACGACGATAACGATGGAGGCGCGTTCAGATTCGCACAGCCCGAACTGACATGTGCCCTCGATACGTCGGAAGCATTGGAATCCTCCAGCAGTGGCATTCAAATACAGATAATATTTTTCATCAACCTAGCATTAAAAAAACAGTAGATAAAATACAACATCTCGCTGATCAAAATACGCTCATAATAATAATGTTCTAATCAATTGACTGACAACTAAAAAGTACAGAATAAAACAAAATTTTATCAATAAAGAAAAATTAATTTGTATTAAATGATACAGAAAATAATTAAGATCATTTTTCGCTGTTATGTATTTTACAGCATGACAAAAATAATTTGGAAAATAATTTACTAAAGGTGATCTAATTTTAGTTAATAATGGAGACATTTTTTTGGAAAGATGACAGATAATCAAAATTTCAATGGGTGCATGTATTTTTAATCAAGTTGAAATGCAAGTGTAGTAGAATTAAACTGTAGTAGTAGTAGTAGTAGTAGTAGTAGTAGTAGTAGTAGTAGTAGTAGTAGTAGTAGTAGTAGTAGACGCGGAATTTATTCACAATATATATTTTGTCTGTCCATTATAAATTAAAATTCCCATCACATAACATAAATTGCCATTCTTCAGCTCATGATTTTCTATAGATCGGATATGAGTTAGCGCAGTTGTGTGGGGAGATTTTGGTTATTGCAAATTTAAACTGTATACCTACGCAATCTAGATATTCGCTATGCGCGCACAGCTAAACAGCTGGAATTCCAGCACTGGAATGAGCCTATTGGCACTCGATGTGCCACCAATTTCAAGGGTGGTGAACCACCAACCTCTGTCGCTAATACGCTCGGTCTCATTTCATCGTCCTTCTCTACCCTTGGCAAGTTCTGATCTCGATATCACGAATCGATGACCCGTTTCGCTCTTAGTCGAGAATGCGCGCACGCAAGCCTTCCACGCGAGCTCAAATAACCCAATAGCAGTTACTAGAAATTAATTCCGCAGTTCATACCAATATAATAATTGGCGATTTTCTGCTGATTACGAATCTGTGAGCATTTTTATAAGGATCCCAAAGAGTCGCAGTGACATAGCAAAGAACTTTGCTTCTTCGTAGAGAACGTTCGTTTTTGTGAAAAAAAATTATTCAAATATTTTATGAGAATTATCCAAAAAGTCGAGATAAATGGTTTACAAAAAATGTATATGTGTGGACAGATTTTCTTGATAGCACGATAATTGTCGTAATTTTTTTATGTAACTTGTTTAAATTTGGTAACCAATTGAGCTATCATATAAAAACGTTCGCGATTATATTTAACGCAGATCGGTTGAGAGATTTTTTTACAGCATTTTGAAAATTTCGAAAAAAATTAATTTAATCCATTTATTACTATCGGTTAAGCGGTTTAAATTTCATTGCATTTCGAATTTTTTGAACAATGTCTTTTGGACATAATCGAGCCTGCAAAGTAGAATTTTGCAAATTGCTTCCAAATTATTTTACATATTTTGCGATTAGGAAGCCAAAGTTGATAAAAATACTCCCTTAAAAAAGTGTATATTTTTCTTCACTCATTATGAATGTGCTCCAAACTTTCTCGAAAACCCAAAATTTGATATTTCAAAAAGACTAAAAACGAATTTTTTACAGATTAATCATAAATGATGAATTTACTGTGAGATAAGATCTTGAAAATCCGTCTGCTTGCCGAACACAGTTTATTTCTGACATTCGTGTCTTGTTAATTATTGTTATAAGTGGACATTCAGAGACACGAATGATGTTGCATCCTCATCTTATATCAAAGGTGAATGAATGGCGAAGTTGCCTTCGTTATGTCAAAGACATTATTGACAACCGGTGAATTTCACGCCAAACAAGCCCCGCACACTCCGTTTTAATTCGTTGGGAAAGGATATGTCGATGACGCGGTCTCGACTTCCGACGGGCGAGCCCGATTTATCGACAGTCCTTTCTGGCACACCTCTATAGCGACAATGTCACACGTGCGAACCGAGAAACGCCTCCCATTTCGACGTCATTTTACCAATAACCTATCAACATAGCAAGCTTTTCATCAAAGTCCCTATTTTTAGTGCACCGAGTGATGGAACAGCCGGAAAGAAGAAAATAGAAAGCGAAGAGCTAGGTGACCACCTACTGCATTTCACTATGATTATACATGCGAATTGATTTCACGATGCGAAAGTAACCGAGACGCACGTAAGTAAATACGTGTCGGACTACGTAATGATGTAAAAAAATATTCCAGACTTCAAAGTGTTCGAGTTAAAGCGATTAATGTAAAGCGTATCAAACCGCACGTAATCTGAATTCGAAAGAGCTTCATCGATCTTTGCTCTGAATACGTGAACGATGAACTAAATAGGTGGAAAATCGATACGGCTCTGCTTGGAAGTTCAGAAATTAGAGTGAAAGCCATTTGCTCGATGTGTCGAACACGCCGATAAATTTAGTACCGAAATAGCGAAGTTATTTACCTTTTAAAGTATTATAACGATTTTAAAAGTATGTGTTTGAAAAAATAAGAACTTTTTTCTGTGAAGATTTGGCTGATATCGTTATTTCGTTGAAAACATCCGTAACGACTGACTAACGCAGCAAATCCAATAGTAATATAGCGCTGTATCGTTTCCCAAAGGCATCGTCGCGAAACGGTTCGTTCCCGACTCGTTTTAGACTCGTTTTCCGAGCAGCAACTGCAGAGTCGCTTTTCACGCTTGTCAGAGTGTCTCGTGTCTGACTTTTTCCCTCAAGTTCCGGGTTTATTTTAAAACCCGGAAATTTTAGGTGTATCGCATACGACCCGCGTAGCTTGTCTCGTACTTACAGTTACGCTCCAGAAAACATTTTGCCAAAAATGTATGCTTCATGAATATTTACAAACTGTGTCTTTTTCTTTTTCTCCTTTTTTCTGCACTGTTATGCGGATTACATTTTTTGAACAAGCTATGCAGCAGGTCGAATCGGAATAAGTAAATTCAACTACGTCACTCAACTAAACTGAATATTTAAATAATTATCATCTAATGTTTCCTATGGATTAATTTTTCACGTGACGGTATCGTGAAAATCACAGAAAAAGTTTGCTTGGAATTATTGGTGGAATCGTTATACAATATATCGTGTATGCATTTTTTCACAAATGCACGTAACAAATGTAAATGAAAATATGCGGGTTTCCGTCGTAACATATATTGCAGGCTAAAGACACGTTGAACGTCGGCGAGCGCCCATACATCCTCCCATTAACATATACGACTAACGATCAGCGATATCTTCGGTCCCAACGTCAGACATGAGTCACAGTCCAGTGCAATTTATACGAAAGTTAGGTGCGATATGCCTAACGAAAAGTACCTTTTAAAAAGTACAGCTGAGCATGACTGTTTACTTGTAAAAATCTCAATTAAAATTCCAATGGCCGTAATTGATGGAAACTAATTTGGGACAAGCTCACCCGAATGCATCCAATTTTTTTTTTTTTTTGTAATTTGTAATACGAAAATCTTCATAAAAACGGCAAATTTAAAGTGCATTTTTTTCTGCTTTAAATTCTCAATTGGAAATTGAACTATACATAAAAAATGTTGCACTATGCAACGGCGGTGTTTTTATAAATTTTATAAAAGAAACCGACGGAGAAGATCTCCCACTCGTTTTATTGGTTGAAATAACTGAGCCCGAGGCTTTGATTATAATTTCCATTACAGATTCACTTTACCTGCACTCTGTATACAAAAAAAACATGCAGTTGCAAGTGCACGATAGTGAGGATTGAAGTATACAATTGAAAGGTGCATCACTAACACGTGTAGAGCTCAGTGTTCTCACGAGTATATATACTATGATGAAAAGAGGAATAGCAGTCGTCATAAAGAGCCACGAGAACTCCGCGTGTCGCAGTTCAAGCAGGGGGTAGTTCGTAGGTATTCTCAACCCCTACTCCGGTGGCCCACAAAACTCGAGGAGCTTAGCTGTGCGAGCTTCTGGTTCTGCTGCTTGGCTCTACAACTCTCCGGCTCTGGCCGACTCGTGATATCGATTTCCGGTCCAAGGTTGCTCCTCGAAATATCCGGCACGAAAACGTCGTCCACATCGTCAACGTCTCACTCCGAAACTCGACGTAATAAGGACTTGAGTTCCGAGTTTACAATTGATTCGAAAATAACAGAAAAAAAAATTAATTAAACCGACCAAAACTTTTTTAATGTAATGCCGTTGATTGTTCCTTACTAACGTTATTTACTTTGTTACAAGCCAGTAATACACCCCCTCATTAGGACTCATTAGACATGGCTTAGACGTAATCTAAATTTTGGTATTTCGACGCTGTAGAAAAAACGGCTTTGAGGATCGCGGAGCCTGAAGCTTACCCTATTTCTAACTTAATTTCGTGTATTCTCTAAAAATATCAGCCAAATTTATCAAGCCGTTTGTAAAAAAAAAATAGGTTTTGAAAATTTGAAATTAGTGGGGGAAATGATAGCACCTCTTAAATAAAGTAAAAAAAATCTTACTGCACATAAATAATTGTACATTGTCATACTTCTTTTTACTTTGGGTTCAAAAAACCTGTAAAAGTTATTGAAATGAAACAACTTTCTAAGTTATTATTTTTTTATTATGCCCTTTCGGGTATATAATAGACTTCCTTTTTTTCATATGTCTTGCAATTATTCGGTAGAATACTGGTAAGTATCTCCACTGTCATGAAATAAATATAGTTTTATGATATGCGCTTCAATAAGAATCGATAAGTAATAAATTTATATAATCATTTGATTAATTATGCACTTTAATAATTCTTTATATAAGGTGTAAGGTGTTTCACTTTCTAGTCACCTAAAAGACCGCTCAAGCTCAAGAATTCAAATATCTGGTTTGGTGAATATCAATGGCTTTAAGAACAGGCTTTAAGAAAGGTGAGTCGAAGAACCATTTGCAAGCGAATTATGAGAAAGTTTGTTACAAAGTGTAGTTTCGTTGGCATCAAACAGGCTTTGTCAGAGTCGCTGTCTAGTTCCTAGCGTGTGAGTGTGTGTCTGTACAGAGCGATAACGGATAACGCCATCCACTATTCGACGAGACACGACGTTCACGCTCGTTCGAGCAAGTCGAACTCGCTCATGAGCCCTTATCAGGTCCGCAGACTTTTTTGGTACGTGTACCTGTATACTTTACGCGATCCAGTCCTCGTCTTCGCGTCGTTACTCCTCTGGGGAGTCAGGTGTACTCGAGTGTCTACTATCTTTCATCGTAATGGTAGAACGAGGAACGCTTGCTCATGAAAATTGCGCAATAAGAAGAGAAAAGGACGAAGCGCCTGTCGATATCCTATTTCAGAAAAATAACCTGCTATTAAGTCTTCTAGTACTTTATCATCGAACATTGTTTCAATTTCTTTATGCATATTTCAATGTCAAAATAAATATAACATTTTCACCAAATAATTCTCTGTATCGAATATAATAATGACTAATAAAACTACAGCCATCTAAAAGTTTTCAGCCGTTCAATCTGTTGTGGAAATATATTACAAATTAAAAATTGCGAAAAATCGCTTCGATCTACTAAATGAACCGATGAAAGTTGTCACACATTTATTTTCAAAAATTTGGTCCTATTTATTGTATAGTGGACTCAGAAATCCTTATTGCAATTAATTTTTAAGCTAGGTATTCCCTTTAATTAACCCAATATTTTACAACCCCTCCTTGATATCTAATTTAATTGATCTAAGCAATTTTTTTCTCATCTCGAGAGATGAGTTGCAGGCACGAGAGGTAATAGGAAATGGTAATTGTGGCTAAGAGTACGCATTATCCTCTCAACACTGCTTCGAGTACTCGACCCTGCGTCAGTGAACCGCAAGGTCGTCTCGGGAGCGATACGTGTGTTGCATATATATATATATATATATATATATATGTGTATACTGAACAATAGATGAGTAATGCTCGTCGGGTCTACATATGAAAGAAGCAAAACTATACACGTTTGCATGTGTTGTGCATTGGAGGTATAAATTGACACGGTGTTCATGGCACCGTATAAAACCGATCGATTTGTGTCATCGGTCGGAAAAACCGTCGATTGCGTTATTCATGATCGCGTAACACGCAAAGATCATACCAATGATCAAGTGTTTTAAGAACTAAACATTTCTTAGAGGAGAAAAAAATGATTAAATATAAAATAAAAAATGCTATAGTTGAACTTTCGATATGTGTAGCATAATGTAAAGTTTATAGTTCGCAGGTGTTAACAGTGCGAAATTTATTACCCATTCGATACAGTAAAGTGCAATACACGTTCATTCTCCAAGAATTTTCAATCCCTTCATGGTAACAAGCTGTACTCGACACGGAATGATGGAAACGTTTCGGAACTACTGGCTGCATAAATATATGCGATAAGAAATCTTTTATAAGCCTTTGCCATGATATGTGGGTATTTCAGAGATAGTTATAGCTATAGATACTCGTAGAGGAATTGCTGGAAATCAGCGCTAGTACACTGGCGTTGTTTATCATTAAAATAACTACGACTGCAAATTTTTGCTTTTTACTCAAATATTTTAAGATAAAATATTTGAGTAAAAATGGACAAACCAATTTGGTGTTATATAAATCCTCTTTGTGACTTATATATTTATTCTTCGGTAGTATAGTGGTAAGTATATCCCTAAGTATATTCTGTCACAAAATAAATTCAATATTATTACATTCAGCTTCGAAATAGGTTAGATTTTCATTCATTGTCAATAAAAAAAACGTATTTTATTTAATAAGAGGAGCCACAATATTATTCAACTTTGGTTGAACTTAAGCTGTTACTGTATGTGGCAAACAGGAGAATGTACAACAAAGTATATATGTATTTATACACTGTACTGTACAACTATTTTCTATATACTGCAATAGAGGTGAACCACACCGAATACAGTTGGCAAAGAGAAGTGCATATACGGAGTACAACTCCTCTTGGTTTTCCCCTTTTTCGCTTCGCCACCCTGGCAACCATCGAGCGGACGCGTATCCACTCTCCTTTCGAGCACACGAGCCATGTCCATATACTACATGTTCATAGATATATATATATATATATGTGTGTGTTTGTATATGTACTATATAACTGGGTATATACTCTCCATTCATTTCTTCGGCACGCTACTCGTTGTCACCGGGTTGCTGAGTATGCGCAAAGCTATAGTGGAAGCCCTCCAGCCTGTGCTCCAGACCTTACAACTCAGTGCGCAACTGTAACTACGCTCGCGCTGAATAAATTAATTGGTAATTATGGGTTACGTCGTGGAGAAGAGTTTCTCAAGGGCACAAACCTCATACGCTCCTATACGCCATAGATATTCAATTACATTTGATTTGATTATTTATTACCACTATAACAGCAATAACAAAATTAGCAAAGAAAAAAATATATCTCGTTAGAAAAAATTTCTATAAAAAATCATATCGGCACGAATTTCTATAGAAATTAAAAGTGTAATATCATTTGTTTGACGTTCACCGACACCGAAGAGACTTTTTTAATATTACTCAATATAAAAAATATAATGAAAAAAAATGTATTCTCGTCGACGAATAGATGAATAAATAAAAAATTATTTAAAAATAGTTAAATTATTTGTTCGTCGCTTGTCAGCGGCTAATTAGTCCCTCGTGATATATATTTATGAAACTATGTAAAAGCAATCAGAAAGGATGAAAACTCTGATGAATAGAAACGATAAGCTACAGCACGAGCGCTAGTGCATACTCAAGTGCGCCCTCTTGGATGGCCCTAGGCACTACCACTCTCACGGAGAACCAACTTCCTCTCGTCTCCGCTCTCTTGTTGCCCTCCCGCGCCCGGTATGCCCTTAATTCTTGGGGCTGACTGGCAAAGCTCTTAGTTCTGGCTGTCGCGGTCGCGCAAATTGATTTTAAGTCGTCTGCATAATGGAATGCACGCAAACCTCGTCGCCGTCCGTCGTCATCGTCGTTTCGTCGTAATTCTGGCTCGCCACTTGTACTACGATCTTCGTTCACTGTAGCACGACAACAATAATTAATCCGTCCTCGAAGACAATAAAAATATTAAATTTCAAACGATAATTGTTGTTTGATAAAAAAATATTCCAAAATCATTATTTAAAAGCAATTCTATAAAATCAGAATTGCAAATAGAAGAAATAAAATTAATCAGATAATTTCATTAAAAAAATGTATTTTATATACATTTCAATTTTTCGTTTATTTTCTAAAATTCCGAACACAAGTTGTGTTTTTATTCCAAGCTACCTATACTAATTCTAACCTCTATTGCAGTATTTCTGTACTACGTCTCGACAAAAAGAATTTATTCGCACGTTCGTATTTCCTCCGATTGTTATTTCCCTCAACGTTCATGAGAGACCCCTGACAACGTCAGGGTCTGTATTTTCTTCGCAAAGGCTTCGTTGCAAAGCTACAAAGCTGCACTGTTCTCGACTTGTTTTAATTTTGAAGAAATATATATTCCCTGCAGACAATTGAACAGAAAAGAACGTGCATAATGAAGCTTTATTGCCTAAGTTTGCATAACAAAAGCTTCACAAAGAAGCACAAAATAAATGATAACGAGTAACGGGAGAAGGTCAAATTTCCTTTCGTAACTTATAGGCCGTCGCAAAAATAGTATATTAGCGCTTTCCGACCAGCTGGCACACATATGAATAAATAGTTTGCTGTATACGTTAGCATGCTATCCGGTAGTTTAGAGAACTCAACACATTCGAGTAACACACGCTTTCGAAAGCCTCTGTGGTGTACATGCTCGGTCGCAGCGATATAAGAGGAAATAAAAGTATTCCCGTCGACGAAAATAATAGTTGAGAAAAAAAGAAATTATTATATATTTTCACGCTCATCAGTAGCTAACATATTTATTATTATTTTTTAAATGGAGTGGAACTGATGGATAAATTTAAAAAAAATTTCATTCCCGTCGGCAGAAATTTTTCTAGAAAAGAAAAAAAAAAGGTTGCTGGTAAATGTTGGAATGTTATCCAGCAGTTGAGTGGACTCAACACATTCGAGTAACACATGCTTTCGAAAGGCCTCTGCGGTTTACATTCTCGGTCGCAACTCTGCCTTTAGGATTCTCGCGCAGCGAATACACGTCCGATGAATGAGAAAATGAGTAATAGACTTTCTTTGGTCCTGCGATTGGCCAGAGTTGTGCGGATGACCTCAGGGGAGACCCGGGCCGTGTCTCGCCTGCAGGTTTACTCGGTTGGGCTGCTGGAGACTATAATTAATTACGATCCCAGTTCCCGGCGTCTCACCGGTGGAAGTAAGCTCGGCAACTGTAGTATATACGAAGGCAACAGGCACCGGAAACTCGCGAGAAGGAAAGGCTTCGCGCACTGGCAACCTGTAACGCGTGCTGCACGGTTCCACGCTTCACTATTCTCAACGTGCACGAGTCTAGCGTCTCGGAGAACCTTTGCGTGCCCAATACCACACGATCTTACGGAATCATCATGATGAATTTTTTATTTCACAAATTTACAATAGTGGCGAATTAATTGTTCGACTTCGCAATAAAACACAATTTGTGTCAGTCGGAAAGAAGTTTTATTTCGGATTTTCAACGAAAGCCTAGATCTTTTTTTCGATTTTCAAAATACTAAAAACAGTGTGATTTTGAATAATCATGTCAAAAAAAGATTAACGAAATTCTAAAAAAAAAAAAAATTAATAATGACCATGGAAAAGAGTAATTAACACATTTGGTAAAAAGGAAATACAATATCTTTTCAGAGAATTGGACTTTTTTATTCATAATGGGGCGTTTTAAAGCTCGATCCATTTCGAAAAAAAAACAGCGCAAGCAAAGATCTCCACTGCATTACTTTTTCAATTTATAGCCTAAATTTCTTGCCAAAATGTCAAAGTTATTTTTTTAATTTTCTTTAGTTGCTATATATATGTATTTTGTCCTCCTTGATACAATTCTTCCATTTATTGAATATTTATATTGGACATTTGCATACCACAAAATCATGAGATTTTTATTTTTATTCTGGCAGATTTGATACTATTACCCGTATAAAATCGATGTAATCAATTACAGTGGATTATCGCGTGGCCCACTTGTGTTATACATTGAAAAGAGGTTAATGCTTTTTGGCACGTATCTGTAGCCGAAGCCAGTGCAGCTATAAGTGCACGTTAGTTTGAAAGAGCTAGGATGTTATATACGAGGTAATGAGAGGAGAATTATGGAAGGATCTTTAAGCACGATGATGTTACGTACTTTGCAGAGTTATTACTAAAGTATACTGCTATATGTGCTTATACCGACTTCACAAGCTTATAGCGTTAATCGCGTATGGTTCGTGTGGAGCGTCGTTGCTAACGCTTAGAAGACTAGTTATAATAGAGCTAATTCATCTAATCACGTTGCGTACGACGTCGTACATCTTGTCTGACGATTTAGATGATAACAACGTCAGATATACTGTCTAATAGGTAATATACCATAGTAGACCAAAAGCGGTATGTTTGAACTAAACTAAATCGCGTGTACTATGTTGCTAATCCATGGTGTAGGGTAAATGAGACTTTGCGCTATGAACGTGTGGATTAGAAACTTCGAGAGGGTAATAATCCAGATTAAAGTGTAAACCAGGATTAATCCTTGTGGAATGATAGACAAACTTCTCATCTACCCATTTGGTACTTACCTTTGGCTATGTAATTCAATAATTACTCGAGCTTTTTATTGCGTTACGATAGAAACCCAATTAATGACGAGTGCAAAAAATGTACGAATGACTGGCAACTTAATCTCATTTATGGATAATAATAATCACAGATTTTTTTTTAATGTATAAACAAATTTGACACAATTTTGATTTTATCGGATAAGAAAATTGAAAATATTTCACTTTGTAATATAAATCTTATTAATTAAACTTCAATTTTGTTTTTCAGCATTTTGCTGAATGCGATAAAGTAATTTAAAAAATATATATTTCTTAAAGTTTTTGTAAATTTTAAGTAAACTATTTTATGAATGTCGAAAAAAGAATGGGCGGTGTAAAATACTTCATTTTGAGAAAAGATTACTTATAATTTCTGACATGGGTACATAAAATATTGTGTAGCATCGCAATGTCCGTATTTATATGTTGAATATAGTAATTATGAATATTTATAAATCTTATTGGGAAAACCTATCGAAACCTCGGTAAAAAATTTTTACGTATCGTAGTTATGAGAGAAAATATAGTTTTAAAGATCCACATCAGCGTTTATTATTTTGGCCACTGGAAAATGCAATCGCGCGTCCACTCAACTGGTTCTCGCCTACGCAGCGCGTTCTTGGAGCTCCGGAGGCTACTGCACCTGATCCTCAACAACCGGGGCGCCGTTTTAAATTCCCTCGGACAACGTAGGAGTTGAAAGTGTGGGGCAAAATCAAGCAGGCATTGAAGCAGTAGCAAGTCCCATCCTTTCAACCCACATTAATATTTGTATATCTATACCACATACAGATAATTAAGCAGTTTAGTCAGTTGTCTTAATTTTTTTTATTTGTTGAAAAAAAAACAAAAAAAAAAAATGGAAAATCGCCATTTCAGTGTTTTTCATCTTCACATTGAAAAATGATGGAGGAAAATATGAATGTTAGTTCGAATCTAAAAATACTGTAATATTTTTGCAATCAGTGGCATTCCATGGCTAAGGCGACTAAGTGGCTAAAATGGTCATTATTATGAAATTCGCTATTTTGGCAATTCGACATTTTTATTATTCGCTATATTGACCCTCACCCGTCTCGTAGTTTGTTTGTAGAAGAACAAAAAATCATGAGTTTTTGGAATCCTGAAAAGTGCCGTGGTAGTCAACGTGTTAAGCTTAGCTAATCTATTTTGCCTGAATGATCGATTATCCATTGCACTCGAGTTGTACCTACGTAATACAGAAAAGTATCATAAAGAATAGTACATATACATATATATAGAAAGATTAATGGAGGTGAGCGTGGAAGTGCCGGTGCGAATATACACGTGACCGGCGCAGGGCGTTCGTTGGAATGCGATAGAGCGCGCCCATAGCAGTGCAAGTCGCTCTTGGCAGAGTGAACGACTTTGCCACTGACTAGCTAGTGAGAGGGGGGAGTGGGGGGGGGGGGCAGAGCAGAAGGGGGAGGTAGGCTAGTAGAAGGTATACAGAGGAAACGAAAGACTAGAGAATGTGCGAACGTGAGAGAAGAGAAACGAAGCAAGGGCGTGCAAGGAAAAGAACGAGAGAGAAAGAGAGATGTATAGACTTGGACAGACGCCAATTTGTAGCACATCGAGGGGGGCAGCCAAGCAACCCGGCGTATACTCTACTACTCTGCGAATGCGAACCAGCAGGACTTTGCACCGAGTGTTTGCCCGCGTGAGAGTTCCTCGACTTATCTGCCGACGTGGTCGCCGAATAAACCGGTCAACGGCCAGCGAAGCCTCTTCTGCACATTTGCCCTCGATAACGACCAATTCCACGATCGATAACACGTACTCTTAGTTACTTTCGTTGCAATTTAATAAATGGGTATTATTCAACGAAATTTTGGGGGAAAATGTATTGGTTATTTGTATGCTATTATACACTCAGGGAAACGGTAACAGTACAGTCAACTATAATGTGACAAATATTAATTTTTAGCCCATGCATCTATTTTCATCACTATTACGGCAACTATGAGAATAGTTACGGTTACTATTTGGTAATTACAGTAACTATGAAAACACTTGTGGCAACTAAAAAAAAGAACCTAAAGAACCTGAAAATAAATTTGAAAAAGTTGTCACTTTATAGTTGGTAATACCATTATTTTCTCTCAGTGTAAACACGAGGCTATATTTCGATCACGAGAAATTCACGACTGATTTTAAATGGGCGATAACATGTATTTTTCGTTGCATCTTAATAAAATGTGTACAGTTTGTTGCATTCTATAGCTAAGCTTAAATATTGACGAGTATCGGCACGTTTCGAGAATTCGATGATCGGTAATTGAGTCACGATCGATGCAACGATCAAGAACTTCGTGACTTTCGTTGCATCTAACTAAATGTATATTTCTCAATGAAGTTTGATTCAAAGTTTTGCGGTTAACCCAATAAGAGTGAATATAGGCACGTGGTAAAATTTCGATGAATCGCAAGTGAGTCAAGGTCGAATGCTTGTGGCCTCAGTCAGCGATCTTATGGTTCGCTTGATTCAACGGTGTACGTTTATATATATGTATATATATATATACAGTACGTGTATGAATGTACTATCATATCGATGTAGAATCCTCCCATAACGATCTGCTACGTGTGGGAGTTTCGTTCCAGCGAATATAACGGTTTTACCCACGATTTTATCGTCTTCAAATACTGTATTATACTGTAGTATAATAACCCAAACGCGGTAAATGGCCATAACGTAATTACGGTACATCGCTTTCGAAGACAAGGGAATATTCATACGAAAGCGTTATATTTGTCTTGTGTGAGAAAGAGTACAGTGGGACTCACCATTTAAATATTTTTTTGCTTTCTGTATTCAACCTTTCCGACTAATTACACATGTATTTACTTATTTCTATTATTTATGTTGTTACTATTTTTTTATCAAAGCTGGAAATAATTTTATAGATAAAAAATTAATTTGCTAGTGATTTTCTGATAACATTGATTTTTTTATTCGACTTGAAATTTCTACATTTTTATAAATAAATAAAATAATATCTACAAAAATTTACAAGGCAATGTTTTATTATTTTATGTGTATTTGTAAGAATTGGAAGTAAAATCACATTTGTTATTGGCAGCTTGTAAAAGAATTGTAAATCAATGCCATTTTTCTCGGTATATTATTATTATTTTCAAACCATACAAGTTTTATTCGTTGCTTACTCAAACTGTTGCCATAATAGAGCTCGGATAACCTCGTAAAGCACGTGCCACGCATTACCCAATTTCCATTCGTCTCCGACCAGTCTTAGGGCCTTTTTCGTCAAGGCCACTTGGAAAACAGAATAAAAAAACCCACAAAAAGAAGAGGCAAGTAATCGTCTGCGCTTTCGAGCAGAACGATCAATGGATATTCGATATCGATTCTACCTGCACTATGCATTTGTATATATACATCTACATATACATTTATACACATAGTTTTCTATCCTCCGAGTCGATATACCTGCAATTGCGTCAGGCGTGACGCGCGTGCTATAACTATAACGATATAGCACACACATTGACGTTTCAACAGATCGCAGATTTTTTATCGTTCGGTATCTGTACTAGACACGGCAGAAGAACGTGTGACTCAACTATACACAACAAAAAAATAATAAAACGACATTTTTGTACGTTCAACAAACAGTTAAATATATATATATATAAGATAAGGTATAATTATCGTAAATTCCACAAATTAATCTTCATCCATTTCTAGATTTACAAAAAAAGAAAAGTATTTAATTATTATTAGGCTACAAACCCTTACATGAAATCTTGGTCATTTAAAATTGCGGCAATTTTCACTTGTCGAACTAAAATTGGTCATAGAAACGTTTCGTGAATTTCACCGAATTTTTAGAGCGATCTTGCAAAAAAAAACGAAAAATTTCTACCTAGAAATTTAATGAAACTTTGACTGCACAATGTACTAAAAGTTATTGTTCAATGTACAAAAATTGTTATTTTCTTTTTTACTGCGGAAGAGTCTTGTAAATAGCCTGGCAATGAAAGACGATGAAGTTGATCGCCGCCGCAAAACTAGTGAGACTTTGCTAAGAGCATGGATGAGGATAGTCTCTGGGTATATATTGTGGCCGGACGACGACGACGACGACGACGATGACGACGACACGACTACGACATCGATAAGATGTGCTTATTGCTGCTGTTGGTGTGTTACTCGAGAGCCTAGTCTCTGGACTCTTCGAGCGAGGAGAACCGCGACGACGAGTTTCTCGACGGCCGGGCCGTAAACGCGTCGAGCGAAACGAAAGTTCGACGTGGAACTATCGACTTCTCGTCGTCGAGGCATCGCATACAGTCGTCTTAGCACCGTTCGATGCTTGGCTCGCTCGTAACGTGGATTTCCGCATTCCCGTACGTGCCGCGTGTAGATTCCTGCCTAAGAGATCAGAAGTGTGTTGAACGGTGAAAAAAAATTATGTTTTGCGGAACTGTCAAAAGTTATTCGAGCCTTCGGCAAGAAAAACGGAATAAATCGGCAGGCAAACGAATCAACAAGCACACACGCAGTTGTTTGTGTTTGGATGCTTTGATTACGACGTCAGCTAGAAAAATAGTGAACGAATCCGATGAAATACTAACAGAGAAGTAGATGAGATTTAATCAAAGGGAATTAATCAAGGAATTCGCGTATTAAACTTGTATAATGGAAGTTAACATACATTTAAAAGTAAACGTCATATACTTTCTCTATTAATTACGATTTTGTTCTGTAATTAATTCCTCGAAAAATATTTATAACAATTAATAACGGGTTTCAGGAAATTAAATACTAAGTATCATAAAATATGTATGAGAGAAATAAAATTAAGTTTATATCCAATTTTTTATTTATTCTCAAATCTGCCAATTGTTTTATAGGCTCTGTGCATATCACTGTAGGTTGTATGGAATTAAGAGCACAATCAACTGTGTCCGAAAAAGTGAAAAAAAAAAAAATAATAATAATTAATATATATTTCATGGTTACACTTTTTACATTTGTTGTCGTTCAGGCTTTTTTATCCCAGAAGTATCAGTCCCTAATCACATATACAATATTACGATTATTATGATACGTATTGGCAGTTTACATAAATAAATAAACTGTTGATAGAAATCTTACGTTGATATTCATCGACATGATATTGAATATTCATTTAATAACGCCCAATGAATTAATAGACTCAATTTTATTCAAATTGCAACTGCAAATGTGATATTGAAATATACATCGCTGAAATGCAACGAAATAATAATTCATTGCAATAGTTGTCTTGCAAAATATACATGAAAAAACATCGGTTCCTATTCTGTAGCGTTTTTCTCTAAATTACTCGTTGCTATCATCACTTTTTTGCACGTATGTTATGCCAAAAAGTTTCGATAAACTAAGCAGTATTATACTGCATTATTATAATCCAGAAAAAACTAACAAATGCCCTATAACAACATTCGGAGCGAATGGTGTAACGCAGAAGAAACACAACGTAGTCTCTTCCGTAAACAAGACGAGATTTCAGCGACAACAAACAAATATTACAAATCCACCCTCTCCGTAAATGAAATACGTTTGTATACAGCACCAAATTCTCCTGAACCAACATTCGTACACGAGCCTAACGAGCATCCGGAATTCCACAAGACAATCTCGGTCGCGGTCGAATTACGCGTGTGAGCGTATAGTCGTCGCACGCTCCTCCTCTCGTTGTCACGGAATACCCAAAATAAAAACAGGTGGGTAGAGTGACGCCAAAAACTCTCGGCACATCAACCGGAAAACCAAATCACCGTATTTATCATCAAAGATTTTTCGTAGCACGCTGACGTACGTATTATTATATATATATGGGGCATATTGGCATTCCATGCCAACTCGGTTAACGGCGGAACCTCATATTTTTTTTACGCGGCAATTTTTTATGTTACTCTTCCAACTAAAAAAATGCATGCAGAAATTTTTTCAGATTTTTTTAAATCGAAATTTCTGAGTTAAGTATAAATAATTAAAGCTATCGAAAAAACGCCCTAATTTCAAAAACTCAAAAAATGCTCAAATATACTATGATGTGCAACGAAACGTTTGAATTATAGGCCAGAGTGGGCCGAGACCTCCCGCTATTTTTCTTTCCATTGTATAACATTATTTAAAGGTTTTTTAAACGTTAAATAGACAACACTACGATTTAAAAATCTCAAAAGTACTGTGATAACGCCCTAATAAATATATGTATATATATATATATACATATATATATATATATATATATATTGCCGAAAAAAAATTTAATTAGGGCGTTTTTCAGATAGTTTTAATTATTTATAACTCAAAAATTTCGATAAAAAGAATTCTAAAAAAATGTCTGCATGCATCTTTCAGTTGGAAGAATAACATAAGAAATTGCCGCTAAAAAAAAAATTGAGGTTCAGCCGTTGACCGAGTTGGCATGGAATGCGAAAAAAAAAAAAGTTCGTACTGCTGACGACATTTCAACGATTCACTATAGTCCGATTTTCCGATTGTCAAAAATTCATATAGAAATTCCGAAATCCGGTTTTTTTTCCATCTGTCAGAATGTCTCAATGTTTTTTTTAATCGACGAATTTACGAATTTCTAATATTGAAATACACGCAACTCCCGAACCAATATTCGTTCACGAGTCTAACGAGCATCCGGAATTCCACAAGACAATCTCGGTCGCGGTCGAATTACGCGTGTGAGTCGCTTTATAGTCGCACGCTCCTCCTCTCGTCGTCACGGAATACCCAAAATAAAAACAGGTGGGTGGAGTGACGACGCCACACGCTCTCAGCCACAAACTCTCGGCACATCAACCGGAAAACCAAAATCACCGTATTTCTCATCAACGATTTTTCGCGTGACACGCTAATGTATGTGTATATAGATATATATATATATCCACTTTTTTTGATCGATTACTTGCGTAAAAAAAAGATTCCTATTCAACGATTTATTATATCTCGGTGTTTCGATTGTCAAAAATTCCGATAGAAGTTCCGAAATCCGGTTTTTTTTCTCCATCTGTCAGAATATCTCAATGTTTTTTTTTTAATCGACGATTTCACGAATTCCTAATGTTGAAATACGCACAACTTGCCGGTTGAGCTATAAAACACTTGTATATATATTCATGTGTAGGAGAATTGTACTAGTGTATACGTAGTACGTGAATTGAACTCACCGAAAGCAATTCCAATTCCTCGGTGTAGAAGAAGGCACGCGCGGCAGAATATCCTTTCCGACTGCGGCTACGACGATTCTACGACGGCGACGACGGCGATAAAACAAGAATTATAACCAATATAAAATAAAACTCATACACGTGGGGCCCAAAACGAAATCCCTTGGCACTTAAATCACTAGCACTTAACACGAGGAACGCGCCGTTTCCCGACTACCGACACTCCCTTATCACGGTCAACTGAATACCAGAAATCTTTTTGGCACGGTTACGTGCTGCGCGCTGCTGTTCTCGATCAAGAAACGGTACGAGCGCTCATATTGCCAGCTCCATGGTGAATTATCAGCTTCCCTCTCTGATTTCTCGCTTATGGGCGTGGTTTATTCCACGAAAAGTTAACGAACATTGCCGAACTCCCACGACGACTCCTCGAGACGCTGGCATTCGTCCAGACAATTAGCAAATCACGTCGTCCCAATGCTTAGCGCGAATTTTGAAATCTCTTTCATCGACGAACGAATTTTCCATCTTTTTCATATTTCCTTAAGCATTTCATGTAACAATTGGGAATAAATATTTCAGAATGAAATTCACCAAAGGCAAGTGTTTTAGATTAAGCATTGTTTTTACGTATGAACGTTCATTTTTATAATGCATTACAATTTATAACTGAAAAGTGTTCTTGTGACATTCTGCACATACAATCACATTATTTTACAATACATAAAATTGTTATAATTTGAGGACATGAATTTTAGTAAACAAAGATTCATTTTGTTGAAACATCATAATTTCTAATAATTGCACAATCATTTATTTATTTATCGGAGTAATGTCATTTAAAGATTTAAGAAATCTATTTATTTTATGATTCGTATATATCCATGGTTTATGTGCTTAACAGAAATGTGGATAATTAATTTGGAGCAGTTTTGCATTTACAGAAATAGCATCGCGAGTGGACAAGCTTTATAAGACGACTGATAGCTGAGATAGCTCAGCTGTTTCTGAAAGAAACACACGAGTGCACGAGAGGCTTGCAGTCGTGGCAGTGTCGCAGTCGGTAGTGAGAAAACGCGTCTGCCGCATGACTGCAGCGCACTGCTACTCATCCCAGCATTATGGCATCTTGATTGTACATATATATCTATTTATTGCCGCATTTCCTTTGGTTAACTCACAATAAAAACGACAAAATTCAAGATGGATACATACGCGGAGTTGCATATGATGCCAAATAAGGTACGACAATCTTTATCTATTTTACGCCAGAGAATTTTCGTATTAAATTGGAGTAAAAACGGAACGCGAAGAACGTAACCTCCAAAGTTTGCACCGTTTTGCAGGTGCCGCGTCGCGATAAATGTTATCAGGCTTTCAACGAGCCACACTATAATTATTTTTTTAAATTATTATTATTATTTTTTCTTTCTTCATGTTATGATATTCAGTGCATAAACGATTCGTGCTCGGCTTTATTATAATACTTTTGCGTTTAATTTTGATGGTATGGAGCTTGATTGATTTTTCTGTTACAGAGCGAGGCTGACATGACACCGGAGGAAAGAATGAGGTAGATTATCGAGGGTTGATAAATTAGTGTGACGGTTGACTAATTGCATTAATTATGGCTGCTTTGTGCAGATGATAAAAATATTTGAATCATAAATTAAAATTTGTATGGCCATGAAATTGAGGATTATTCAAGTGGAGGTTTTGGAGCTACAAAAGTAACGATTCTGGTTTTTTATTTACATTAGTGTTATAAAGTGCTGTTATTTTTCTTAATACATATTTATCTTACAAGTAGGCTAATGATTATTATTTTGCAAAGATATTCGGCAGCTCTTCTGCAAAAAAAAGAGCACTTTGTAAAATATAATGAAAATTTCCATGAAAAAGGGGGGATATAGATAATGCATTGAAAAAGAAATATATTGGATCTTATTTTTTATGCAAAATTATTGAAAATTGTATTTTTTGCAGTTATTCAGAGGTTGGAACAGATTTTTATAAAAACTATCAATAATATTAATGCATATATCTTTAAATTAATATAAAGGATTAAGCATGAAAAATTTCTACTTTCATAGATCAATTTTAATATTGTAGAATCATATTTATAATTATATAAGAAGTTTAACAAGATTATTTTTTTTTTTTAATTACAGGTAATATTTTTGGATCTTGTTGTTAAATAATTAATAAGTGTTGTGGATAGCCAAAGTAAAAATTTTCATTATTACATACTCTTTCATTATTTTTGAATGTAACTTAGCAGAGAATTGTTTTTATGGAAAATTAATTGTAATTTTTCAGGATGGAACACATAAAGATGCACCGAAAACATCAGGGTCACGAATCGATGCATGCAGAAATGTTAATAGTGATGTTGGTTACCTTGCTTGTTGCACAATTTATACTTGTAGAATGGAAAAAAAGACATTCAGCTTCATACCAGGTATTTAAATATTCTACAATACAATATAACAATTCTGTTGTAGCTAAAATTCAGCTTTGCTTGATAGAAAAACATATTTATCTTCAGCTGGCCACTCTCCTTGCTATGTGGCTAATACCATTCGGGGTAAGTGTAAGTAACAAATGGTGGCGTTTCGTGTTCATTTGGCTTGTATTTTCCTGCATAACGGGTCTGGTTGTCAGGAAAGCTATACAAAAACCAATCCAAGGCACCACTCCTAGGTTTGCTCACAAATTCACACAAATTTTATAGATGGCGCCCCCTAAAATCGACGATATCAATCTAAATCTGAATCAAGACCAAATCGAACTTTTAATATTACAAATATTTTAACATTACCAAAGAAATATAACAGAATAGTTTCAAAATGAATGCAAAATCTAGTGCCAATTAATTTTAAAAAAAATCTATATTATTTAATAAAAATGGTACTGTTATAAATTATAAATGAATTATATTCCGAACAAGTGAGTGAATAAATAATACGAAAATCCATGAAATGGTCGAAAAAAATAGATTTATACGTCTATTTCAGACTGCGTGAAACGTTAAATTTTCTTCCTGGAATTAAAAATATAGAGAATAATCGTAATTTGTCTTTTTTTTAGATTAGTCTACAAATGGTTTTACTTTCTGTACAAACTGAGCTACGTTCTCGGTATAATGAGTTATATGATAGGATTCGCAACGTTTTTCGGACTGAATCTAGTATTTGACGTTAAAGCCCCAGTGTGGATGGACTATGCACTGTTGTTTTTGTGCTACGGTATATATTTTGGTGTGCTGGCAAGGGACATGGCGGAAATATGTGCAGACACGATGGCTTCGCACATAGGGGTGAGTGAAACTCTTTTAACGATTTCTTTAGATTTTTAGTAAGCTTTTTGGTAACGTTTTGAAATGTGTTTTTAGTATTACGCGCCTGGAAAAATGCCCACGAGGACGTTAGAGCCAAATGTATGTGCGGTGTGCGGTAATCCGCTTTTGGTATCCGAACACGAGGAAGGCGTTCTCGAGAACACGTACAAATTGAGCTGCGAGCATGTTTTTCACGAATTTTGCATCAGAGGCTGGTGCATTGTTGGAAAAAAGCAGACGTGTCCCTACTGTAAAGAAAAAGTCGATCTCAAGAAGATGTTTCGCAATCCGTATCCTTTTTATTTGACGTAAATCTTTGAGAAACTGTTATTTATACAGCAAGTTTTTGTTCAGATTATCGATGGAGGTGTCATTTTTGTTTTAATTTTTTATACTAGATACGACGAATTCTCTATCAATTCACCGACTTGAAAGAATACTTTTCATAATCTTCCGCCAATATTTACACCTTAACTAAATTTTTTAACAGATGGCAGCGGCCGCACGTTTTGTATGGCCAATTGCTCGATTGGATAAGATGGCTCGTAGCCTGGCAGCCACTGATAATGTTGCTGGTCAAAGGAATCAACTGGTTCCTGGGCCTCGAGTAATAAGAAGCTAGTTCAATTTATAAAATCGCATCGTCATTTCAAAAATGGATATAAAAAACGAATTCATCTACCGCCATTGCTCGAGTGTTTATATTTTTGTATATATTAATATATACGAATTTGCCTCGTGAATGCTGACTTTACAAATGTCGCAAGCGTATGAGGTGCGTGCTTGCACACCCGTCCTGCCACCTCAACACCGGGTAGATTGTTCTTTTTTTCACAATTGATCAAAAAATATTACTTTCACAAGTAATTCTGTCAAAATATTTTTCAAGTTTGCCGAAATCGCAGGATTACCTTTTGATAAGTTATCAAAAAGCATATGAACTTACATGTAATATTCTGTAATTCGTTTTCGATGTTTCGTGAAAAAAATTATTATCAAATTCTTTTTGATGTCGTGTAGTTTATCAATTTAGATAGTTTTTCTTTTCCTTTCTCTTTGATTCTTCAAGTATTTGGTGCTTGCTAGTCTAGAGTCACCGTTCATTTTTATGAACATTCTATAATTATTAATTCCTGCATTCCTGAGGGTGACTCACGTTTGCTTGATTCAAATTCGATAAAGATGCAAAAGAGCCGGGAAAAAACCCTTTTTACAATTTTTCGTCTCGCACTTTTTCGAATTTTGTAGATAATTGGTCTTTTGTTAAAAGATCGTTCGCTGTTAGTTCTTTTTTATTTCGTACGCTAGATTACCGAAAAAAATGTCGAAAATTTAGCGTCTAACGAGAATTTGATAACGAACTGCCGGGCGAAACATTGCAAGTGATAATTAATTTCTTTTTTTCCTCCGATATGCCGTACAAGCCAATGTATTATTATTATTATTATTATTATTATTATAGAAGAAAAAGAGGGTTGGACCTTATGAATTGTAAATAGGTTGTAACAAGTGATTATTAAGTTGTAATAAAATGAACTTGACGCTTTGTGTCAACGACTTCCTTATGGTTGTAAAAAAAGAAAGAATAAACTCTTGTGCAGTATTCACCATACAAATTAATTCGATTTATATAATTTTTGAGATGTTACCATTTTTTTACCTGTAGAATTTTTGTCATCACATCTGTTGAAAACTTCTAGCGAACAGGGAGGAAGCTGTAAATATTTAGAGATTTAGAGATAGACGAGCGGTTTACTCAGACAAATAACGTCTTACAAAAAAAAAAAAACCGGATCAAGACAAATATCTAAACATAAATTATCGTCTTTGCAGATACTAAAAAATTGAATATAATTGATAATAATACTAAAAAGTGGTAACAAATCGTCTCTTGTTTAAAAAGACTATATTTTATTTTTTATAAGAAATGAATTTGCTGATTTTTTTCAACATGCACGATTTTATCAAGACTGTTCTTCACTGTCTTGAAATTCTTGGTTTGAGAATTTTTTGATAATGCCTTTATGAAACTGTCTGTTATTCCTAAAATTTCTTATGTATAAAGTGGTGTCATTTTAAGAAAACATAATCAAAATTAGGAGCATTTGAAACATAACTTACAATGTAAATAAAAAAATTCGAAATCGTAAATAAAATTCTTTAAAGTTTCATACGGTTTCAGAAAAATCTATGGATCCATGTCATAATCTTTTTCTATTAGTAATTTATTAATGACTGGTCGTTGATCATCAAATTCTAAATCAATCAAATTCTTTAGTATTTTCAATAACGTTGAATTAATATTATTCTCGACTTTTTAAAATGAAAATGATGAGTCCACAAGAGAAAATAAAAATTAAAACGCCCAGTATCCGCTCGCCTAATTAGGGAAAACCACTATACTAGTGGAATGATGAAGAGCTTTAGTGATGACTAAAAAGACTTTAATTCAACTCTTTCTTTCATTTATATCACATCACGTTTCTTAGGTACCACGATATATCGTCGGACCCGCAGCGGCGAAACAATTGCTTCTCTAACATTTCAACAATCAATATTCATTGATATATAATAAAGTTCGCAGCAGGGTATGCAGATCAGGATTCGTACATACGATAGAAACTTTGTTTCAGCACAAAACACAAAGGATGGAAAGGATTGCGAGGTCTCATTTGGGAAGGTGTACGAGATTCTTCTAAAAAAAATATTACAAACAAAAATCTCAGATTGGATAAAAAAATTCACAACAGATTTTTTTTTAGTGCCGATAAATGTCTACAGTTGATCCTATTTTTTTTCGATAATATTTCTAAGATTTTAGATTTCTACAAATTTTTAGAAAAAATATCTGCACCCAGTAAAAATGATTAATGATTGTAAAAAAAAAAATTAACTAAAAAATAGTTTAAAACAATAGCCTTTTTGTACATTTCTGTACCCCAAATGAAGCATTTAGTTGTAGAAATGATGTTAATTAGAAACTAAAGGAAAATATGCAAAATTTGTGCTCGTACCTTTAAAAATGGGCCCGACAAATATACGACGGAAGGATCTACATTAAATATACTTGACGGATCTAAAAAAGTTTCGAGGACTTTTTTTTTTAAGGACGTACCACGTTTGATGTACAGAACACGAGGATGTTTGGGAAACCAGGGGAAGACACACACAAACACAGGGACATTTTATAGATATATTTATTGAGTACTTAGTGTGTAAGAGTATAGAATATGTATACTTATTATTAAGTATTTTTTTACGTGGTAATATAATGATGTAGTCATTAAAATAAACCTCGTGTGTATGTTTCGTGTCGTGTATGGTTGTGTTTGCGCGTTTTACGTTTGTGTGTATGGTTCGAGTTATTTACATAATCATAACACGATATTTACAAGTTTTCACGAATTTGTTTCATTCCGGTCTCGCTTTCGTTCTTTTCATTCGCGAAATATAAACGAGGATATCCGTAGCTTTTAAAACGAGAAAAAAAGTTTTCAACTTTTTTTTATAAAATGAAAAAATGAGGCTTAAAAAAATTATTTCTACCTCTTAATATCAAATTCGTTCCATCATTTTACACACACGTTTCCTCGTTGTTCTCAACTCGGGGTTTTTTTTTAAATGAACTCTGCTTTGTAATCGACAAAGATCAAGATAATGATTATTATTATTCCTTCGAAACTTTTTTAAGAATATTTTTATATAGACTCTTTATTTCGATCTTCGTCGACTAAACAACTGAAAGTCCACCACTTTCGGCCTTTTATTCGCAGTATCTTCACGATAATCAATACGAATATAATTCATTACTGACTGAAAATTAATAATAAAATTAATAATAATAATAATATAAATAGTAATAATATTATGTACAAAAATCTATTTTAATCGCGATGGCGAGGACATTGAAACAAATTGTGTTTGTTTTTTTTTTCAAATAATTCTCCTTCTCGAGCCTAAAACACTGACGAAAAATTTTCCAGCGAAAATCTATCGTCGACACAACTGCATATATTAATTTTACGTAGTATTTGTTTTTTCTTTTTACCAATTTCGCTCAGACGTATTCGTACTTTCATACTTTCTTGTTTTTACGCTCACACCGTCATTCTAATTTGCATACTATTCGACTATTGCTCGTTCGTACGCGTACAGTAATTAGTAATTACACTAACGCACGGACACCGAAGACACAAGCACGCACAACGTCGTTTTTTATTTTTATCCTTTGCTTTCTACACTAAAACGAAATTCTTCTTTTTCTGCATAGAAGAATTCTTTTTTTTTTTTTTTCGAAAAAAAAATTCCATTCGCACCTACTTTCGCCAGCCAGCGTATAATCACTCGGACATTTTAGTTACGAAGTATTGCTTTTCTCATGCACGTGTCAGCACGCTACGTTTTTTTTTCTTTTTTTCTCTCATTTTTTTTACTGTCAATTTTCATTTGGAAATAAAAATGAAAATTAAATGAAAAGCGATGATGATCGCTATAACAATAATAATAAAAAATAATGTAGTGAACTCTCGCGGAAAAATTTGCAGAAGCTGAAAGAGTCGAAAAGATATTTGAAGCACTTTTGATGATCTCAATCAACATATGCGCACGTGATTTTCGTTCCATCTTTCTGCGAGTTTTGCTTTCGTTTTTTAAATATTTGTAACAAGCTTTTTCTCTCTCCATTTTACGTATTTATTTCGCCGGGCTTTGATAATATACAGCATTTCTATGTTTTTTTTTCTTTAGTAGAATATGTCATTGCACCTATTTGCCGTTTCCGCTCATCCCTGAATCGACCAGTCTAGAAAATCGAGATTTAAAGAACCGAGAGTTCGAATAAGCGTATTTTTTTTTCTATTAAGACGTTATGCGCTGTCTTTTTTACACGCGCTTTTTCGGAGCTATATCCGATAATCGCGGGTTTAGGAAAACTGACGTTCCGAACGTCGAACTAAGTGATTATAATTAGACGGTTAGTATTGTTATTATTAATTGAATTGACGCGGGATTAACGATTGAATAAAATTGCATTTTTTATTAGGCAAAAATGAAATTTAGTTGAATTTAAAAAATTAAAAATTAAAAAAATTTTACTTAAAAATTCGTGAGCGTTATTGATTTTTGATAATTAAGTACTTCACCATTTTCATTTATTAACGCTCAACTTATAGAGGGAGATTTTGAAATTCTGTATATTTTCAGTTTGGTAACAATTTTCTGAAGTTCAAGTTAAACATTTTTTTTCTTTTAATAACACAGAAAGTTTCACCGATTGTATTAATTATTATCTCCGGAAAATTTTGAAGGGGTGTTGAAAAATTACATTAGGATAATAACTTTAACATTGATCGTAAGATAAAATGAGCGTTAATGATTAGTCAACCCCAGCAGATCGGTGCAAGCGAAATAAACATATTATTTTCTTCTTGTTTTCAATTTCTCGCGACAATCACTTCAAACTCAATTAATTTATTTTCATTGAATAAAAATTTAAATTAGAAATAAGTAAGTACTTTGTGCATGTCGTAAACTGAAATTACAGAATATTAAAATATGCAGCCAATTGATTTATACTTGAAAGGAAATTAAGGCATTCTTTATTTTCTTTCGCACCTTTAAAATTTCATTTTTAGAATTAGAGAATTGAACTTACAGAGCAAATTGAATTATCATTGAGTTGGAATTTAAATGTTATTTAATTCATGTAAATATTGAAGTAAAAGCAAGTTTATTGTTATTTTTTTATTTCTATTTCTCATTAGGTTTATTTTACCTTCTTTTACCGAGTTTAAAAATTAAGAGTGACTTTCATTAAATTTTTCTCTTGTTGCGATCTGCTAGGAAATCACTAGAAATCGTGTTAAAAAAATGCTCTCTTCATACTTACTTTATAAATTTTTCTTTCGCAATAGATAAGCCACAAAAAAAGTATCATTCGACAAAAAAAAAAAAAATCGCGCGTCAAAAGAAAGAAATACGGGACGAAGCTACACTCGTTGATTCGATTCGGCTACAAATATTGGTAATACAGCGTACAGCGTGAGCTTCGATTACTGATCCAAATAGTCCGTTTTCGTATTTAAATATTTCATAACCACGGTTTTTATTTTTTGTTTCTTTTTTTTTTCTAACTCTCGCTTTTTGTTTCTCTCTTTCTCTCACGCACACTCTCGTCAACTATTACGTACGTTGCAGTTTTTTTTTATGATTATGTATCCATTAGGTTCCGTTTTTTGTCATTTGTTATTTTCTTTTAATTTCATTACGATTTTTTTTTTAATGTGTTTTCTCGTGTGTGTCAGTGTGTCTGTATGTTTCTCTTGTCGTCTTGAGACGCAGCTACGTGTAGGGAGCAAGTGACACGCGTTATTTTTTTGCGCGTGTTATCTTTCAGAGCATCCCCTAATAATTATACTTGACATTCGCAATTAGTACGGTACAATTACGTACGCATATATAGTAGCAATGACTATACACACGTACATAGGCATACGGCGTGTGCCGTAAGACATACGGCATTCTCTGTTATTTCATTTTTTTTGGTTTTTTTTTTCGTTTATACTTTCTATCGGTTACTTTTTTTTGTCGATCCAATCCAACGAGGCTCGAGATCTACTTCCAATATCTAAACACCGACAAATTTTTTTTTTTCATTTTTTTCACTTATCGCTAAACTCGTTTATCAGGATAGGGAAAAGGGTGGTGAGGATGTTTTCTATGGGGGTTTGCGGATTTTTAGGCTCGGGGAGTGGCGGACATGGGAAACACTTCGGAAATAGGGATTCCTTTGACGACACAATTCAAAAAATAATTTTTTCTCATTTTTTTTTCAGTAGAAAGATAGGCGGGGCATATTATCATTATTCAATATTATTATTATTTTTATCCTCCTTAATCATCGTCGCTTCACGTACATTACTAATATTATTCCTCCTGGACATCATCGTTATCTGCGTGTGTGTGTGTTTATTTTTTTTATTACCGCTGTTGTTTTATATATATATGTATATATATATATATATATAGTATATATGTTCGTCCCATTGGGAGCGATACCTATCGTTTACATATACGGACTTTCCGCCCGCGATTTCCAAGCCGTAGACCGGAAAACCCGGGTTGTTGTTTTTTTTTTTGCGAATTCTTCGTCGTCTCAATGTTTTATATCATATAACTATTCCATATACTCCTCGTCAATTCGCAATTTTGACGCATCGAGTGCGCATTACATACGACACGTTTTTTTCTTCTCATTAACTAAACGAATTATTATTATTATATTACTATTTACAAGTGTCTACGACATTTTGAGAGAGATTCAGTCTCCCTCTCACACGATTTATGCGTTTCTTCGACGTTTATTTATTCTTTCATGTATATATATATATATATACCATGTACACTAGTACATAGACTTCGCGCGCACCCTCAAAACTCTGTTGATCTCGAGTTCTCGCAAAGGTTTCTCCGAGACTGCCCCAACGGATAAATATAATCGAAGGAATTTAATAAAATATATATTAATTGAGATTCTTTTGTTCTTTGGGTTTTTTTTACAACCAAGAATTATAGGTTTTTTTTTTGCAACCGAAAATATTTGCAGCAGAAAATTATTTTTGTGCAGTAAAAAACATTTTTCTTGCAGCAAAGAGAATTTTTCTTACAGGCGAAGATTTTTCCGGAGCAGGAAATTTTTCATTCCGATTGTAAATGTTATGTTTTTTTCACAGAAGTTTGTGAAAGAATTAGAAAAATTTTTGTCCGCCAGGGTGAGAATACACAGTGCGAAATACTCATTGACAATCAGAGTGAATCTCTCATTTAGCGTACATGCAGCTCACTACGTACCACTTGATACTACGTTTACAGTGTTTTGCCCGTTTACTTAATTGTCTCTCAGTGTACCGCGTGTATTATTAATTGTTTTTAATCTCTCGTGTGTAATATTTCAGGGTGTCGAAATACTGCACACGAATCGTGTCGGAGTATGCAGCTGTAGTCCGTGTATACATATAAAAAAGCGACATCAGCAGTCATCTGTGACGTTTTGTTTTCCATTTTTTTAAACCGATATAATCGTGTTACAATATTATCTACAATTATTACCATATTAATTAATAGTTTTTAGTTCATATGTACAAACAGAAAATAAAAAGACTTTTCGAGCGCGAGGCTCGAGTACGTTTACGGTTTATGTTAAAAATATTTGCAGTATATCTGGCCTACTGCTCGCCGTTTTTTTTTCGCAGATCTTCTTGTAATTTTCTCTCTCTCTTAAATTTTCATCGAGATGCAAACGCACCTCTCTTTCTTTCTTTTTGTTTGTTTTTTTTTTTTTTTATCTTGGACGTACACCAGTAGAATTCAACGATTATTCACTCAACGCGAAAGCTCGTTTTAAATTTATTTTTTTTTTTCTTTTTTTATTACGTACACGCGTCCTTAGACCCTGTTAATGCGTCAACTATCACCGACGACGATGCACTTGTCAACTATTTCAACTCGGAATCATTAGAAAAAACCTTCATTTTCATTTAGTATTTTTTGTTTTTTTTTTTTTTCAATTAATTTCGACGTTTATTGTAAGTCTTCGGTCGCGCGTCGGACACAGCCTCGCTCACCAATCGCTCCAAAATTAGCGATTCGCATTTCTTAACTCTTGGTTAAAAAGTCTACGCACAGCGCACACAATGCACTTTTAATCTCCTCACAAATTTCGAGAGAGTTCATCGCAATCATCATTATAATCATTCCCTATAAAATAATCACTTCGTAACAAGCTTTATATTCTCGTATCGTTAATATAGCGACTAGCTTAATTTTGACACTTGACGGATTTCTCGTCCGCCTCTCCTGTACTCTGCACTTCGAGTTCATTTCTCACAAGTAAAAAACCAACTAGAAAAAAAGACAATAAAAAATAAACCGATTTGAAGGAAAAAAACGAAATAAACGAAAACGCATCGTTTCGTCCCTCGAATCATCGTCGATTTTCATTCTGGGAGAAAAATTTCTCACGAGAATCGCGACATTGACGTTAATCTTCACGGATGATCACTGCTCATCGTGATATTCGCGTTAAATGTAATCGTGTCGTTGGATTCTCGCGTATCGTACATTTCCGTCGTAGGCAAGACGAGCTCGTCCACATTATTAACAACGACGGTAGAAGATCCGCGGCATCCGTCGCATCACGAGTCATGCCTGTGAATTCTGTTTCTTCGATTGCCGCTTTTGCGCCTTTTGCGTTTAGTGTCGCGCGTAAACGCGACATTTCCTGGATCATCAGCGAGCTGAGGATACCTGTGAACGCTATGAATGTCGACGCCTTCGTAGCCATCAACTGTGCCTCTGGCGATGAGCTCGTCCTTTTCTTCTTTGGACCAATCGCCTCTTCCTTGGAAACCCGCCATGACAAGCTGTTTTTCTATTTCCCAGGCTCTTTCAACGGCTCTTTTGTGCGCGTGTTTGAGAATCCTGTGCCTCTCCTGTTCAGGATCAGCTCCGTATTTAATAACAACCGCAGCATCAGGATTATGAAGTCTAAGTTCCTTCCAAGTACCAGCTCCGTGTTCGGTAGTTTCGTGCGTAGAAACATTAAACATGCTTCCGAGCCTTCTGAGCTCCTCCATATCGTCGCGAATTTTCAACGCGTTGTCCTTGACAAAGTAAAAAACGTCCTGATCGTGAACGCTGAAGTGAAGAGGCAGGAAATAGGAGTTGTTGAAGACCGAAGTGACGACGTCTTGAACAACGCTATTTACACCGTCGACAACGCTAACTAAAGCGCGGCCTCCGACTCTAGAGACGAGAATTCCTTCGCCGAAAACGGCACGGCGATGAGCTACCCTTGGCAGAAGATTGCGCGTCTTTGGCTCGAGCTTTAACAGCGGTTTTGGAACGAATCCGAGGTCGGAGAACTTTTCGTGGACGCGGTTAACGATACACTGGAGTCCCGACATTACCCCGAAATCGGGGGTTAATTGGGGGGAAGTTATCGTTGCACTTGGCTGATATACCATCTTCTTCGTGTACTCCGAGCCGAGCATCGATGGAATGTCGTAACCGTAGAGTTTTAGCCAGGATGTCAAGTCCGTCATGTACTCGACGTTTTGCTTGAGATTAATTGGATCATTGTTGCGGAATCTGTAGATGAAAATGTCCGTCGGGGTCGTGAGCTCGTTGGCCATTTGCTCCCAGGCTGGGGTCATCCATTGGCCAACCGTTGGGTCGTAAAGACGCTTGTTGAGGTAGACGAGCTTTGTGTTGGGATCTAAAAGGCCACCATGGAAATCGATTGGCAGATAAAAATCGGGATTCGTGTCTTTGATTATTTTGCCGAAGGGAGTTCTGCGCATTTCCTTTATGAGATTGCCATTCGTGTCAAAAAGTGCCAACGGAGAACCATTTTGGTCCGTTGCTACGTAGAATCGTTGCTCGGAAGTTTCGACAGTCATTAGGAAGTCACGAGAGTCGTACAAGAAACGGAATGTCTTCGAAGACTTCGGGAAATGCACGTGTGTTATTAGATCCGGGGTCTTTGGATTCGCGTAGAAAAATTGAGTGATGTTCTCGCGGTCGTCGTTCCAGGATACCAAACGGCCGCGGTCGTCGTAGAAGTACCAGATTTGGAACTTTTTGTGCTCTGACGCGTGGATCAGCTGACCTCGGGAGTTGTACCTGTTTTTTTGCAGAACAAAAAGAAGACAAAATTAGAGAATGTTAGTTGACAGTCACGGAAATTGGAATCTTAAATCCTGGAATTTCACAAGTTGTTCAAAAAGTTGGCCCAGACTTGATAATTTTTGAAAATTTGGAATCTTTGGCAATAACTTTGAGCACTGGGACCAACAGAATTTAAAAAACCCATACGAATCGTAACTTTTTCAATGTGTTTCACTATATATTTTGTTGGTTTACAGACACTTTAAATTTAGTCAATAGGGTTCTCTCTTATGTCTAATATACATTTGTATATTATTTTTGTTTACGCTCGACGTTGAAAAACACGAAATTTACTTTGAAATGAATTCTTTACGAAATTAAATTTGAAAAAGTTTAAAGTGAGAAAAATTGGTAACATGATATTGTATGCACGTTAAAGATTAAAATCGTGTTCTTCTCTAATAAGCATATCCACTTTACATTTTTTGTTGCTCAAGTAAAAATAATTTATCGACATACCTGTACTTGTGTTCACCGCGAATGACAACAAAACCGCGGCCATCGTAAGAGTTGAACTCCACATCGCCATATTGAACGACCCTGTCGCCGCTGTCGTATCCGAGAGTAATTTTCTCGCTGTGTTCGGTGACCCCAATAACATTGCCATTTTCATCATAAGCGTACTGCCAGTTGTTATCCGTGTCAGCGACTTCAAGTACATGCCCATCAGCGTTGTAAGTGATTTTATCCATCCTGGACCACTCCTTTTTCTCGACAGGTTCTTTGCCAATGGTCAATTTTCGCATTTTAATACGATTCCTATTATCATACTCGAGTTCCATGCGGAAAACGTCAACGGATCTGATGTTCGTCAAAACGGTCTTAACTCGACCATGCTCGTCATAATCCGTAACAGTAAAGAATTGTTTGCTGCTGTCTTGCATAACCGATCGATTAAAAGTGTTTCTATAAATTCTGAGATCACCAACGCCTTCCAAAACGCCCAAATTTTGGTTATACTTGAGCCTAAGCTGCGGCAATTGTTTCCCATTAATGTCAACTTCAATTCCGGAAATTCTGGCATTACCATCGTACTGATAACGATAATGAGCGTTGGCCATTCCACTTTTGCTTCCGAACTTGATTTTCTCGTCCTTGACAATTCCAGCGTGATATTTGTACTCGATTCTCATTTCAAAGTTGGGCTCGTTAATATCGATGCTTCTCACGAGGCTCGTAGTCTCTTGATACGTGTAATGAATCGACGACAATCCAGCCAAAGTTGTCTCCAATTTTCCAGTATGATCGTAAACGTAGGCAACTTTTCCGCTTTGGTGCGGATAGACCTTAGCGAGAATCTGTCCATCATCGTTGTAAAGAATCTCATAAGGATGTCTATTCATAGGCGAGTAATATTGATATTTGTAGAATCCGAGAGAAGTTTGCAGCGAAAAAGCGTGAATATGTCCTCTCGGAGTCGTAAGAGACTGAAGAGCTCCAGCTTCGTCGTATTGCAAAAGATAATCGCTTCCTCTAGGCGTAGTTACTTTAAGTGGAAGGCTACTGAACATATCCTTAAAAGCGTAAACCATAGAAGTGCCATCGCTGTACTTAATTTCGTACAAACGTCCGGCTCTGTCAAAGCCATAAGTCTCACTGATATCTCCCCAAGTCCAGCTCGTTAATCTGCTGAATCTGTCGTATTCGAGATCAACTCCAGCGAAAATTCCGTCTCTGGGACCCCATTTAAGTGGCCTTGCGTTTCTGTCGTAGGTGACGTTCAAAAGTTCCACGCGATCGTCGATAAACACAGCCACAGTGTTGGTTTCCCTGTCGTACTCGAGAGAAAGAAGAACGTCACCGTTTACGCGCAATTTTCTTCCGACCTGAGCGATGGCTTTGCTGTTACCACGATTTTTACCTTGTTGAACCTTTCGCAAGAAGTAACGCCACTCGAAACGATTTGCCAAGTCTCCGGCAATTTCCGTTCTTTGCTTTGCAGGCACTGGATAACTTTCGCCGAGGAGAGGCTCGATTTCTGCGAGAATCGCGTAAGGCATCGTGTCGGTGCTTACGGTATGAGACCAGGGAGTGACTCTTCCAACAGAACCGTCGCCTACAACGGTAGTTCTTTGTTCAGCGTCTCCAATTTTCGTTACAACAGACGAGCCCTTAATAAGCATGGAAACTGGCTTCCTATTATTTTCTCCGACCTTAACAGTGGCGCCTTTAAGGCTGAGATCGAAAGTCAGACTGATAACTTTTCCTGTGGGAGTGACAGCGCTGGTTAATCTGCCAAATTCGTCGTAATTATAAACGTAACTTCTTCCGGTGCTATCGATTTTCGTTTTCAGAAGTCCCGTAGGTCCGTGATAGTCAAAAGTGACGTTGTAATTGTCCGGGGTGCTTAATTCGTGAAGCATCTTCATTCTCGACATTCGTAGCCTACATTTTTGTCCCTTGGTGTTTTCTATGGAATTAACTTGACTGCTGTAGTCGCGAAGAAGGAAAACTTTGTTTCCAGCCGCGTCTGTAACGGTGCTGAGCTTTCCGTTGCTCGTGTTTACGTTGTAAGTGAAGAGATAGAAAGTCTCGCCAGTGAGAATATTTTTCGTTGCGATGTGTTGCCCGAAACGATTGAAAACATAAATTTCTTGAGTGTCAGGCGAATAAATCTCGTATTCTCTCGCTCCGCTTGCGTCAGGTATACTGGCCATTACAGAACGAATTCTGTAGTTGGCCTGATCGCCGATATGAACGACACCGTCAGGAGAAACAGCCACTGCGGAAATCGTGTTGAATTTCGAGGTGGAAGCGAGATAATGATCAGCCTCGAAGCAATCGCATCCTCTTTCCAAACAATTGCACTTTGATTCAGCCCCAGCGTAAGGAGAAATTTTTCCGTCTGTTCCAATAACTCGAACACGATTTATTCGCTGTGAATCGCTCTCAGCGATGTAAAGATTTCCCGATGGACCAAAAGCAATGCTTTGAGGCATTACCAGAGTCGCGTGCGTTGCCAATTCTGTGTCAAATGTCGAGGAAGGTGAAGCGCAGTGAAGAGGACGCCCCGCGACAACTTTTACACGACCGTCCGGTGCTAATTGGAGAACCATGTGATCGTCGATCATGTGAAGAGAATTGTCGAGGGGATTAATGGCCAGCTCTGTAGGCCAGCGCAAATGAACCTCCTCGACGTTTAAAGTTCCTTCGCAAGGTATTGGCTTCCAGTGAGATTTGTGCATGTGATTGCCGATTACTGTTGTTATTATTCCGTCACGATCGACCATTCGGATGTTTGTGCCGTCGGCAAAGTAGAGAACGTTGTCGGCCGAGACTGCGACGCCCTTTGGATAGGCGAGTTTTGCGTCTCGTGCTAACGCGCCGTCACCGCAATGGGCTTCGTCTCCTGGAAGACAACGTTCTCCGGAACCTACTACGGTTTCCCAATTATGTTCAGGATCGCTGTAGTCGTTTGTGTCGCGAACGCGAATTATTTGGTGGGATTCTGGGTCCGATATGTAGAGCACTCCGTCCAGGGGACTGAAGGCTATGTGGTAGCGATAGGAGACTCGGGTAGCACTGCAAATAGACATTTTAAAGCAACATTAGTATTTGATATTTCTTAAAATTCGTATAGAAATAAAGTTGATGCTACTATTATCTATGGAATTATTATTTTATATGCACTTTGTATAAATCATTGTACATTTGTACGATAACGATTGGAAGAAATAAAGCTTAGAATTCCATTGCATCGATTCGCTAAAAGGCTCCAATTCAACTATACTACCATAGTACTAATAATAATCGGAGAATAACTTACTTGAGACGAACGACAGTTTTAACAGTCCCGTCGACGAGAATCTTTCTCACGAGATTAAAATCACCGACAAAGATCGATCCATCGGGCGAAGTGGCGAGTGCAACGGGCGCGAGAAGTCTCTGCTTTGATGCCTGACCATCGCAGTCAAAACAATCGAGAGGCCTTTGATGTCCATCGCCCATGGTTGTTAGGATTACTCTCGGTTTGTGCTTCAAATAAATGTTGGAACCGTCGCCCTTTTGTAAAATTCCCTCGTGAAAATTGTATCGGTGATGAATGTCGAGATTCCATCCGCCGACCTCTGATATCGACATGTCGTGACCGCTGAGCTTGGTCGTCTGTACATCCCAGATAACGTCTTTACAATCGCTGTACTCGTAGCCGACCTTAACCATAGCCGTTGTAACGCCATAAACTCGTTGACGATAAACGTTCAAACGATTCCAAGCGTAAGTGAATTTTATGACCGGATCGGCTTCGAAAGTCTTCTCAAAGAGAATACCCTCGATCGTGATTCGCAGATGAATAAGATTTAACGTCGGCGGTATAGTCTCGGGTGTCAGTTGCAATTGGATCGTCGATAGATAGCCCGCGGCTCGTGAACTGTGATAAACGAGATTTAAACCCGTGCCTGGAATCTGCAGACTCTCCTGGATCACCTGAGACTCTGCGAGTATCGCGCTTTTGTCTGGACAAGCGCCTTGGAATCCGTGTTTCCACGTTGCGAGAACAACTGGCTTCATCAAATCGTAGTCGTGGGCTGCGCAAGCGTGCGGCACGTGAATCGGAGCTTTTTCGTCCACTGTGCTCATCACTATTTTGTCGATTATTACCACCTTGAAGAATGGAAAAAAAAAATACATTAGTCGCGATTCTTATAATGCGAGAGAATTGAATACATACATTTTGTTTATATCGATATTAAATATATCGTTTAATCTACCAGTGAAGTGCATGGTTTTAAAATACTCTTTATTATCAAGAATTTTATAACAATCAGGTAAATTTTGTTCAATGGACCAAAAGTCCTAATTTTTTAATTAATATATGAACAAAATTAGAATATTTAAGAATAGCAAAAGAATTCTTATAATTAGTTAATCATAGATTTTATTAATGTAGATTGACCAAGAAAAATATATATTTTTATATTCAAATATTCGAATTGGTTTTATATTCGTCCAAGGACGTTATTTAAAGGATTTACATTTCCATTCCAATACGAATTGCTTATAATTTCATTCGATTTAATTTAATTTTATTTATGTAGTTTATTCGAATTACCTCATTCCATGGTACGAATACGATATGGCTCTGTGGCTTGAAGGGTGACCTTCCGAACTGCAGTGTAACAGCTCCGCCTCCGTTAACGAGGAGATCGAACCAACCGTCGTCCCTCGTCAGTGTGAATCCTTCGAGAGAGGTGCTGGTGCCGACGCGTACTCCCATCAGTCCAGTGCCCAGAGACGTGACGACGCGACCACGTACCACCGCCGAGCGACTATATAGCGAAGCAAACCAATCGACGATTAATACAATTCAAAACTTTTCCCATCGAAGGAGTTCCAATTTTTTTTTTCTTGCTAATAAGTAATAAACTCTACATCATCAGACTGCGAACTTGCCTTTAACTACGAAATAAGCGAGATCTATCGTTCTATGATACCAAACGGATTCTACGACGGTGTCAATTTTTTCAAGAATATTATTTATTCATAAATTGTTATTTCATTGCAATTCTATTTATCGTTAATCGTTGTTCAATCCAATAATGCCCGTTTATCTGGATTCTTATTGATTTCGTGCAGATTTTTTATCTTTTGTGCCACAAAATATGGCCTCAGAAATTTAGATATGGTATTCACAATAATTGTAGTGAATGATTCTTTTTTTAAGTTGCTTTTGGTATGGAACTCGCTTATGCAAATTAATGGGCATTAATGGATTGAAAGATTCATTGACTAAGTGTAGAAAGTAATAATTATCGTCATTTTGTTTTTTTCTTCGTGAACACAATAAAATTGATAAATGCGATGCGTCGATTTGTGAATAGAAATTCGTGACTTCTGTCTCGAGTTTCGTCGGAGGACGATACAACGTCGTACACATAGTACACACATAGTGGCCTATCATTAACACGATTAACACAAAGTCTGAAGCTCAAAGTAAAATTCACGGAACACAACGTAGGAATAATAATGTAAATTAACCATGCAACGATTACGTGTGAAACACAACACATTGTGACGGGCGACAATTTAGAGCTCAGGTGCACACACATAGACGTTTGGAATTCGCGAAAAAAAAGACCCTTTCTTTTTTTCCTTAAAAAAAATTAAAAAAAAAAATTTGGTCTTTTTCATTCGAACCCGGTGATTTTTTTTCGTACAGACACGGACACAGGCGAGAGAGATAGAAAGACACATATGAAGAGGCGGAGACGATCCGCTCGTGTGCTGAATCTGGATTCTTTGCAAACACACACACATACGACCTAACAATTTTTTTTTCTTTTTTTTTACTCTCCAAATAAATTTTTTTACGATTTTTTTTTTTTTTTTTTTTTTTTGGTTCTGTATCTATTTCTTCTCATCGGGGATGCAGAAATAACACGAATGCAAAAAGCGATCGTCACGCGCCAGCTCTACCAAAGAAAAAATCCGCTTAACGCTACGAGCTCGCTGACGTATCGTCGTCCTTCAATATTTTCCATCCTCGTCAGGGACGAGGCATTCTTACCTTGTGTTGAAGTGATTCCAGAACACACTGATCGAGCAGCACGGATAAAACAGAGCCCAGTTAAATTATGGTTTTTTTTTTTTTCATTTTTTAAAAGCCCGAATTAATAGAAAAATATTTAAATAATAGAGGAGGGTTCGTAGGTCATTTGTGTGTAGAAATATAATTTTAGGGGCAATTATTAACGCACGTAAATAATTGTTATTCACATCGTAAGAAAACTGATTTTTTTAAACCTCTCAAATCCCTAGAAACGAAATAAAAAATGAATACTATATTAAATATTAATCTGAGTAGAAATATTATTATAGAGACAAAAGTTAATGCTTGTAAATAATCGTTATTTCTCATCGAATGAAAATGGATTTTTTTTTTTCAAACTCCGAATAAAGATAAAGAATCAGAATTTTTTTTTTTATACTATACGTAGGTTATGTTTGTGTAGAAATATTATTTTGGGACAATTATTAACGCACGAGAATAATTGTTTTTTTTTTATCGAAAGAAAATTGAATTTTGTACTTTCTTTTTCGTTTTTTTTTTACTGGCTCTGGCGTCGCTCGAGATTTGCTCAGTCGCGTATATTTAACCCCTCGGCTCCTATAGGTTTATAGTTTCTACCGGGCGATGGGCATGAAGCAAGGGTTTCTCAGACATTCACGCAAGCTTCACTCGGACGGACAATAGAAAAGTATAGTTGATCAAAAAGAAGAAGAAAAGTAAAAAAAAAATGTATAGAGGTGACGGTGAGATGAGATTATAGATAGGAACGACAGATGTGTGGAATAAAGAAAGTGAACGAAGAAAACGGGTAGCGAAATATGAGAAAGGGTACAAAGATGTAGGAGTATGAAAAAGGATATAAGATATCGGAGGATACTGAGGGGGATATATCGGGTGCATAGGGGAACACACTCGCGCACACTTACATACAAAACATATGTACAAAACTGTTGGGATGTGATTTCACACGGGTCACAACAACGCAGTAGTATAGGTAAGTATAGTATTTCTTTGTACGGTATTATGTATCGTCAATGTTCTCTATCGTATGTATATATCGATGTGGCTGCGTAACACGAATTTTCTGTCCAGACAAAGTACACACACCTTTACGTGTGCCCGCACGGCAGACAGACGTATCTTCAATCGAAAAAATTAATTTTTTTTTCGTCGAATGCAAAATCGAAAAAAAAAAATTAATACAACATTTCAATGGATGTGTACATATATTTTTAACCAAAAATATGATGCGATGAGAAATTTGAGAAAATGATTATTCAACGTTTTTTTTACGACTTAAAAATTTCTGTTTTTGATAATTTTTATAAAGTAACAGGGACTTAAATAATATCGAAACTATTTGTGTGCATTGCAAAAGCTTTCGGCAAGGACAAAGCCGAAATTCACTATTTTTCGTTCATTCAACAAGTTTTGAAAATTGAATTTCAAAAATCTAAGAAAATTATTTAGAAATGTATTGACTAAAATCAATTAATACGTGCAGTAAGAAAAGAAAAGGTTACCAATAGTTTGATGATCAATTTATTTGCTTTTCGCTAATTTTATAATTTTTTTGGCATTAATGTTATTAGGAATGTAATTTTAATAAACTTTCGATTACAAATGTATGTGTAACATTCTTTTGCTGATATTTTTTTCGTGAGAAGATACGTTTCGTGTCGTTAATTATGTACATGTGTTTCTGATTATTGTATTACACCGAACGTAACGTCCGTTTTATAATTAAGACGCCACTGCACGCAACATCGAGTCAGGACGGACAATTTTGTATATATATATATATTGCTACTAGTATAGTATTACTTCCGGAGTAATAGAAGTAGTAGTATATAAAGTATCCATATCAAACATCTTTAAAATAGACTCGAATCTAGTTATATATCGACTACTGTATACTATAATATATATTTAGAATGGCAACAAAAAATAATTTAAAAAACGTACCTTTCGTTGAACGTCTCCTGTTTAGCATAGTTTTGGAGACTACCTTCGTCAATTAAAAACTTCATTCTCTCGAAGAACGAGGCCGTTATTGCAGGTGGTTGTTTTCGTAGAAGAATGTCGATTGGCTTTGGCGCCGATACGCAAAGTTGACTCGTCCTGCAGGCGTGATTTGCGCAACATTCCGGATCCGCACAGTCGACCAAACCGTCTGAATTTAATTTAAACCATTAAATTAAATTGTCAATTGATTTAGCAACATTTTTTTTCTATATCTTAACAATCATTTTCTTTAGTGATAAATTTATTTCTCTTTCGACTTCTGATCGAAAAATCAACGTAATTTTCTTTACAACTCAGTTATTACTTTTTTTTTGTTTTTGAATAAAAAAAAAAAAATATGTCGACTTTCGCTCGAAGAAATAACATGTCGTGGTTAAGCTGAGGTTTGAAGTATTTGAAAGAAAATCTTTTTATAGAATAAAACTGGTGGAGAGAATTTTGAGCTGACCTTTGTCATTGTCCCGTCCGTCGTTGCAATTCTGTTCGAGAAGAACGCTGCAGTCCTTTCCATCCCATCCATCGTAGCACCGACATTCCCACTGAGCGTCAGCGTTGAACCTGCATTGTCCGTGTCCCGAACAAGAATTCGGGCAACCCTCCATCGTGCAGTGACGTCCATTCCAACCGGTGACACAGAGACAGGTGCCGTTCTTGCACTGTCCGTGCTCGTTGCAACGTGGATCGCACTGCTTGAGATTGCAGAGATCGCCGGACCAGCCGGGCATGCAATCGCAGGCGTTGTCCACGCAGTGTCCGTGAGCACCGCAATCCAGATCACACAATTCTGCAAGCGCATCAAAAGTGTCACCAAACTAATCGTCCAACAAATCGAAAAACAGATTTCGGCATTTTTCCAATAAAATCGCGTTTTTTAAAACTCGCCAACGTGTTCATTCTTATCAATGATTTACACATGTATTTCAAATTAAAGAAAAAAAGATAATGTAATTAATTATAATGAGAATATTGATTTTGTAAAATATTAATGTCGACGACTTATTTTTAAAATCGTGATAAAATCATCCTGAAATCGCATAAATATAATCGGGAATGGGTATCCAAAAAATAGCAAGTTTTAAAATAACTTATCAAAATAATAGAAAATAACTGTTTTCTGAATGATTATATGTAATCCTGAAAATAAAGAATTGATTTCATAAGGAAATAAAGCTTTCCACTGAATTTTTGTCACCACTTCAACAATTTATTAATAACTTTTTAGCATTTTTTTCTTCATATTTTCCTTTCGTCGGAAAACGCAAAATTTTTAATAGAATCAAAATTTTGTCCAAAAGTGTCCGACTATTTGCAAAAATGCCTAAATCCGTTTAAAACCTTATTTTTCGAATTAAATCAATCTAAAAAAAGCCACAAGTTATATTCACACAAGCGGGGATTCAAAGCTTAGTATTAGAACAGACATTCACAGTGTGAAAGATGAAATGAAAAATGATTTAATGATATTCCACCATCGAGTAAACTTGTACCTGAAAAATACGAAACTTTTGAGGGAAACCATTTTTTCTCTGTGCAAAAACTACTTTTCTTTTGATTATTAATAAAATATCAATAAACGTACCTTTGGAGCAATCATCACCGGACCACATGGGCTCACAATGGCAGGTTTGGGTTTCCAGATCAAAGTTTCCATGTCCGCTGCAATCCGGCAAACACTGAAGTGCTTCCTTGTCCATTTGGCTGCAATCTGCGCCTTTCCATCCCTTTTTGCAGATGCACGTGCCCTCAGCGCAAAATCCGTGTCCGGAGCACGTTGGATGGGGACAATCGGCTTCCTCGCAGAATTTACCTTTGTATCCACGAACGCAGTTGCATTTTCCATTGGTACAATGTCCGTGGCCATTGCAGTCAGGAACTTCGCACTCGTCGTGACGTAGGGAACATTCTTTGCCTTTCCATCCGGGATTGCACTGACATTCGCCATTTATATATTCGCCTCTTTGACTGCAAAGCACCGGACATACGCTTTCGCTACAATCCTCGCCACCAAAGCCAGGATTGCACTGGCAGTGACCCAGAAGACATTCGCCCTTTCCGCTGCAACCGTTCGGACAATTGTGCGTCATATCTTCGGCTATTACTGCGATAAACGCTACTTCTTGGGGATCGCCGTCATCGTTGTACAACGAGAGGAACCAGTGACCCGGTTCCATGTAATGGGTCACTTCTTTCTTTATCGAGGGCTGCGGAATAAAAGTTATTGTTTTTGTTAGTTATTTTAGACATTTTTTCGAACGCATTACTTTACATTCTTTAAGGGCATATGTCGCTGAGCTTCTGATTCTGAGTTTTTTTATTTTTAATTACAGAGAAAAGTCGTTAGAAATATATTTATCCACATGGATAATGAGGTATGAAATAACAATGCTTAGTTAGAAAGTTTTTCGTAAAATATATTATAACAGCAACTAAATTAGCAATAGATAACACAAATATTAATTTTTGTGATGGTATATTCAATTTCAAGCTGCCCAAGAAATGTCTCAACATACCTGAAGAAATTTATTGTTGTTACCATTTAAATAAAATTTTGTTAAATATTATTAGAACATTAACAGGTGACAACATATTCCCTTAATCTTAACCTAGGGGTGGCAAAATAATAACAAAACACGATTTGCTTCGAAAGGATTGCAGGTGGAGTGTCAATAAGGATAAAAATAAAAGAAAAATGGGTCACACATACAATGACACTAACATGGGACGCCCGGGTTGTGCGTGCCTTGAATCCACTCAAGACTTCGAGAAGATCGTACTGCGTGTGGGTCGGCAGAGCGTTTCTTCTCGCGTAGACACCGATACTCGCACCTCGTGGTATGTTATAATCGAAGCGAACGTAAGCCGGCTCGGATTGATAAAATTGCATGTTCCAGTAGCTGTATGGTGGGATTTCCTGGCTGAGTCGTTGGCCGAGACCGACTTGAGCGAACGTCGTGCCATCGGGTGGAAACGATCTCGCTGGGAAAGTTCTCGCACCTAAAGAAAACAGGAAAAGAAAAAAAAAGAAAAAACGTTAGAATAACATCCTGCAAAGCAATTTCGATCTTCTCACAAAGAAAACTGGCTCCGATGGTTGAAAATTCATTAGCTCGAATATGATGTTATTATTATGATAATGATTGCGTATTTCGTGAGAAGATCTGCATATAAATATGAGAATGATTACAAGCTTTCGATTCAACTTTGTTAAATGCTTAAATGCGAAACTGCAATTTTTTTCTTCGCTAATTCTTTGGTTTTTACTTTTATCAATTCTTTGTATTATATATGATTTGTTGCTTAAATTATTTTATATGTTGTTAATTCTACTGAGATATCTCAGACTGTTTTTATAGAAATTTGAAAACGATATTATTTGATAATTGTCCGAATATTCTACATAGAATTTTATTGTTTAACTCAATGGATTTTTTTAGAAAATCAATCAGAAGTAAAGTCTGTTAAAAAATCGAGATTCTAGATATTATTTTTTGAGAATCTGTTTGCTTTTCGTATTTTCGATCAACTGTCCGTCCAGAATTACTAAACCTGCAAACGTTCCAGAGAAAAGAGCGATTTCCTACCGGCGACGACAACAGCACTTCCGGTGTAGCAATGATTATCGAAAGTATTTCGAAAATTTGTGAATCTATTTATTTTTTAATTTCATAAATCCAGATATCATCGAACGTATAGTTTTTAAGAAAAAAATGTCCAAAGAGCACCGACTTTGTTTTGCCGCATAGTTAGGTGCTTCTCCTTCAGTTCCTACAGCTATATTAACTTTCTACTCGTTCTGTGGGTTGTCATTTTCATTGATTTCTTTGCATCCTTGTGAATCACTGGTTAAATTATTTTATATGTTGTATTAATAATCACTAACGAATTTCAATATTATTATTAGTCGCAGTTGTTCAACTTTTTCTTCTAGTTCCATTATAATTAATAACACACAGTAACACAATTTTCATTCACAAACTACAATAATGTTTCTATCTACTTCACCCAACCGGATGTAAAGCATTCTAGTCGATAACACCGGGGGAGTACACACTCTAAAAAAAAGAAAAGAGCAATAAAGCTCGTTTGTGGGAGTCGCTACGCGTGAGATACAAACAATCAGTCTAACAAGCGTCCATAGCGTAGGCAGTAAAAGCGACAGTAAAAGTAGATATTAAAAGCACGATAACAGTGAGCGTAGTAGAAGAGAAGAAGCTTACAGTAAACAGATAAAAAACACAGAAAGTAGAGGTAGAAAAGCGCGAGAGAAAAGAAAAAAAAAGAAACAACTCAGAAGGCCTCACCTTCAAGAATAAGTATAGTGGGTTCTGGAGGAAGCGGAGTGCTTCCGGAACACCACGACGCTTCGGTCGTGCTCTCATCACCCTCAAAACTCGTCGTCGAAGAATCGGACGAAAAACTCGTGGATTCCTCAGTGACATCTTCATAATTGTTCGACGAAGAAGAAATGTCACTCCAGGTTGTATCATTCAACATACCTTCCAAAGAAGTCGTAGTTTCCATAATGTCTTCGTGCCATTCGGTTCTCCCGTCATTCTGACCCAAAAGATCATTCCTATCTTTAAACAAAGTGGGTTCGTTGTCCATTAATTCCTGTTCTATCATCAATCGCTCGTCGTTCACTGAAAAGTTGTCCCACTCGTCAGAAGACGATTCCATGCAAGGACAGGAACAATCACATTCTCCGCCACCCCAAACCGGAGGCGGAGAAGCGGGCGGATGTGGCGGTGGCGGAAAAGGCACTTCGACCATTTTGTATGGTAATGATTTCAACTGATTTTCCGGTGAGTTATCAGGCGTTACTTTGGGAGCTTTTAGCTGAGCGGGCCCGATGTTAATTTCAGGCAAAAAGCTGTTAGAATCTTGAACATTTGCTGTACTTCCAGGTACAGAAACTGACAGCACGTAAAGAGGTCTTGTACCGGAGGAAGAATCCTCGGTTGAGATCGTCACGTTCACCAGGACTCGATGGGAATCCTGGTAATGTTCTGCTCCGGGTTTCATGCTATTTATTGGCACTTCGACCACCTTAACATGGTCGATTAAAGGAGCTTTCAATGAATCCACTTTTTTGTTATCGTCGGTCGATGAGAGATTTTTAAAATTGGTCGATGAAATATTGTTAGGATGATCCTCATGCAACGAATCTGGTTTTTCGATTATTTTTGGCGATGAAGATGACGATGAAAATTGATGTTTGCGACCGCGGAAGCGTTTTTCAAATTCGCGGAGAAATTCCTCGTCAGTTCCTTCTCTCATTATTACCCTGAGGTCCTCTTCGTTCGATTCCATGACCTCGATTTCTGGTTCCGGTGGAAATTCTACGGTTCTTATATCGTTGTTCAATTGAGGGGATCTACGTCTCGTCTTTTTCTCGTCCACGGACTCGATTTTGTTGTAAATTGAATTGGATTTCGAAATTGTTGTTGATTTTTCTTGGTGGAGTTTTACGATTTCTATCTCTTCACGATCATAGTTGTAGATCGGTGAGGGAAAGTCGTGCTGAGGCTTTTCGGCTGATTTCTCCATATTTTCGTCCACGTTTGAAGCTACAAGGTCCGAAGTTTCTACGGAATGTTCTTCGTTTGAAAGTTCTTGAGTTATTTTCAGGACACTGGAGGAAGAGTTTATCGAATCTTCCGAATCTTTGCTTATTTTTGGTTCGACTACTTTGCTTTGATTCTTCTCCAAAGACTCAAGATTACGAATCGTTGTTGCTGAAAAACTGCTACTACTTTTTAAATCAGAATTAGTTTCACCAAGTTTCGAGCTCACCGATGATTCAGTCACTTCCGGAGCAATAATAACAGTTGAGGAAGAAGATTTATTGGTTTTCTCAAATTCTACAGGAGTTTCCGTGTTTAATTTCGCTTTCAAAAGACCGAACGACGAAGACTGTGTTACGTATTCCTCATTTATCAATTGCTTTTCAATTCTAGACAAACTTTCGTCATTTACAACACCATCGTTTAGGTAAACTTCTGAGGCAGTTAGCTCAGGTATTGATTCTCCATTCGAGTTACTTGGAAGTTCCTCAAGTTTATCCAAACTTTCATCTACAAGTATCGGAGGAGATTCGGTATTTTCGTCAAAGGCGAGTTGATCAGAACTGGTAACACTATTGGAATGATCTTCTGGTCCATCAAACTGTCCAGTCGCCGAGTTTCTAACGTAATCATCTTCGTTAGTGACTTCTTCTCCACTTGTGGTATGTTTCTGGTTGTCCAATTGAAGATTCGATTCAGTGGAAGCAAAACTTTCGTGATGTTTATGAGAATTTGATGAAACACCAGGAATTTTGGATTCTGATACGGCGATGAAGAGTGACGATGATTCGTACGAAGGGTTAGTGACAGAATTAGCGGAGGGATAGAACACCGACGAAGGAAACGAAGTAGAGTAAGAAGAGAGATGAGAAGAGGAAACTGGTAAAGGTTGTTTTTCAATTAGCCCAGTAGTTTTTATGCCCAGACTGTTGTTATCTTCAGAAGTAGTTATTTTTTCCTGGTCATTGACTTTTACGGATGAATCTGCAGGCTCCGTAACATGCACACCAACCTTACCGTCACGGACCTCGTCATGCGGATTATCGAGGACCGGATTGTCGGTTTTTTCGTGACGTTCATAAAACACATTCGTGATGTTGGTCCCGTTTGTGCTCACTTCTGGATTACTAGCTTTGACATTTTGGTGCAACACTCGAGCATGCTGGTTAACCGTGTCTCTACGTTTGCGGCTGAATACACTTTGTAACATTATATCCACGGGATTCATACCTCCGGACGATGGCTGCCGCGTTCTCCCTCCCGAAGATGACGTTGATGACGTCGATGTCGACGTCTTGTTCGCCTCCGTTGTCGACAATTTGGTATCGCTGTTTTCTCCTACCAGCACCGTGCAGGCCTTGGTCCGCTGATACGACCAGTTCATTATATTTGAGGCTGAAAAATATTTAGAACCTTATTAGAAAATGTTTAAATCAATTACTCAAAATTTATCCGATAACTTATGGAATTACTTTCTCTCAAGATATTTTATGGATGAAATTGGTTTTTTTAAGAAGAATTTAAAAGGTGACAATTTTTTTGGCCCAATCTATTTGTATGAAAAACATTTCTATTTTGCTAGACAATAATGTTTGAAAACATTTGCAGATCGATATAAAACTACAAGCATATACAATTTATAAACTTTCAATATAGAAACGAAAAAATTATACTATTCATTATTTTCATTGATAAAAAGATCATGAAAAGTTTTTTTTACATCCTTGAGAGAAATTCGTAATTGTATTACAGCCAATTCGAAAAACCGATGTCCATACAGTTAGCTCTTTTATCCGCTTACAATTGCATAAAGAAGGAGCATTTCCTTCATGCACACAAATTGGTCCGAGGAATATAATGCGGCTTAAATCGTTGACGTGTATGACAAAGTATTGGATATAAAAAAGTATCGTCGTTCAGAGCTATTGTCGATACGGAATAATCCTCATAAACGTTTGCAAGGAATTGAAATCGAGGACTTACCGGCGACATATGTGAGTGCCGCTGCAAGACACAGTGACACCATCGTCACAACAATGGCAACCTGTTTCCAGCTGCACCAGTCCATTCCTTTGCGGAAGTGGCACCGGATGCTCTGTCTCCTCATCGGGATCATCGAAGGTGTGTGCCCATAGGGCAGTGGTACCCTGTAAATAAATTAATATTAATATTAACCAATAATAATTGTATACATTTACATAACTTAGTACATATTTCCTGCTAATGATTTTTACATTCACATTTTTTATAATTCCATATTGTTACTTTTATATTTTGTTAATTTTTTAAATTTAATTTTAGCATTCATATTAATGTAGCATCTTGTCTGTTTTACACTGTAAAATTAAGGTATTTACTTTCCATTTGAGGTATTTACTGTTTCTATGAATAAATTAAATCGGTATCAATACTTTCTAAAACGTTTTTACCATGCGGTATATTTGACTTATCAAGAAAATGCTGTGACACGAGGGACGCACGTGTTGGCTGGATTATCTTTCCTATTATGTATATCTGTTAAAAAGCATCTCCGAGTCGAGTGACTGTAGAATAAATTTTTCTTTGATGCATCGGCATCGGTATCGACCAGGCTCTGTACAACAGCTTTTAATAATCCGACCAGACGTCACAGATGGTAACTCTCCGTCATCCAGACTCACACGTGTGTTCTGTGCTTAAGAGTTTCGTTGCCAGGAGTCTTTTTCGAATGGAGATTATGCTCGAAAAATGGGACATTATCTAAGGGGACGATAAAAAAAAATTCTAAAGGGGCCGATTCAATGATTTAACGTTGGTTTTTTTTTTTCGGGGCTTCTTGAATTTTTTTTTTAGCTAGACCCTCTTGGAATGTTGTTACGTTGAGGGAACTGCTGAGTATCGTGTGGGAGAGAAAGATATATACAGTAAAAAATAATTATGTAAAAGTTATTCCAACTCAAAGACCTGTTTTGCTGATTTGTCAGAATTCTTTGTATATATTTTTTAGATTTTATGTTTAATTTCAAAAGTGCCCAAATAATTTTGTAAATTTTGCAAATCGTTCTTTATTTAAAATCATAAGTGTTCGAAGAATTTTGTCGAATTTACAATTTTCGTAAAAGTGACATAAAACATTTCAATAAATGGAAATACAATTTTTAAATACTTTTCCTGAAATATCGATAGAGCTTTAATTTTGCCTTAAATGTGTACGTTCGAGAAATGTGACATCTCAAGGAGCAATAAAAAAAATCCTAAAGAGGCCGATTCAATGATTTAACGTAGCTTTTTTTTTTAAAGGGCTTCTTGAATTTTTTTTTAAGGGGGACCCCTCTGGAATTTAGCTGCGAGGGCGTTGAGCGAACGCTGAGTATCGTGAGAAAGAGAGAAAGATATAGTTGGCCTCTGCGAACACGAAATATTTTTCCAGTCCTCGACAGTATACACAAGACGACGAGCGTCCGAAGGAAAAGCTCTTTGGGTCTCTCTGACTCTGGACTGCGATGTCTGCTTAACAAGAAGGAGCGAGACAAGTGTTTACACTGGACTCCCGAGCGATTCCTGCGTTACTTACGAGTGTCTAACCATAATATTTGAACGAGATAGACAGATTCTCAGGCGTGAGAGGAGAGAAGCGACGGAGAGGCGAAAGTGCGGAGGAGGATGACGAGGAGAAGGTTTTCTTGCTTGCTTGCTTGCTTGCTTGCTTGCGTTTGCCACCGCACTCTCCGCGAGAGACTTGGCGAAGGAGACGGTGACGAGAGCCAAACATCTTCAGGGAGGTCTGCAAGAAGCTAAAAGCTTCTGATCACCAGACTTCAATCCTCAAACTTTTGTTCGTCACGAAATTTATTTTCGGACTTCCGGTCTTTATTTGGAATCCGAATAAAATTGTCTTTACAATTAAATAAGATATATTAGGTGATGAAAAATTATTTTCTGTAGCACTTCAACTTGATTTAAAATATACACATATGAATTTTGTTAATCACGAAATTTATTTTCGTACTTCCGGCCTTTGTATTGGATCCGAAAATATTTTTTTTTTTTAGAATAATAAAACAAAAAATAACAAGAATTCCATTTTTTTGGCTCTTTATGATTTTAATCAATTGGAGCTAATGCAAAAATGAATAAATTCTTCTGATATCTTTAAATTTGGTCATCAGATGTAAATTTTTAAGTTACTATTTATTTGTCCTGTAACCCTAGCGTTTGTAGCTCCTTGATAATAATCCATATGTTTGTTCATGACGACCTTCTTAATCTTTTTTTTGTGTCTGAATTTAACATTCCATTTAATATACAAATGTGTAAAAGTAATGTAAGTAGCATTAAAGCGTTAAAGAAATATGTTTAATATAAAACTTTAAGGTACATTAAATTTTAAAATGTTTTTGAAAGTGATAATTAATGGTTGAGAAAAATTTGAGCAGTTTCTCAAGTCTCTTAAGCTAGCAGCTCTAAACGAAGCTTCGCCAGAGCCAGTAAAAGAGACACTGTGTTTTCTCCACTTGTTCTTAAGGGTCCTCGAGGAGAGAGCGTTTGTTGTAAAGACAGCACGTCAGCTTCAGAGGACCGTCGATTTTCCACGGGTAAACTCGACTTTACGGATGAGAATTCACGCTCAAACATTGACTCATTGTCCGCCTGCGCCTTTCTGGCGTGTGAATGGGTGATTCATGAAGGGTCTAAGGGTGGGGGATGCGTAAGTTCATTCTGTAGTAGCTGAGGGAAGTGTCGCCGCCCTACTACGAAAAAAAAAAAAAAGAATACGGAAGTCAATTCAAAGCAGGGTGCAACTTTTGTGTCGCACTGAGTGACAAACTGCTTGCATTAAGGTTCCTCCTTCCATTTCTCCGAGACTGGCCTTGTTATGTGAATTTTTTTTTGCGAATTATTTTATCCATATTTTTTACCCTCCGTCTACTCCCATTCTTTTCTCCATGGTTTTTTTTTTCTTCCCTCTTGGTTTTATTAAGAGTTCAATTTTCCATTCTTTACAAAATTTCGAAAATTTTCTCTTAATGCTTGGTACTTTGAAAAACGTCAACTATTATTTTAAGCCTTTATCCAAAAAATGTTTGTTAAAATCAATAAAAATTTGATCAGTGTTTTCCAAAATCAGTCTTTATTTATCTAAATTTCGAACTTTTTTGAATTAAAAAGACACTATTTTATTAAAAAAGCATGTTTAAAAAAATCTCATACTCAAATGAAACTAACAAATTGAATATATGCATTTTTGATAAATACATTGAAAATCATTTACATTTACTATTTCTGGAGAAGAAAAATAGTGATTTTTTTTGCCATCAATTTAAAAAGAAAGTCGATTGAAAGCAGGGTGCAATTCTTGTGTCGTGCTGAGTGACGAACTGCTTGCATTAAGGTCCCTCTCTGAATTTCTTACGGACTGAGCTCGTTATTCCAAAATTTTTTGCGAAAATTTTCTATCTATCTTTTTTCCCCTCCGTCTACGACTCCCTTTTCTTCGTTCATGGCGTTGTCACTCGCACGTTTTTCCTTCTTCCTGATTTCGCTGAGAATTCATGTTATGTATAGTGAAAAGGCTTTGACAGGGGTTGATCGATCGTTCGTCTCCTGACAATGCGCGTTCCTCCCGCATTCGCGCATCAATCTTACCTGTCCATGTTGTTCTGAAGTTCGACCTTTATTGGACTGTTACCCGTGGACTGATTCTTGTTGTTGTACTCATTCTTCGGTATCTCTGTAAAACATAAAAATAAATAAAACATTATTATGTATGTATGTATTATTATGCATATGAGAAATACATTGGGAGATTTAAAAAACCAATAATACATGTGTTTAAAATATTGTCGGGCAAAAAACGAGCTCGATAAGCGGCTTGTCTGGCAGGAGAAAAAAAATTCTCTTCAATTTTCTCATTATTTACGATATACTCGGATTCGAAGCACGAAAGCAGGAAAGTCGATCGAAAATTGTGAGGGCGTGGCAATCGCCGGACTTAAATCCGTTCGGGCTTATCGTCGAGCGTAAAAAGCTTTTTGCGATAATTACCGAAAGGTTATTGAATTAATCTGGTAAAAAGAAAGAATAAAAATGAAGACAACCAATTTTTCTGTACATCATAAAATTTCTGTAATCATTACCTTTTATGTAGTAGATAAATAATATTTTTAAAAAAAAACCAATTTTCGAAAGGCAATACAATTTTATTACGATTAATATGATATTTGATATTCAGATAGCTCAAGAAAAAAAGCGAAGCTAAAAAAAAAGAAAAGAGATTCAATTTCATTGTGAACCATATTAAAGGTATAAATATAATTGGAACACATGCATAATATTTTTTAAACAAATTTTTGAATATTGAATTCATTGGTATTTCTATAAAAATTTAATTAAAGAAACAGATTTTCAAAAGTTACTTCATTTATTTTTATTCATCATATAATTTATCTAGCACATAAATAATCATTTTTGAAATATCAATGTTTGAAAAAAACAAAATGCGAAGTCTAATATATTTGTTTTTCAGACACGAAGGAAAATGAGGAAAAAGAAAAAGATAATATGATAGGATAATAGCATGCACGTGCTAGAATCGAGAGGCCACCCTATCAGCTTACATATATGGGCCGTGCATTCGCGGCTATAACATCATATCGCAGTGAAGAGCTTTCGCTTTTGGCTCTATCTTGTCGTAATTACCGAAGATGGGTTCGTCTCCTTTGGTGTGTACTAAACTGTAGTGCAGTATATATACTCGTAAACAGATACTCTATACAGATAGTCTACTACAATATGGAGCGGTACACCACGGTAATACGCTTGTTTCCTGGTTCTGGTCGATACGCCTCGAACTGCTTTGTTTTGGAGGCTGCTGTGAATTCCTTGTGTCTCGTCTCCCCCTGACTATCAAGTAGCAAGGTAAAGGATTTGGCACAGTGAAATTGATCGATTTTCACAACTTAATTATTGCTGCTTACTTCACAAATATTATCGATGAATTTCACTCAATATTTGTATCAAATAAATTATTATTTTTTTTTAAATATATTTTCGCTTTGTCAGCTTAAAACAAAGGAAAGAAGAAATTTAGCCCTTCGCTGTCAAAGTGGCATTTTTGCTACGGTGGCTATTTTCAAAAAATCTTTATTCATTTTCGTAAAAATATTATGGAATAAATGTATAAAACTGTATAACCTTTTCCGTTATTCGAACAAATTTATTCATCAATTCCAAATTGCTCAAAATGCTATTTTCGAACATGCTTAATAATTAAGGAGATACGGTGAAAAAAAAATTGGCAAGATAAAAACTAGTGTTGAATTTTTAATTAACCGATCCGCTATAGAGTTAAAGACTTTTGCTGAAGAGCAAAGACTTTCTCTTGCCTTATCTTGGTTTCTATTTCCTCCTTCTCGTGAGACTTTGCTTTTCCATCGTTTCTTTTTTCCTTTACCGTTCAAAGTACAATGAGATGCTCCGCAGCAGTATAGTGAAAGACGTGACCGAGAGGTCGAGTACGTCGATAATGCGAACACGAAGAATGAGAGGATAGGTGTAGGCAGACCAGGCTTTAAGGGAGGCAGAGCTGCTGAAGTGGAGGTAAACAGAGCTGAAGCACGCAGCGGGACGATACATTATGAACAAGGGGAGGAATGGGGAATCCGTAAGCGTCAGGTAGTGTCATAACCAAAAGTCAATAAGTCGAAGGGTCGTAAATCACTGCTTTCTGGAGTGAAGTATGTATGGCCCCGATAGATTTTGTCCAGCAGTGTTCACACAGTAGAATTTCGTCTCACTGTTCGAAATCCAGTCCAAGAAAACGGAGAAGCGTTTTAGAGTGAAGAATTTAAGCAGAATAGAAGAATTCTGCCCAAAAATGCTCTCAACTATTTGGGCAGATGTCGAGGAGAAGATTTTTCACTACCGGCGCCTGCACTTCCCGTGAAACGGGCAAAACTTTTTTTTTTCTTTTTCTTTTTTTTTATTGCTTGAGGTGCCGGAGCAGGAAGCGTTCTATGTACGCCTTGGGGGTCTTCGATCGTTTTCTCCTGCTCCTTTTTTTGGCTATATTCCCCAGGCGCCGTTGGCTACAGACCCGAGCTTCTTACACGGTGAAAAATCTTTTTTTCAATCCATGTGAAACACTTTAGAAATATCCAGGAGATTTTTGCTGGCTCTGATTTATTTTTAGGTCTTTTGACGACGTTATGGGAAAAATTGAAAGAGCAATTTTAGACTTTGGAAGACTTAAAATAAGAACTGATATCAAATTTGTCGGGTGCTTACAATTTTATCGCAGGAAGTCTACACTGTGTTACAGTAATCGTCGTATAATTTTAAGGGGGTTTTACGGTCTTCTTCTGTATTCTATTGCAGGATTATTGAAATCGATTGTCTTATCTTCAACTTTGTGCCCAGAATCACTTATTCTCAGTCTTTATCCCATAACAGCATCGAACAAATCTCTTCAATGAGGCTTATGATTTGTGATTTATGATCATATTCCGAATTCTATTGCTGGATTATTAAAACTATTTGTCTTATCTTCAACATTGTGTCCAGAAACACTTATTTTCAGTTACTTTCCCATGGCAGAATCGTTTAAATCTCTCCAAATCAGCGGAAAGAATTTTTATGAAAATGGCGTGCATTCACAGCTCTTAGTCCTGAGGAGATAATTATTTCCCCGAAAGCCCCATGAATTCTACAGTCGAAAGGCAGTTTGCTAAACTATTTATCCGCAGGGCAGCCATCTTTTTTTTCTTCCTCTTCTTCACCCTGCAGAATAGATAAGTCAGAGTGAAGAGAGACGTCATCTCGTTCAGAACCAGAGCCGAGGTGAGATGTAAGAAAGATATGAGAAGAAGTGCTTTCCACGTATTCGTCTGTACTGGATCTTAACCAGTGGCCTCATACTTCTCTTCTTGCAATGGATATCACAAGGATCGCGAGAAGACGAGATAAGATAGCGACAGAAAGGCCAAAAGTGAGAGAGAATGATGGGGGGGGGAAAAAGAGAAGAAAGCTGCTAGAGATGCTGCAGAGCAACAGAGCAGCAGTAGAACGCGAAGCGCATCAGCAGTAAACTCGAGATCCCTTAAATTCTTTTCTTGTTCTGTGTGTGGCAGTCAGAACTCCGCCCACAGATCGCGAACTGAACCCTCGTCAGTCTCTTATGCTCTGCACCAGAAAATTTCTCTCTCTCTCTGCATTAGCTCGAGCTCTATTCTTTTTTTTTTTTAAAGAGAATAAGAAAAAAAAAGAATCAACCGCACTGGCGTCCAATGAGAAGCTCCTGAAGCTTGTCTTCTTGTCTAGCCTTTTGGTGGAACCACAAAAAGATATCTTTCCTATACACGTGTTCTTTATTATTATACGTGATTTCTTTATTGCCCTTTCTTCGTGTCTACCTGCGCCTAAACGTCGTAACGTCGCGTCGGGGAATCTGAACGAACGAGTTTTCCCTATGGGCGGCAATGCCACTCCTACTACGTGTCACGGTGATTTCCATTATTCTCGATGTAACATTAGGGGATAATAAAGAAGAAGAAGAGAGAGAAGAGCGAAGATACAATGAGGAGAAGAGTCTCTGTGTGGTGGAGTTGTGTGAATGTCTCGAGGGTTTTCTTTTCGGATGGAAAACCACTCACTCTGCTCTCACTCTTTCTCAAAGAAATTGGGCTTTTTATCGGTGCGTTTAGCCACAATTTCTCACGAGTCACTTGACTTAATGATACTGATGCGGCAATCTATTGTTGGGATCTTGTAGCGTGCTCAGATTTTTTTCTTTCTTTTTTGAAGAGTTGTCAAGTTTCGATTTCAAGATCTTGACGTCATTTTTAGAAATAATTGACAATGACATCAACCTTCTAAAAAGTTTGTGACATTGAGATCTAAATAAACAATTTTTCTAGGTTTTTCACGCGTTCTTACAGAATTTTTGAGTTATCAACAATATTTTTTGCCGTTTTGTAAAAAGCGCATTATATCCTTTTTAGTAAAAACCTGCATTTTTTCCAAATGTTAAGACGAAATATATATATATTTTTTCCAATTTTTTTAGGTGCTATATCGATATATTCTGTCGCGCTGATCAAGAAATTGTTGTATATTTCACCAAGAAGTCAAACTGTTTCATGAAAAGACTCGTAAAAATTTTATTTGACCGAGTTGCTTCAAAACTCAGATATTTTCGTGAATAATTTATGAAGTTTTCTGAAGATGACCCTGAACTTACGTTTAATTGAACGGAAAGTTTGTTTTTGGTGTTGATAACTTTTTTCTTTTCCATTTTCATGGCTTGAAACTTTGTTCTATCAAATAGTAAATTGTATTTTCTCGTGTATCATCTTTAACTCACTTCCAATATTGTAGAAGTTACCGGACGGTGTGCGCACGAGACAAGATGGCTCCAGATCAGGATCGCGTTCGTGCTCACTAGCTCCGTGACTTCCTGGCAATCTTCCATTGAGTCGGCTCATTGTAGGATTACGTGGTGGCACATCGGGCGGTCCCCGTGGTGCCGTATTATCCAATAAACACCCTGAAAAAGCCAGAAAACGCCACAAATTAATATACGAAAACCGAATAATTTTATTCATATATTAGCCATTTAACCCTCTGATGTATGTTAATTACTAAAAGTTGAGATGATGGGTTAACGCAGCTGGGATGATGCTAAGATGGAGGAATACGACTTTTAGCTCAGAGGGTTAATCTCATTATGCGATAAGACGTTCGGTAAAAGGATTATCCAACGAATTATAATGGCCAAAGGCTTACAAGCAAGTTTTTCATTTCAACTTTAGTCAAAATATCATATTCAAGATCTCAAAAAAAAAAAAAACAAAAAAAAAAAATTAATCCTGAATCTATCACGTTGACCAGTTCACACGCGTTAAATATTCTCTAATCCGGGGCAGGTGGCACGATCCCAAAAATATTCAAGGGTGCAAAGGGTTTTATGCGATGCAGACAGATAAGTCGCCCTTAAGCCGACAAAGGTCATCGCGGAACGTGTCTTCAGAACTCGTATTTCGGGGTCAGGATCCCGGAATTAATGTAACAGAGTTTCCTCCATTTGGGTTCTATTTTCGTTAAATTATTTATAAGCAACTGGAATGACTCTTAAGCGTGATGCATACATTCATTGAACGGTGTTAAAATCCGTCGTATTGCAGAGTTCAGAAGTCACTTGTGAATGTCTTCTAGAAAATGTGGTGAGCATTATGAAGTGTCATTAAAAGTATTTTGTGATGTGAGAAAAATATAATCAACTTTCGAGTGTCACCCATTTTCGATAAATAATTTATAAGCCAAAAAAAAATGTCTGTTCAACTTGCATATAATCATTGAAAACTGTTAAAATCTTTCAGAAGTCAGTCTTGAAAAAAATATCCTTAAGAAAAACAAGATCGGTTCCGAGGTCCTCGATTTTTTTCTTCTATTTCCTTATATTCTAACTTATAAGAAACCAAATTGAAGGAGTCACTTTTGACTGTCTTAAAAAAAAAATAAGTTAAAGTTTCCTCTATTATTATTCTATTTACAATAAATAATTTAAGAGTCTCTTGATCCTGCATATAATCACCAAACAGTGTTAAAATCCTGTGGATTCTAAAGAGCAGAAGTCACTTGTGACAGTCCTCAGGAAAATGTGGCGGACAAGTGTCCATGATAAAGATGCCAAATGGTGTTAGAAAAAAACAAGTTAAAGATTTCGAGTGTAACTTCGAGAATTTCCACTCGAATGGTTCAAAGCGTCAAGGACCGATGGTAAAAGACGTTGGTACTTGAAGACACTTCATACTGCACAACGTTTCAGTCACGTTGCAGGACACACAGGAGTGTATAACCGTGAAATTTGATGAAAACGGTAAAATTCAGGGATCCAAGTGGTCGATGAATGGTACTTTTCGAGTGGAGAGACTGTAAAATCTCAAAAACCTTGCGTACTCCGTTCTGGCTCCACTTGAAGAGCTCAAGGGCCACAGAGCTATTGTATATCGACGAGACAAGAACCAGAGTCGCGTTTTGTACGCTCTATGTATTTCACTACAGCCTTAAGAATAAGAGAACCCGTGGCGCAAGAAGAAACGTAAGAAATTCGACTTGGTTTTTCACTCTCAAGAGTGTCTAGTCTCTGTTCTCAAGTGCAACGGTCAATGAAGTGCCTGGGCATTATCCTCGGTGCTGTTTTTTTTTTGTTTCCTTTTGCATACACGACATTGAAACGTTGAGGGATAGTATATGGTGAAGAATCGTGACCTAGGGTCCTATTGGCCTTTGGGCTTGTTGAGAGCACCTTGAGTCTTTGTCTCCATGTCGGCGTTGAAAACAAGACTCAAAGGATCATGAAAGGGACGAGTGGCTTAAGAATTTTGCAGAATGGAAACTCGCCGAAGGAAATCTATCGGTATCGTCGCGTGTAATAGTTCCAAAGGTCTTGGACCCTTGAATATAAAATTTCCGTTTTGCAATGCTTTGACTTTTCTCGTTTAAGTCTAGCTTTTAAGATTTTTTACAACCTTGACATTTAATAAGGTTTTATTTGAATTTTTTATATTCCTATATTAATAAAAAGAGAGAACATTTTTTCATACTCTATTTTATTCTCACAGATTTTCGATAAATTCTGTTCGATATTATTTTTTATTGCACTTATTCAAAATGGTTAAGTCGGGACCATAAGTTTTGTCTCGAGAGTTATAAATGTTTTATTTGTTTATTTATTGGACTAAACATTTTCTATGTTTCTTGAAAACTTGTTATCATATTTTTTATATTACTCTGAAAATGTGTCATTTTCGAGAATTCAAGAATTATGAGAAAACTGAAATAAAAGAAGAGGAACAAATATGATTGAGACTCCCAGGCGTGGAAGCGGAATGGCAGTTGGTTTCAGCCAGATCGAAAGGGAATTTCGAAGATTGAACTGGGATATAGAATCGGAAAAGATATGGGAAAGACGAAAAGCTCCGGAGCTTCTCGCCAATAACGCTATGGCCGCGGCCCCTATGCCGAGGAATTTGATGCATCGCCTTCAGACGTGATCTCGACTTGCCCTTTCCCTATATATATTTTCCCCTTCACTCTCTGCGATGCTCTGCAATGGGATTCGAGATCGTACGATCGTTTCGTGGCTTCTGGTCGTTGCAACTGGAGTTTCATGCTGGAGTCCGTCTCTCCGATACGTAAATTGAGCTTGTTTTCCAGAAAAAAAACGGAACTTGGAAAGTCCTAAGCCACGATTCTTCACTATTTTTTTGGACAAGTGTGTACCAACTTTTTTTTTTGTTATGTGCGTACACTTCTGCCTTCTGGTGTAAACGTCCTGAAGGAAGATGGGATAACGCTTTCACCCTCCTTTCCTCTTTCCCTTCGAGTGAACGAATGGCCGAACGAGGTGATCCTGAGTATAGTCCCATGGCTCTATAGTAATACATTCTCAAGCATAAGATTCCCCGAGCTTTGGAGGCACCTTCGAGGCACATAACGTTCCCGAAACTTGTCGGAAAGTTGGATCGTAAAAAGGTCGTAAGTGCATTTGGCCAGGACCCGCTTCCTCCTTTGCTATATATACACGCACACACTTAATATATACTACGTACTTATACCTGAGGTACTCCTTGGTATAAGAAACCTAGCAGCATTCCTATTTTCCTTGAATTGCTTCAGCCGGTAGTGTGATATTTATTATATAATTCTGGGGACAAGCACCTTGGGAAAACTAGCTGCGGAAAATTGGGCGGAGAACCGTAAGCAATGTGCAAATATGAAAAGGCAAAAGTGCATTTACCAAACTTTATGAAAAAACAAAACAAACATGAAGCGAATGATAATAAAATACAGATAAAATGGAATTAGACAGAAGTTGTAGGACCTTATTCATTTTTTCAATTAGCATTTATGGTGACATTATTTTTATTCTAGAATGATTTTTCAAAGGCTCTCTACGATTTTGTAAAAATATTCGATCGATGACAAAGAAAAAAAAATATTTTGCCAACTTTTTCATCGATCTATTACGAAAAAAAAACTTGACTATATCTACAGGCGCACACTTAACATTTGTGGTAAAATGATTTTATAATAATAATAATCTTATTTTAAACTTTGGTAACATTTTTTATGCCATATAAATTAATCTTTTTTTTTAAATTTAATTTAGAAATTATTTTTTTACTTAATTCGATTCTTCGACTTGGTATATCTTTTTTCTCTTAAGCTTCGTCAACTGCCTACCAAGGAAATTGGAAGCCCTAGATAGTCGTGTTCCAGTTAGCCATAGGCGGGTATATGTGTCTTGTATGATACGTTTCAAGAGTTTGCTGCGCGGATTCGTGCCGTAAGGTCATCACGGAAGCCCGGAAAGCCAAGAAACGATATGGGAAGGAGGCCCTTCATTGACGTAATACTATACAACGACACTCCATAGCTGAAAAATATATGCCCACATAAAATTAAAGGGATCTTGGGATTAATAAGATATCCTAAAGAGGACAGGAAAGGATGAGCCTGAAAAATTATATAAAAACGGCTATAAAAGACGAAAAAAAATGAAAAAAATGAAGAAAAAAAAATGGTGAAAAAGAGCAATGCTGAGCTCCTTCTCAGGAAATTGGAACCCAGACCGTTGCACACTCTTCGAGCTTCTTTTACGCCTCATCTCGAGGGTTAAACGAGCCGGAAGGAGTATAGTCGCTGGCGGTAGGGGCTCGCGCGTTCGCCACGTCGTTATTCTTATTAATAGGTCGGCAGGGGGTGGAAATTTTATACTACAGTATCTATAAGGATATACCTATAAGTATATACGTGATATATACGCCATAAGAAACGAGGGGTGCTTCGGAACCCCACAAAATGAGTTTGTATACTTCGCACACTAAAGTATCACTAAAAAAAAAATTCATGACCATGTTTCTGGAAATTTAGTGATCATCTTCAACAAAAATTTTGTGAGGAATCGTTGCACCGTTACGGATCGAATTTCCTTTATTCAATTTGTGTGCAGCTGCTGCCTGTTTTTTGCCTGTTATCAAGAAAATAAAAAATTGAAAAATGCCAAACACTCATTTCTGTAGAGTAGACATTTTATAGACGGTTAAAACTAAATTAATATTTTTGTTCTTCCGAAAAAACATGTTTTATAGAAACATTTAGTTAAACTTACAATGTTTCAAGAAAAATAAAAAATAAAAAAATTAGTGAAACTAGAAATCTACCAAATCTGTTTTGTAATATTAACAATAAGTTGTAACGGATGTTTATAAACAAAGTCTTTGCGTATACTTCAGAATAAATCGTGACGATATATCGAAAAACTTAGTGAAAAGTCATTGCAGCAGTCCATATCGAATTTCTCCTCTCCAATTTTGTGTGCGGCTGGTGCCATCGTGTTTTCGTCAATTACAACAACAACAAGAACGCTAAGGGTGTGCTTTTGCTGGAGACCAAAGTCCTTGCGTGAAGGAAGAAGATTTTTCCGAGTTATCCCGAAGTGGAAGACAACAAAGGCAGATTTCGACGTAGCTCCGAGAGGAAAGAAGGCAAAGGATCGAATTATGCTCGGCTGGTTGGTCTTTCGCTGGGTCTTGCAAACGCAGCAAACCTTTTGGTTCTACCGACGTTTTGTGAATGAAAAAGTTGGGTCGATTTTCATTCTCCGTCTTTTTTCTCGTCACTTGAATTACTCCAAACTCGTTGTAGTGGTATAGAAGCGCTGTTGTCGCACCCGGCGATGTAATGGATGATGCTCATTCAGACCGGTAAGAAATGTACAACTAAGCGTGCGCGTGTGTAACATAATATCTTAGGGACATCCTCGTGCGAGCCATGGGCCCATGGCTAATGGAATTTATTAGTGAGGGCCGTGTTAGTATGGCATAATAATAGGAGAGCTCGTCTCGTTGTCAAGAATCTCGAGTAGAATGGGCGGAGGGTTGTTTTGAGGGGGTCAACCGATGTACCCTTCGTTTTCATTTCTTGAACACCCTGCGCGCCTATAGAAGTTCATCGAGAGCCAAAGTTTTCAATGGATGTACTCGAAGGAACGCGCGTAACGCACACGTTACTTATTCTTTACCCTCAGCCGCTTCCTTAAGGAATTATATTATCACTATGGGGTACGACTAGTAGTGGGACTTAATGTTCATCTTCACTTTGGAGGGTTCACCCTCTCTTCGAGCATTAAACATTCCACAGTAGTGTCTATTGCCAAGCGGCTTAGGCGAAATTGCTAAACTTGTCTCCTTATGAAGACTGTAATTTATGCGAATATTTAGAGGCAAGGAGAAGAGATAGTTGGGTGCAGTTTCAACAGCAGAATTTCCGAGGCACACGACTAGTGTTGTTGGGAATTTACTGGTATATTTTATTAGGCTATAAAATAGATTAAAAGTAGTTAAATAAACAATCGAGTCTTAGATAATAAAATTTCAGCCCTTGACAGGATACATTCTGGTTCATGTTTTTTCTTCATTCTCTTTCTTAACCGTTGCTCTACGAATTGTCGGCCGATACTGAGAAAAACAAATGTGATAACTTGCTAAATATAGTGAGTTCTAATATCAAAATAATGAATCATGCCGTAATTTAATCGTTGGATACATTATTTATTGTTACAGCAATCATAAAAATATTGTTGTCCTCTGAGGGAAACATGTGTATAGTAGATTTGACCATATATTTCTCTGGGTGGTGATATTCGATAGTATTTTTGTTGTATTAAACTTTAATGAATTGGCTTACAAAATTTGTGTGAAGCTGTCCAAACCTCCTTAATAAGATCATTGCGAAATAATTGAAAAAATGTGAGAATTTTTATATCATGTTTGGGCCTTATTCGTTTGTACCGAATTTTTAAAAACCGAAGATATTTTTAATTAAGTCTAAAGAATGTCTTTATTTTACATGAAGCTTAAAAAATGTTCAATCTGATACCAAGTGGTGGTGTCAATGAATCCCTAGCGCTACGGGTGCGCAAGATTTTTTATACTCTTTCGTCTGTCCCCATTTTCACGTACGAGTGGTATGGAGCAGTACTACTCCCACGGAGTGTCACTGAGATCCTCGGGAGTACGTGAGTAGCTCCCGTTTTCACGCGACTCCCCCTCTGTCCTCTCTCGCTCGTTCACTTTGAGATCTTTCAGTAGTCGCCGCTCGACTCGACCTCTCCTCTCACTCCGCACACACCACTTCTCCCGGGGATCCTACTTCACGTGTGCGCGTCGCATCAGTCTCGCTGGTTCGTTCGTCACGCGCTCACGGAATCAAGAGTCGCCGTATCCGACCCTGCATTGCCACTGCAGCTTCAGCCAGAGCAGTGAGTCCTCGAGAGTTCGGTAAACACACGAACGCCCCTCCCTCTCTCTCCTATTTTCTCTGTGTGGGGCTACACATGACGCGTTTTCACCAGAGGGACTCGAGAATGAAAGGGAAAAAAGTGAGAAATACTCAAGATCGAGAGCGCAAAGTCACGTGGAAAGGGGGCAGAAGAAAAATTCTACCTAAAGAGGGACGAGAAGATGGGATCGAATAGAATTCATGCTTTCATCGATTAGTAGCTGTTACAGAGCTTTACGAGTGGAGTTAACGTCACTCGATCGATCAATATCTCTCTGGATTGTAAAAAGAAAGAGAGTGAATTGAGAGATGTATGGGTCATTTCCTGTCGAGTAGATTTTGGTAAAATTATTCCAAGTTAACTTAGCAACTCTCAGTTAACTTAGGAAGCATTATTCCAAGTCACACAGACATTTTTTTATAAGTTATTGGTTTATGAGAGCAAAAAAAATTAACTGACGCCTTTGAGTCTATTAAAGAAAAAAAAAAGTTTGTTCACAGTTTTTAACAGTGATCAGATGAAAATGAATGAGGAAACAGTCTGCAAAATTTTACTTTGCAACTTTTTTCCATACCTATATAGTTCTTGAAAAATTCAAAATCACGTAGCAGCTCTGAATGTCATTTTTCATCTGTAGAACATTTCAGTTGATTTGGTGAGATTTGACGTGTGTTAGAGCAAAATGAATATTTGAAAAAAAATTCAAAATCCAACTAAAGTCGAACCTTTTTTACAGATTTATCCCAAATTCAATACCGATCCTCCTTTAACATAGCTTGATTCATAAAAATCGATTTAGCTCAATCATCTTTCGAAAATTTCAGTCATATAAAATTTGTACACATTTTGGAATTTTTTTGAAAAATCTCCACAAACAATCTTGACAAATTTCAGACCAATTGTTAAAGCAGTTCTTAAGATATGCACTTTTGAGTGTTCTGACATAAAAAAAAATAAAAAATAAAAAAAATTTCGCACGAAAACAAACGTTCCTCTATGAGGAAGGAAAAAAAATACTGAGAGCTCATCCCGCAAATCCGGATTATTCCAAGACCCTCTCTCTCCTCGCTTTATGACGGTAGGTAGGTACGTATGATGAGTTTAACTGGAAGGACTCGAGAGTGAATGGGAGAAAAAGTGAGAAATGCTCGAGATCGAGAGCGCAAAGTCACGTTGCACGAGAAGAGAAGAAAAATTCTAGCTAAAGAGGGACAAGAAGAAGGCATCGAAGAGAATTCATGGTTTCATCGATTAGTCGTGGCGGTTGCAGAGGTTGACGAGTGGAGTTAACGTCACTCGATGGTTATATAGGTACGTGGTAGTGGATGGGACTAGACCGGTTTTGTACGTGTCGTCACGATTTGCCAGGTGAAGAGGAGAGTGCAAGCCACTCGGATTCGCTTTATTCTCGGGAAGCCGTTTGATCGATCAGCGTAAATAATTGCATGGAGGATCCTCCTCGTGATCAGCCGCACAACCGTAGCATGGCCGTGAAAAGCTGTAAAAACAACTTCAGATGCAACGACCGAAGGTCTTTAGCAGGGATTTTCCTTTTTCTTGATGTTTTCAGGCCCATATGAGGAATCGAGGATTTTCTCTTGGATGTCCTGATGGGAAACGAGCTATGCGATCAATATCACACTTTTCTCACAGCCTGGCTCAGTTCTTTTTTCGTTTCTAAGTGTTATTTCAACCTCCTCGGGGCTAAAACAACACTCCGAGTGACGTACAGATGGAACGAGGGTTTTTTTTTTTAGTGGTTCTTGGGAATCATAACACTTGGTTGTTATGGGGACGGATAGTTGAATGTAAACTATACAAAGTCTTGAGAATTTTTTGTTTTCTCGCTTGATAGAATTAAGCATTTATTCGATGGCTACAATATTGTGGTACAATTTTATTGTCGATGAAAGTATATATTTCATGATAAGCAAGAAAGAAAGACGGTTTTTTAATCACAATTTCGCCAAACGCACGTTTTCCAACTTTTTAACATAATTAATACTTGGCATCTCTAATTAAAAATTCGATTTCCTTTTGAAATCCTGAAGTTCATTGTTCCCAAAACTACTGTGCCATTATATTCCTCGAGGAAAAAAAAAAATAGTTGAGAGTTGGGTGAAAACTCCTCCTCCAAGTATTCCATAGCACGAATATCACGAATGCCTATTATAAGTAAAAAAAAATAATAAAATGAACGAAAAAAGAAAAAAAAAAAATTCGTTCTCTTATTTTCGCAGTTAAGTCTGGTTCGGAAATTTTCGTCGTAGAGTGGTGTGCCGCTACCGCTTCGCTGCCGGCGTAAAGAAAGAGGCTGAACTGCTGGAAAGGTCCACTCGACGGGTTCCAACTACCTTTCCTACCCTTCCGCACAAGCAGCAGCAGCAGCAGCAGCAGCAGCAGCTTCCACCCAATCCCACACCCCCTCAGACAGTTCTCCGCGCGTTTTCCCGGCATCAGAGGTAAAACTTGAAAAACGACTGAGAGAAAACCTTGGCGTGTACAACGCTGTGGAAATAAGGGAACCTCCGTTCGCGGCACCGTTTTTAATTGGAAGCCAAGGCGGCTCGTGGTTGCCCTCTGATGTGCCCATCAGCTTCCTTCTTCCAGAGAAAAGGGGCTTAATGCTCTCTCAACGCTGACACGTACGTGCATACCACATACCTCAGTATTCTTTAAGCGTACGGACATATGCTTGTGGATTAGTTGCGGCTGAGTGCAAAACTGCACTTAGCGTCACCGCCATTGACTGCTCCTTGTTTTGCTTATTATAAAAGGCTTCCACGTCGTACCCTTCCTCATAGACTCTGCCGACACGTTTTCTCGCTTTTCCGTTAAGCCAGCTTTTTTTTTGTCTTATCCTTACGCTAAATGTCCTTTTCCTCTTTTTCCATGCTTTCACGTTTTCACCTCATGAATAAATGCACCTTCATCTTTTTTACTCCTAATAATTCATGTCCTTTTTTATCAGAAAATGAGGAAAAATAAGAGATGAAGAACGGGAAATTATTATTTTTTTTTATTTCGAAAACGAAAATTTAATCAATGTTGGTAAATGTTTTTATCGTATTTGTTAAAGAATTTTTGTAAGGATTTCGTAAACACAGCGTTACGAAGTTCCTCAAAATGAACGATTCCAAAGCCTCATGAATAAATACGCCTTCTTTGCTGATAATAATTTACGTGCTTTTTCCGTTTTGATAAAAGACTGAGGAAAATGGGAAAAGGTAAGGGATGCAGGAAGAAAAAAGATGGAGAAATGTGTATGGAGACGAACCGAGACTTGAAAAAGGAATTTCTCAGAGGATGGAAAGAAAATCTCGTTTATTGTAGAACGAAATCAAGTGTGGCGAAAAGGGGTTGTTTCAGAAAGAGTGCTGGAACGATGGCGAAGAGCTCGTTCGGGACCGACGAGCTGGACGGATATCGGAAAGTGGAGCTTTTGAACTTCGATGCCGTCGCAACCCTCACACGAACATACCACTTGTTTTTCGCATGAAGCGCGACGACGAAAATTCAATGAAGGCACACATATACTTTTATCCACTCTGGACGCCCTTTATCGTTTATTTTCGTTTGTGGTTGACTAACGATGCGTTTGTGAAGAAAGAACCATCATTTTTATAGCAGGAAATAATAGTTTACAATATTAGTTCCTATTTTTACGTAAATTCTTCATTACATCTTGGTAAACTTTTAAGAATTTTTTTTACAATCGGGTGTGATGAAATTTTTACAAGTTTAATATATTTTTCAACATATTTATTTTCCACGAATATACCGATGCAATGATTGTTTCATTAACGATTAAAATTCTGAATATCAACTTTAATGAATTCTACTAAACTTTATCGATTTTTCGGCTTTATGTTCTTGCTCTTTTGTCTATATCCATGAAAAGGTTTATGAATAAAAGAAGATAAAAAATAAAACCGTGAACTTTGTTCCAGAGGAGAGGACAGATAGCAAAATGTTGAAACACAGTGTGTATACAACGATAAAAATTCAGCAGCGTGGGAGTTGTAAGAATTCTTTCCAGGTATCGGTGCAACGATAATTGGCGCCCTAAGGGTCCGCATCTCCCGCAGTCCTTTCACTTCCCTCTCGCGAGCTCGGAACTCCCAAGCGCGTATTCTCTCTCTTTCTCTCGCTCGTTTTGCTTTCTTTTCACGGCAAGGTGCAACGAGAATATCATGTGAGAAAGGCAAGTACGGTGGTCGCCCACACGAGGCCATTCAAGCGAAGTACACGAGACGCAGCCTCGTGGAAATACAATGCAAAAAAAGGCAAATAAAAATAGAAAAGTAACAAAAAAATCGGACACTGCTGCTCTCCGCGAGTGTCCTCAGAATGCAGAAGTGCGCGTGTTGCGTTACAACAAGACTTTACAAACTGAGATGCACGTGGGGTGACTTACAAGAGATGCAGAAGACAACAAAAAAAAAAGAAAAATTGTTTTTGAGGATTCTTCATAGGTACATTCACAACCAAAAGATTCATTTAATTAGAATATAATTTGTAAAATGCGCACCAACGTAAAGATTTCAGAAAATATGAAAGTCATTGCAGAAATTAATTTCTTGAAAAGTTGGTCCATATGAGAAAAACAAAAAATTGCCGACATTTTTGAAAAGTCATTGGTCGATTTAAGACAAAATAAATATTTTTCCGACATTTTTAAAAAGTCACCGATCGATGTAAAAAAAAATATATATATTTCTCGGTCATTTTTTAAAAGTCATCGGTCGATGTAAGATAAAATAAATATTTTTTCCGATATGTTTAAAAAGTGATTGGGCGATGTTATAAAATAAATAAACATTTTTTCAACATTTGTAATATCTATATTTCAATTTTTTGTTGATTTAATCCATTTAATATAATATATAAGTTCCTTGTTGATTTAATCAATTGAATATAATATATCAATTTCTTGTTGAATGAAACTTTTGATTGGGAATGTATGCGTAAAGCATCCTTGAAAAAAGCATACAGCAACGGTGCACAGTGCGGAAACGCCAAGAAACGACAACGACCGAAGAAGAGAAGGATGAGGTGGCCGAGAAGATATTCGCCCACGAGTATTTTTTTTTTCTTCTTCCTACATCTCGTTCTTAGCGCGACTCTGTGCAATGTGTATACGATGCAAGCTGCTGTTCCATTGTGCGAGAAACCGATTGAGCCTCCCGAAGCCCATGAGTTTCTTCGGTATCAAAGTACGCGATCGCAGTTCTCTTATATAGAAATATCCCTATGTACGCACTCTGTATAAAGCATTATGTTAGAGTTGTTGGGTCCAATGGATAAAAAAGGATATATAGAAGTATCGCGTGGGCGATTAAACTCGCGATCGTTGCCTACAGATCAGTGAAATAGGTACGCATACATACACGTTGAGTATTATTCGTGGTGTATATTACCAAGTATTTGTGTATGTATATTTTTTGTATGAATGGCATATGCGAGAGTTATACAACGTGAAATCGGAATAAATGAAGCAAGAAAAGCGAAGAAAGAAGGAAAGGGCGATAGAATCGCTCTCGCACGAATCGAGGTAACGTTCACGCAGCACGAAAGTAGAGACTCTTAACGCCCACGTGTTAATTGAATGAATTATATTCTACGTGGCTGTGGAGATTGCATCGCAACGAAAAGAAGAAAAAAAAATAATGTATCCACATGTGTTTGGGTGTTGCGTTAGGAAAAACGTGTAGATAGTGTTACGAGTTACGAGTGTTGCGGGTGTCGACAATACTAAATTTCAGGGTATAACCGAAAATACCTCCTCGACGAAATTTATTTATGTGTTGTTCTTTATGGGTATTAAAAGAAGATTTCAGGTCGCGAAGTTGAGAGAAGAATGCTCTCCTTTTGTTGTTAATAAACTACAAAACGTGCAGTTTTATTTTTAGTTTTTTTTTCTTTATTAAATTAATATACGAATTACAGTAAAATAAATTATTTTACCTATTATTTTCATACCTATTAAATAAAAATTGCTAATTACGAAATAAAAATAAAATCTGCTGTGCACTTAATTTCTTAATAACTGTAAATTGAAAAGAAAAAAAAACGCTCTTCTATTTCCATTTGCATTTATACGGAAACACGGGAAAAGTTATTTCAACCAATTTTAGAGTAATGAACAAGAACATCTCTTTAATCGAAAGCCCGATATTAAAAATGATGCTATAGATGTGGTTGAGCATGTATTTTGATGTATACTTTTCCAAAAGGACCAAGAGCTTGATGTGATGGAAATGGCGATGCTGTTGGACGAATGAGAGTGCGGGGCTTTTGAAGAGATTGGATTTTCCCGATACAGGAGGAAGGAGACGACGCCGGGAGCGGACTAACGGCTCATCAGTGCAGGACGAGCGATAGAGACGATTTATAGATTTATTCGGTATGAGTGAAGCACACAGACGAATGAGAGTGACCGATGCGGTGAATGAGCGAGGAAAACGCATTTATTTAATGGCGCGATGGGGAGGAGTCGAAGGTAACGACACGCGCGCGTTATCTATATATAGTAAACTACTCGGTGTTTATATATGTATATAGTATATATAGTACAAGCGAAAAGATTGTCACGATGAGATACGAAGGGAATCCGTGGCGTTAATCGAGGATATTAAATGTCGATAGGAATCTCGAGAGTCCTCTTGAGACCGTCGACAATCGCAAAGCTCATGGGAATTTTGTAAGCTAACGGTCTTGTCATGCTGCATAGTGATGGAACAGTATTTTTTTTATTACAGTAAAGCGTGGGCCGCATTTATACCCGACTTGTGTGTATATTGCAGGCATTTTGTTTTTATATATGGAGAAAAAAGAATTAGTAAAAATTTGCAGATTTCCTTGTAAGCACGATAATTGGCGTAATTTCAAATGTACCTTCTTCAAATTTGGCACGCATTGGCAGTTGCGAGAATCGATAGAGTGATGAATCAATGATGAATTTAGTTAAAGGAACTGTCGATATGTCGGTAAACTTCAATTATGGTGAAAAAAAAACCGTCACGAATTTTTTTTTTTTCCACAGATTCATCTCAAATTTTGTTTACATATGGATTATCATCGAAAAAGATTTGAGTACAAATTTGACGCAGATCTGTCCAGTCGTTAAAATTTTATTTCTCCGTGTACAGCATTTTTTTTTTTTTTTTGGTGCTCATAATCGGTCCGATTTTACTACTACTATTTAGATTCCCAAAAACTTGTGAGCTTTTTTGTGCATTTTTTTTTAATTCCGAGAGAAAACGATTGAGTAATGCCAGAAGCTTAGAAAAAGTGAATTGACGGAAAATGTCCCATATATTAGCCCAACATTTGTCGATGTCGAAAACCCACATACACGTGATGAGAAAAAAGATTATCTCGGCTATCGATTAGAATATATATCTCTCTAAGCCAAAGCCTATTAATTAAGAGTCCCTCGAAGGGAAAAAAAAAGTATGGCAAGACTCGTTATTACAGCCCACCTACGTCCATCGGACCGCGCCTACCTATCTCGAATTACCGCCCGTATAGCTAAGCTACGAGCCTCCACACAGTTTCATCGATGCTAGTTTATAAGACTCTCTTTTTTATCCCAGTGGAATTTCTTCGACTCTCGATTGCCGCGCGTATCCTTTCCGAGAAGAAATCTCAACGATCCTCTTCATCTCTTCACATTTTTAATTACCAGTCCCTGCCATTTATAGATATTAATCGTTGGTATAAAAGAGTGGAACGAATGTTGCTGCAATTCTCTGGCGCAATCGTTTAATGCTTAAATATATACTATGACTATTCATTTCCACGACACTTACAATAAGATATAATGAAGCATCATTTATTTATTTTTTACTTTATTTCTGGAGCTAATCCTCGACTAAATCATCCGGTCGTTTCACACACAAATATAGACTCGAATAAATTGTTGCGAGAAAACGAAAAATAATGGAATAGATGACTCTAAGACAGAATGCAATATCACATGTGTATGAGTTTTATATCCTATAGTTTATTGGTGCTTTTCTGTATCTGGGGTTCCGAGAAAACATATGACAAGGCATTAGTTATATACGTAATTCGCGCCGAAGGAAAACTCATAGAAAATCTAGAAAATCTTACGTTTTTTCTCATAAAAGTTTTTTTTTTCAAAATCATGGGTAAGAAAAAAAAACATGTAATGTAAGAAAAGATAAGAAAACGTAATTTAAAAAATATATAATGTAACAAAAAATGTATGCGATGTAAGAAAAAAAAATGTTTACGTTTGTGAAGAGTTATCGGTAGAGGAGAGAAAAAAAATTCGAGCGAGTTACGCTGCGCAATCGATTAATGCCATAATGTAATACTATGACAATTTATTTTCCCGACACTTACAACAAGATTTAATGAAGCATCATTTCTGTTTTTTTATTATTTTCTTTTTCCGCAGCTAATCCTCAACTAAATCACCGGGTCGTTTGACGCTCGAATATAGACTCGAGTAAATTGTTGGAAGAAAAAGAAAAATAATGGAATAAAGGTCATAGACACTCTCTGAGACAGAATGCAATACCGCAAGAACATGAGCTTTATATCCTATAGTTTATTGGTACTTTTCTGTGTGTGGAAAGGAAACACACATTTTGGATGATGAGTCGTTCGGGGTCATTGGGGTTCATAGGCGACAGATAGCAAGGTATTAGTTATATAGCTGTGGGAGTATAGTTGCAGCAGTAGTAGTAGTAGTAGTAGTAGTAGTAATAGTTGTAGGTATAGAAGAGACGAACGAGACGGTCTCGCTCGTGAAATCCCGATTATTAATCGCGCCTCTCATTAATCAGCGGGACGAACGTTTCGTCCCCTCGGGGGATCACGAATAATCCGCTTTAATTCCGGGATTAACTTTGGCCGCGCGCGCGGCCTCTGAGCGGCTTCGGCGCCTCCCGGCAAACGGATGAGCGCGAGAGAGATAGAAATATAGAGCGAGAGAGAAGAGTCCCAACACGAAGTACCGGGAGAAACGGAAGAGTGTATTTTTTTCGGCTCTGCGGATCCGAGTCGTCGAAAGCACAGAAATCCTACTTCCTCTCCAACGAAAGAAACTTCTATCCCGGCACTTCATACTACTTTTTTTGTTTTTTGACGAATTTTATGGCGATTTTATGCTACCTAACTTTTATCTCCAATAAAAATTCTAATTTTTTAATTAGCGTGATTTTATTTTTACTGTCATCATGGTAAATATTTAAACCTGGAGTGAAAATGACGACTAGATTTGTTTTAACTTTTTTTTATGGTATAGCTAGCATTATTTTTCTCATAAATTTAGGATGTTTATATTAGGATATGACACTAAATTCCACAAAGTTCCGAGTGGGATTATTTTACTGTATATTTTTGCCAGTTGTTTGTACTAATTTGTTCTGCTCGCAGTGAAAAATACCTTAATTATAATAAAACTGCATTAATAATAGCAATAATAATAATGTTTATAAGGTACTTAACAAAATTATATCTGAATGACGAGTACTACTAAAATAAAGGATAGTAATTTAATAAATGTTGTTTTTAATGGCATAGCATTAAACATCTATTTTTTAACTTTTGCGGGGTCAGTATTGGTTTTTTTATAGAGAATTTCACGATGAAATTTCTCTTAGCTTATTGTATTACAGCTACTGAATTTAGCTCAATAATCTCTAATTACGATTATAACCGCGCATGACCCAAAACTCCAATAAACCATCGATAATTTTTCTATTTCTCATTTATTTCCCACCGATTATTAATTTGACAGTTTCGAATACGCTAATTATAATAAACCCATATGAATAAAATTGACAATAACAATTCGGCAAACCCACCGAACAAAATTACCCTTAATTATTTCCAAATTAAAAAACTATCACAAATTTTAATACACATAATTTGTGCATAATTATAAATAACGATTCCCTCGCCGCGAAATTGCAAATGAAGCGCTGTACAAAGTATCAGTTAGCCTTTATAATAATTGTATACACACAGAGAGCTGCGAATTCCAGTCACGAGCGTCGAAATCCCACTGACCGGAAATCCGTAAATGCCGTTACTTAAATCACGACGTGTTTCGTACGTACCAAATACATATATATACACACACACACACATCTATACAAGACACACAGAGTGAAGCAGCAAGGGATGGAAGTTGGTGTCGAGGTTATATAGAACCAATTCTAGTATATATATTCGACTAGGCATTGTGCCGTTTCTGTGGTATGGAATTCTCAGTATAGCTCTCGCGAGGAGCAAGAGGACCGGTTGGGTGCCGCCGCTGCCGCTGCCGTCGTCGTCGCCGAAGGAACGTAACTAACGAACGGACACGCGACGCTATGCGGGGTGAAACACACCAGTGGCAATATTACGGGTTCCGTACGTTGCTCCGATTCTCATTAGGGACACGTGCGTGGTTATCGATTGCGCGCTTCTCATCTCGTCTATATAATACATACGTAGTAGTAATAGTAGTAGTAGTAGTAGTAGGTAGTTGGAAGCGCTTCGCTAGCTGAGAAGCAAGGACGCCTCTACACAGCTTCCCTTTCCAAGTCGTTCGGACCCGACCTGAGATCTAATTGCTGCCAAACTCGTGTCCTGGAGTTTCTTGGCTATATAGAGATGGTAGACGAGTATATGTATGTGTATACTCGGCGTAAGGATGGGAAGTACGGATAGAGGGAAGTGAGCGAGAAATGGGAGGAGGAAGGGGAGAAGAAGCGAAGGAGAGAACGAGAGGGAGTAAAGCTGCTGCACCCTCGTTGACGAGGAAGGGCCACCCTCGCGACGAACGACCCCTAGACCGTCTTTACCGTCTCTCGGCTCTAGCTTCTCTTCCACCCCCTCCTCTTCGCCCCTTATTCCTCCTTCCAATATCCGCGACCTGCCAAATTCAGGACTCGCACCATCTCTTTTCTCATACTACTCGCACTTATTCTCCAGCTTTACTTCGGATATAAATATATATATATATATATATATATATAGTGTTTTGTGTGTGTATGTGGCTGAGGGTGTATATATTATGTATATATGTGCGTATATATATATATCTTTCTTACGACACCGTCCTTCTCCCATTTCGCATCACCCTTCCGTCTTCTTTCCTGCTTTTCACAAACGTCGCCGCATCGATCTTAACCGCGGCTCATCGGATTTATTCCGGCCCTCTTCGCAGCACTATATCGCACCGACGAAGCGTCGCGTCGCAACCCCGGATGTACCAACTTCGCGCTACATACGAAAAGAAAAAATAAAAGAAAAAGATTGTGGGGAAAATTGAGTACAAATTTATGAATTGTTTTAGTGGAAATTATGGTCCTATATGTACAGAAAGTGGTCCATTATACAGTTAACTACATATTTTCTTTCGAGAATTGAAATTTTTTGGAAAGTGATAATCCATGAAGAAGAAACAAAAGTATCAGTTTTTTAAACAGTTAATTCTATATGAGAAAAAAGGAGTTGTTATTGATAAAAATTCACTCTTAACAAATTTTCCACGAATTTTCAACGATTCTATAAACGTTGTTATTGAAAATTCACTGTTAACGAATTTCCCCGGGATTTTCAACAAACCCATATAATTTTTCGTTTCCATTTAATAAATCTCTACGATAAACTTTCTCTTATTAAACAGGAGAGAGAGAGAGAGACTGAGAGAGAAAGCTTCTGTCAACGTCGCTCTAATAGCAATACCAACAAAGGCAAAAGTGTTCACCAATTAAGCTGCACATGACAGAAGCGATTAAATAGATTTTCACACAGAGATATACGCTATAAATTTAAGCAGCGTTAAATTATTCCAGAGACGTTATCCATTAGAAACAGGAGGTCTATTAAAGGCGTAGTCATTACTTGCCATTTTTGGACATCAGTTTTTACACGCCGCTATACAACCGAACATCCCGTATTATTTGACGAGCGAAATTCGCCGCTTTACGATGCAACTTTTTTCTCCTTTTATTTACACACACTTTTGTATATACATATACATGGATATATATACATATATATTTTACAATACCCACTGGAAAGTCTGTCAGTTGCGCAACGACAGGTGGACGCACGCGCGTCCGCCGGCAGCGAGCAAAAGCAGCGAGAGTGCTGCGGTTTATACACAAGCGTTGCTTATACTTTTCTTGCTACTGCTAACTATGTATATCTCGTCCTCTACCAGCAGCAAGCGGCGGCGGCAGCGGCAGCAGCAGCACTCGTGCGCACCCTGAGGTATACAGTTTCAAGGAGCCGCAAGGGCACACACACGTTATGTTGAACTAACGCTGAGCGTGTGTGCACATATAACGCTCTGTGTAATAAATACACCATAGAAGAGACGACGAACCGAACAAAATTTCAGTTCCTTTTTTCTCTCTACGTCGTCCCCCGGAAGTTCTACATTTACGCTGCGGGCTCCGGGAAATGGGCTTTGAGCCGGAAAATACCCGTGAATTGGAAGACCGGAAACGTGACAACCCCTTTTGTTCCATTTTTAATCGTTGCACTCGCGAGTTTTCTCTTCACGTTGTGATAATGCCCTTTGTTTCCATTACTCTAGGGAGATACACGGCCCAGTCGAACGCTTTTTTTTTCTTTCACTTGTAAAACCATCGAAACGCGCTTTCCTATAGTGTAACGAAATTATTTCGATTTCGCGATTTTTTTTTGTTCGCACTTTTTTTTAATGCTACCTTTTGTCGTTCAGACGGATTTGCTGCATATGGATTATAAAAACAGTAAATGTGAGAAATGTCGAAATTTATATTAATAGTTTTTTTAACGTTGAATGAGTATTATTTTATGACAATAAAATGACAGATGTATTTTGTTCGCCTGATCAGTTTAGTTGTTTTCAGTTTTTCCCGATTGGTACGATAGAATTACCTTTTTTCATCATTTACGAATTGTTTTTTCCGAGCAACATGTTTTCCCCATTTTTTTCGCACTCTTTCACGTATACTATAGCATTTGACGTGAATTTTGCGCTTGTAGAACACAAAGTACATAACTGCTATTTATTTACGAAAATAACTGTCATACTAGATCGAAATATGGATTAAAAATAACATAGCCAAAAAGTGGGACAATGTTTATGAATAAAAATTTAAAAAAAGGTCGAATGAGTATTATTCTACGATAATAAAAAAGCAGAGGTATTTTATTCGTATTAGCGTTTCGACTGTTGACAGCTTTATCCGATTCGTTCAATAGCATTTACGTTTTTGATAATTTACGTTTTTTTTTTTTTTAATACTTTGAAAAGCTCATATTTTTTGTACTTTTTTTTTGCACGACTACTACTCTATTTAATGGCACTTTTGTGTGTGTTGGTTTACTGCATGTCGTACACACGGAGTTCTTATATAGCTCGGTGTACACTCGAGTGAACTGGTATTATCGTTAAGACGACGGCAAGTGCGATTTCGTCGATTTCAAAGTGCTAAAACCCCTGCAATTTCTACTTCACTCAGTTCGTACTACTGCACACAAGGTAGTCGTGCGAATATACGTAGCTAAGCTACCCCCGTTGGAGTTTTGCTCGTCGAGAGAGCACGCGACTTTTATTATGGAGATTTAATATCGGTCGTGACGTCACGCGGGGACATAAAGCTGTCGGGGTGAAATGTGTAAAAACACGTGAACTCGAGTGAGCAGAATACTCTAATGTAACGTCGCGTAGGCGTATAAAAAGGACTTATTCTTCTACAGAAGAGCACAGTCACGCGTGAGTAACTAATTTATTATATCACTGCTGAAACGACCCACGTTTTCGCGACATTTTAAAACGTCACGATGAAATTGGAAGGGTGGCCAGCAACAAAACAACACGCGGGCTGATTGTGCGAACGCGAACATAGGGGCAATGAAAAATATTTAATAATTTTTTTTTTTTCGTGAAGAAATAGTTATCAGATTGTTTATCAAAGTCGTAAGTCTTTATTATTCATTCAGAAAAAAACATTAATAATGTAGCTGATGTAATAATCATTAATTTGTAGCAATTATCCACAATTTTTACGAAAAAGATTTTGAAACATCTTATTGCAAAGAGAATTAATTATTCACAAGTTTCACGGAAGATTTTTCTAAGGAAAAGAAGATATGTATTCTTAATGCATTATAAATAATAAATTGAGGATTACATTTCACTTTTCTCTGAATTATTCGTGAAATTTTATCGAAAGTGAATTTTGTTTGCAGAGGTTGAAAAATTTTTATTTTATTTTATAAACGTTGATGGTTATTGTTAGGAAATTATTGTCGTGCAATTGTTTATATTATTAATGTTTGCTTGATAAAATAGATATGTTTCTCCGCAGAAATTTCCAAAAGAGCGCTAAACGGAGTAAAGAAAGAAAAAAAATAGAAAATTTCGACTTGTCGACTTAAATTATTTTTGTTTCACATTAAACAAAAATGTACGTGATATTCGTAGATAGAAATTCTGCTCCATTCATAGAAAATATATAAAGCATAATGATCGTTATAGCAATAAAACAAAGTTAGTTGTGTTAAAAAAGTTAGTTTCTAATAAACATTTGGATTTGGGTTAAACGATAAATATTCTACAGGGAAATCACTCGGGGCACTCGAATCGAAATTAGTATCACGAATATTGCACACATTTCGTAGCACAAAATTTCCAGAAGTTTAACAAAAAATCATAGAAAAAAATTTAAGCATCCCGAAGTCACTGAATTTCAAGCTGACCGAGTATCGTATTATTCACGCACTGTGTCTCGTATAGAACTTGTGTTTTTTCTTTTCTATCTGAGTTATAGTGCATTTTTAATCATTTTGTATTTTAACCAACGTTTTGTTTTCGATGCGAAGAATCGATTGACAGTTGTTTTTTTTGTTTTTAATTTTTAAGACTTTTGTTGTTTTGATTACGCACCTCGACCACCACCGTAGCAGTACGTGTACTCGTTGTAATCCATGCTGGGTCTATTGAATAATCCTTCGCCTGGAACTAGATCCAAAAGTGCCGGCTCAGGATCGCACATTTAATAACTTGTTTTTTCTTTCTTTCTTTTTAACGTCCTTTATAACTTCAGCATAACAACAAATTTTCTCTTCTCTTCGTACGATAAGATAAAAATTGAGAAACACGAGCGAGACTCGTGGACCAAACGAGCGAAAAGTCTCTCTTATCGAACCTTTTTTTTCTGACGTACAGAAAATTATCGAAAATATAGTCGATGAGATTCACAAAAAATCGATATCACATGTTTTCTAGCTATAAATTTGTCGAAATATCACACAAGCTTCGACACCTGCTCGACACTTTGCTCAGCACTCGTGCACTTTTCGCCACTTTTACCATTCCTCCTCTTCTCAGCTTTCTCGTACCCGATATATTGTCTTGTTTTGTCTCTATAGGTGCAATACCACTGTCAACAAAATTCCCTCGAGTTTTAGGACGAAATATGACGTTTCTTTATTATTTTTGATTTTACACTTTTCCTCGTCGATTTTTTTTCAAACACCGATACGCGATTTGACGAAGAAAATCGTGATTAATACGAATTACCGAATTGTTGACTCTTAGTGCGACGAATAAAAAAAAGACGAGTTCAACTCGTTAAAGTTTTTGCTTTAAAAGTGGAAATGCGAGATTTTTTACATTTGACTTTGCAACGACACTAAACGACGATGTTTTATATTTGGCACATTGCGACACATCATTAATATATATTTTCAGCTTGATTCGAGCACCCCAAAGACAATAATTGAACGATCGAGGATAAATACGAAGGAATATTAGAGATAAATAGTTAAAAAAAAAAAGAGGGAAAAAAATTGTGGGTCAAGCGAATAACGTGTTAGATCTTCGGCGCGTTTGTCGATTCGATCACTTACGATGATTTCGGTATCCAGAATCCGGAAGTATATCCGGAGGCGGAGGCATCGACGAGTTACAAATATAAATATATCTTATTTCCTTTTATTTCGCACAAAACCACCACTTGACACTTTAAAAACCCTTCGGAAATTCCGTTGCTAAACAATAATAATAAACAACATAAACAAAGCACTTGCAAACTCCGGTTTTCACGCGAAGATACGCACTTAAAAAAACGAACGAAAATCCTGTCGACCGTGCGGATCTTTTTTATTTTAGGACTTTTTTCACCCCCAAAACACTCGTGTGTGTATATAACGCGTGGTGCACTTTCCGTTCATATGTCGAACGAAAAAAAAGGGGGAAAAAAAAAATATAAAATTCACGTTGCTTCGTTAACGAGTTGTATGACGATCCGCACGATTGCGCGGTCGACGGCAGACTGAAGTCGAAGGGGCGCCGAATCCTGGAGGTTGCAGCAGCATCGTCGGCCAGTGCTGCCCCGCGCTGGTTCTGCGGAGGTTTCGTAGGAGGGGAATCCCGGGATGCGTTATGGTGGGAGAAACGGCGACGGCGGCTTCGGCAGATGAAGCTTTGGGGAAGGGATAGTCGAGTGTACGGATGGGAACTGTACGGCATGAGGGTGAGAGAACCGTCGCTCGGCGCTTGCCGGCTAGGCTCGTGGGCAAACGTAGCGGGGGTGGAGATGAGGAGGAGGAGGAGGAGGAGGACGACGGCTCGACGGCAGCCTGCCAGCCCAGTCCTCCAGCATCGGATGTGCCTTGCTGCTGGAGAGTAATCGCGTGCCCGCGACTGCTGGCACCCACTGGCGGCGACCGTGACACTCCCGCTCCCTCTGTGTATGCGCTACTACTCACTATGTACCCCGCTTTTGCTTCATCGAAACGTGAGATTATGCCTGCGCTCCAATTTTCCATTGTATTTCACTTTAATTCTAATCCAGCGTCTTTATTTATGAAATGTTTTTTTTATCATTTGCCACTTTTGTCTCCTCATAAAGGAAAATTTATTTTCGCAACAAAAAAAAACGTCTTGCTTTTCATGTTATGTGAGGAACAATGTAAAAGGTCCAAAATATCGAGAAAAAATGTTTAAAAACAAATGTCGGTATGTATGTAAAGCCTCAACCTGTTTTTGATTGTTGCTATTTTTGACAAAATTATATGGTCAAATTTTGGTTTTATACATTTTTTGATTTAAAAAAAACGTGAATGCTCTAACTTTCGTAAAATGTACGATAATTTGTTAAATAGTTCGTCATACGTGCAGGTACATTTAATGTTGTTTGGGATTGAATATGGCCAAAATTGGAAAAGCGGGTTGGATGTCATGGAGTTCTGAAATTTTCGAAAAATTGACGTTATTTTATTAACTTTTGCAAAACACGCATTAGCGACCTCAAAATTTGTACGTAAATGGAATTATATTCAGTAATGTTATATACGTAATTTAGTGGGGATCGGTTCAAGGATTCGAATTATATAGAAATTTGAATATTCCGATATCATTTCTGGCCGATTAAAACTTCGCAAAACTACAGTTTTGCTAATTTATTTAAAATAAGGATGCAAAGTAGAACCTTGAATTCTGCTTCCTCATTATTTTTAACTTAGAATAAAGGCGAACTATTCACAAAATAATTTTTAAAACACTTTTTAAACGGTCAACGTCTTTTTTTAAGAATTTTTTTTTTTTTCATGTATATGCCACTTTTCTGAATCTAAATATTGGACATCAGGCAGTAATTAATAATTCATCTCCTTTAACCTTTTAACGGCCAAGTTGCAACTTGGCCGTTGCAAAATAATAAATATTGTATCAATATGACGAATGATTATTTGAAAAAAAAAATTAAACGTCCGCAACGCTGAGAAATCAGTAGATCAGGAAGCTGCGAACAAATTTTTTGCTACCTTTCATTTTTAACGTTTATTATGAAGGATAAAGCGGTTTTTTTCGAAGTTTTATTATGTTTAAAAAGTAATAAAAAAATGTTACTAGGAAGTAAATTGGATATTGTTATTGGGATTGATTGGCAGGATAACAAATGCTAAAGCTGTAATCAACTTTTTTTTGCTGCAGTCCATTTTTTAAACGTTTATTCCATTGTTTTTAATGGAGTTTAAAAGAGTTTGCTCGGAAGTGATAGAACATTGAATTTCAAACGTAATAAAAAGGCATTTGCATTTTTTTACGAGGATATAAATTGCGGAGATCATTGACATTGATTACGAGGATAACAGATGAGAAAGCTGTCATCAAATTTTATGTTGCAGACTATTTTTACCGGTTATTTGATATGTTATAGATAAAACTGAAAAGAGTTTTTTTGTCAAAGTGGTTTCACATAAAATTCTATTTTAATTGCTATGGTAATTGGGGTTGATTGCGAGGATACAAATGGAGATCAAATTTTTCCTTCATACGTTTAAAATGTAATTTGATATTCCGCTCGAAAAATCTCTTTCATGCTCCATTTAAAAAAATACTAAAAAACACGTCATTTATTTTTTTCATCGAGCTTAAAAGAGTGTTTTTTTTTCAAAAGCGATAATAAAATACATTGTAAATGTTTAAACAAAAAAATTCACCAAAAAGGAAAAAAAAACGAATGCACGTTAGAAATGCGCCAACTTTTTTTTATAAAGCTTAAAATAATGTTAACAATGGATACAATAAATTAAATTTTACGCGAAAGAATCAAAAGTTTGTAATTTTTTTTACGAGGAATAAAATTGCTATGGTCATCGGTATTGATCACGTGGATAACAAATGATGAAGCTGTGATTAAAATTTTCCCTGCAGCCAATTTTTTTTATATTAAGTTTGTCGAAACTTTGAGGCTGCTCGCTCAACCGTGACTCGAGTTCCTTGAGACCGAGTCTCCTGTAAACTCCAATCCTGTAAAATATAAACCACTTTATCGATTCCCAACCGAATTCAGTAGCAAGCAATCGTGAACTCTATTAAACTTGCATAACAAATTTTCGCGAATTCGCTCTAAGTTTGCACGAGTTAGGACGTTAACGGACATTTTACGCAAAACTGAATATCCTACTAAATGTGAAACTCATGATCCATCAATTCTCACGTAAATTGTAACTAAAGTGCTGATGCTACTTTTATTGGAAGTACAATTGCAATTTCGTACTCGACGCACCATTCATAGAATCTTCAAGTCGGTAAAAATTTCCGGTAAAAAATTAAATTTTCAAATTTTCGTCACTTTCCTAAATCAAAATATTAGAAGAAAAATTACTTTTTCAATATTTACGTGTAAATGCAATTTTTGTTCACAAAATGAAAGTGCAGCATAATTTTTAATGTAATTTCACGGTTTGTCCAATTTTTTTCAGAATTCTTGGATCGAAATTTAAAAAACATATTTTTTAATAATTACGACATTAACGAGTGATAAACGAAAAATCTGGGATACCTTTTTTTCGTACATTTTATTAAATACCTTTATTTAATGATTTTTTAAAAGTGATATTATTTCGAATAAAATATATAATAAAATGAAGTTCTGCATTTTTTCATGAGGAAGTAAATTGCGAAGTGCTGATGAAAATTATAAAGGCATTTTCCCGACGATTTAAATCGTTGAAAATAGTTGACAAGTTGTTAGAAGGTTTTAATGATACGTGTAAGTGAATGGGAGGAGATGCAGGTGCATTGAAGAAGAACATCTGCGTGATTTTAATGTATTCATATAAGGTATCTCTCAATCCGGCGTGGGTCCAAACAACAACCGGACATACCTTGGAGGCTCGTAGATGCGAATGCCTGAACGATTGCGATTCGAGTTGCTCGGAGTCTGTTGAAGATATAAATGATGTGGCCAGGAAAGTGCAGGTGGTGCACGTGTATGCTGTTTCCAATATGGTATATGTAATTTAATGATCTATTTATCGACTTTGATACCCAGAAGACAAAAAACTGTATTTTGTCTATAATTAACAGCCAAATTACGTACATATAGCCAATAGAGTTGCAGAATCATTTCTTAATTTTTTTTTTCAATATTCCAAACAAAAGACCAATATTAAGATATTAATTGAAAAAAATAAATAGGGTGAGTTGAAAAGTAACGGTATTTCTATAATCCTGCATAAATGTAAGTATAGATATGAAGAATGTTGCTCGTTAAAAAATTGGTTCCCGCTGGAAATATTGAATGAAGCTTCATAAAAGCTGAAAAAAATTATAATAAAATTCCCGGAAATAAAATTACTGTGGATTGCACCTTCAAAAGGGACGAAAGCAGAAATTTTTTCATTTTATTATGATAACAGCTGATAGCTTATAGAAATGTTACTACGTATGTAAAGAAAAACTTTGCTCGTTAAAAATCTGCTGCTGCTACAGAATTCAATAAATGCCAATGAAAAAAATGTGACCGAATTCCAGGTAAATAGAATCCATGAACTTTTCGTTGAAAAAAAAAATCGATTGGCATGATAATGATTACGATATTCTATTATGATAATAGTTGAATATAAATATAATTAGCAGTATGATCCTCGACGGCCTAAAAGCGAATGGGAATTGTGGTGCATAAACATGTTGGTAAATACTCAAAATAATAGTGGCTTAATTAGTGGCAACACTGATAATAACATTCAATAATTATGACTATTAAGGAGCCATTGGACGCAATGTAAATGTAGTATTGATGTAAACTAACTGCTAAACGACGATAATTGACAAGGATAGATGTTGTCATGGCCACTTTTAATAATTGTGTTCGAGATATTCTTGCAACTTGTACTCTAATAAATAAACGAGTCAAAATGTTACAGTGTATTCCAAAAGAACTCTGTTTGTTATCTAAATAAAATAATATCAATTTTTCATACCATTCTGGTAATAAAATGAAAATATTTCACAAAAGAGTTCCCAAAATATCATAAAAATTAAAGTTTTGAAATAAGTAATAGGCCATTATTTTTCTCATTACTCTTAATTTGTTATTTTCAGTTTACGACATTTTTAAGCAAACGTATTAAATGTTTGACAATTTTTTTCATTTCTTTAATTAAAAGTTTATAAATCTTTCCACGAATATTTTTTATACATAAAAAAAAGTAATAAAAAAATATCGATAATATAAATAAATCAATGTGGATATTTTTGCTTCCTCATAGAGGAAGCTTTGTTTTATGAATAATCTTACTAAGCCATATAAAAAAGTCGAAGCAAAATATCTACAGGATTTGAGAAAATAATGCATGGGGTATTTTCTATTTTTGAAGATCAAAATGTTGGTCCAAGCCATGCACGAGACGCTTTCTTTTTTCTCCTGTCTCACGTAGCTGTCTGCTAATAAAAGTAATAAAAATTACTGTGTGCTCCGCTTGCGGGGGCGTGCGCGGCAAAGGGTCATACGTCGAGATAGAGAACAGAGGGATGAGAAACGAGTTTAAGTGAACACAAGGGGATGGGAGGTCCCTGAGGGTCCACACGCGGGCTCGTTACATTGCTGCATATATATGTATATACCATAATATATACCACATACACCACATACATACATATATATATATATATATATATATATATACATATAAATACGTATGCAGGTATGTACGTACGTACGTTCACGCGAATGATAGCTTCGTAAATTGCTGCCCTTACGGCGATGGCCCTTCCCGCGAACATACGTCCGTCCGTTCCTTCCTTCGTCCGTTCCACTCCGTGCAGCACAAGGAGTTTGAACGTCACAGTCTTTGGTATTATGTATATGCTTGGGTAGATATATATTCGTATATATATATACGTGCATGCACGTATCGTAGCCTGTGGCTCAACAGTTATTTTTTATTTTTCCCCAAGAAAGATAGAGATACATATTCTCTCGTCTTTTCTCGACACTCGCTCACTCAACTTGAGGTTGTAAAATTCTTTGTTCTGCACAAAGAATTTTTTGTATATATTATGAGTATGTGTATGTAATTGTATGTATGTATATTAGTTGTGATGAAAATTCAAGCAAACTGCAGTTTCGGTTAATTAATTATGAGAAATTAATTGCTGTTGAAGTTGAAGTGCAATTGGGGAATATTGAATTGCTCTTGATATACCGTAGAAGTTTACTTCTGCCAATCTGGTTTATTAATTAGATTCAAAATAAGCACATTTGCAGGAAGTTTGTGATTTTTGAAAAATCTGTTTTGTAAATAAGAAGTTAAAGAAAAATTTGTATGTTGCTTTCTTATTACAGTTTTTATTTTTAATACCCCTATGAAGATCGTGTGTTGATCAGTTTTGGAATTTAAAAAATGGAATTATCACTGTGATAAAATTGAATTTTCAATTTTTTTTTTCTAATTCCATATTCATCTTTTATTTTATTTTTTTTTTTTGTAAATTACAGAGTTGCACTTTTTTGCAGTCTTGTTTCACACACATTCATCCTCACGATTTTATTCGATTTCGACTATGCAGCAAAAAAAATCTAAATTTCATCTTCCCATGATTGCAAAGTATTTTGTTTAAATTTAAAAAAAATATATTTTCATTAAAATCTTGCCAAACTGCGGTTCATTGCATAATCAAGAAAATCATAAATGAAGGTTTTCCCAACGGAGCATATCAAATGATCTCATAATTTGACGAAGGTGAGAAATAATAACATAGGAGCATGTAAGACGTTCTAAGCTGATCCCCCAGGGATCAGGACTTCTAACCCTGTCTATTCACATAGTATAAACACGATCCAGTCCCCTGGATTTACAACCTTTAGACCCATGTATTACACAATATGTCCTATAGTATCCATACATACATATATATACATACATACGTACATACATGTACATACATATAAATGCTTATACGTAAACTCATACTATAATACTGGACTATATATAAGTCGGATAACTCTGATCGTTGGTTGAGCTCGAGGCTACTCGGCTTCCAGTCCTTCCACGCGCTGGGCACTAGTTCTAGTCCAGCGTTGAAGCAGGTCGTCACGATACGTTGTAGGTACAGTATATGTATATGTATAGTATATATATGTACATATATATACATTATAACACGTATCGTATGCTATACTCACTACTACAGTTTATATTTCATGTGGTACAGTGTACACTGTTCATGCAACCTACGCGGGGGTGGTGCATGCCCATGGTTGCACAACCTGAAGAGGTCGTGCACTGGGTGCTAACCTCGCGGTCACGCAGAAGCGTGAGTCCGAGGTGTATTAATATAACACTCCTAGTCGATTTATGAAGCTGGGGAATAAAGCCCGCAGGCTTACTCGTTGGTATTCCTTCGACCCTATACGTATTTCGCAACAGGGACAAGAATTTTACTTTTTTTTTTTTTTTTTTTTTTTTCTTTCGACAATTATCTGCAGCTTAATTTATAACGTTTGACATGGAGTTTTTTTTGCACTAATTGGGCTTCGAATTATGGGCACGGTTGTGAACAAATAATCTATGTTGGTTCAAAGGTGTGTAGGTTGTAGTTGCAATATTGAAGGATCAGCGTAATCTCGTTACAGTTTCGTTAGAGGTGTATTATTTTATCGGAAATGGATCATAAATAGTTAATCGATGGAATGTATTGGGAAATAATAATTTTCCATTTTCAATTTTGTGAAAATTTAGAAAAATTGCCGTTTCTCATTTTGATGAGAAAATTGAAAGGAAAACAAAGTTTGTTTCCAATTTTGAGGAGGAAATTTATAAAATTTTCTATTTCCCATTTTGCGGAGACAATTTTTAAAAAATTCTGTTTCCAATTTTGCGGAGAAAATTTAGAAAATTTTCCATTTACAATTTTAAGCAGAAAATGTAGAATATTTACCTTTTTCAATTTTGAAGACAAAATTCAGAAAATTGTTCATTTCCAATTTTGAAGTGAAAATGTCGTCTTTATCAATTATTAAAAAGCAAGAGTTGACGAAATGTGAGACTGAGGTGTATCGATATAACACTCCCAGTCGATTTATGAAGCTTAGGAATAAAGCCCGGAGACGTTCGGAGCAGGGACAAGAATGTTGCAGCACTTTATTTTTCTTTTGAAATTTATCTGAACTTAACTTATAACGTTTAGCAGTTCTTGCACTAATTAGGCTTGAAATTATAGGCATGGTTGTCAACAAATAAACTATACTTTTTTGAGGATGATAGTGTAGCTTCTTTGCTGTATTGCATACAATTTTTTGATAATCGTTTCTTGACAATTTTCATATAAATATTTCTTTTTAATATTAATAGGTGTAGAAAAGAAAAATCTAAATATTTATTTTACTGAGGAAAATAATAAATATTAATTGCGGAATGTTCCAAATATGAAAATAGTGGAGAAAATTGTTAAAAAACTTTTTTCACAAAATTATTCGACAAGTTCGTCGAGAATGTTTCGAGCAATGAAATAAGCCACGGTGCATTAAAATTGATTATAAAAATTATGGTGTAATCACTTTAAAATGTATTTTCTAAAAATTATTTTGTTAAGATTTTGAAGTATTTTCGAAAAATTTCCAAGTATAAAAAAATTCTAAATATTCCCTACGGCGGATGCAGAAATTTGAGTACATCACACAGCAATATTGAACACAGGTGAGCCTCACGGTTATAGCTGCGTCATATCGTAGAGTAGAAGCATTATTATATTTATATAGATTTATATATAGATCGATAAAACGCGCCTTCGGCTTGTGACCCTCCGGCCCGATAAAAAACTTTATTACGAATCCTTTATACTTTTAAACTCGTTTTTATGCGCACAGAAGAATACGAGTTTGACAATATCGACACCCGAATGCTTGGAAGAAGGACACAAAAAATCCTTTTTACACTATTGCAGTGTTATTATTATGGCATGCAGTGCAATAGACGATTTGATTTCCTACTTCGCTTATTCTCGGTCTAAGTTATATCCGTTCCATTCTCATATGTACTCTATAGTATAGTAATAAAAAAAATCTCAACCTTTCTGATTCTTGTGACGCACCCCGGATTTTTTCGACCGGAGGAAGGGGTGTGTCGTTTGCTAGACATATTTCGGGCAATGCTCCAGCAGGGTTAGGTTACTACCTTCATCCTGTGTGATGCACGTGCGAGAAATGTTCACCCTCCCGTGCATAAAATTGAAAAAAAGTAGACGAGAAAATAGAATAGAAAATTTTTAATATTTTCCTTCTCTAATATTAACGCGAAAAATATATAGAAAATTTGCAACATTTTCCTTCTCTAATATCGAGCCGAAATATAATAGAAAAACTAAAAAATTGGAAATATCTTCTTTACCAATTCTGATAAGAAAATTTTCCGTTTCCAATTGTAACAAAATATTTTTTTTTAAATTTCCATTTCTTGTTTTTCGAAGAAAATATAGAAAAGTTTCCATCTCCAATTTCGTCGTTACCAATTATGTAAGAGCCTATCTGATTGAAAATTGGTACACAATATTTTTTTCAAAATGACTTTATTTCGAGAAGTCGACAAAAAAATGTATCCTTCACTAAAATGTTTGTAATTTTTTTCCTCCATATTTTTACACAATTGCATTGTTATTATCATAGCACTTGGTGCATTAGCGGATGTTATTTCCATCTTCCTCTTAATCTCGGTCTAAGAATATAGACGTCCTTTTCTCATATCTATTCTATAGTATATAGCAATAAAAAAAAAGAATTTGAACCTTTCTGATTTTCGTGAGGCACCCCGGATTTCGGGAGCGGAGGAAGGGGTGTGTCTAGATATTTTTCGGGTAATGCTGCTGCTGGGTTAGGTTACTACTACCTTGAGGTTGTGTGATGCACGCGCGAGAAAGAAGGAAAAGAAGCATGAGAAAGCGAGAAAAGGAACCTCTTCGAGGTTCGCTGCGACTGTGCTTCGCCCTGGCCATAATATACGAGAAAGGAAAAAGAAAGAGAAACGTCCATTGACCAGGACTGATGAAAAGAGCCACCGAGCGGGGCCCACCCTTTTAACGAAATCTAACCCTGCCGCTCTTCTGCACGCATCAACATTTACTCAGGTACGTAACACAACGAAACAACGTAGTTTTTTTTACCTTCTTATCTGCACCGAGAGAAAAATATAGTACTCGCTGCTAGTAACTTAAAAAATCAGTACATCTTAAAAATTCAACGAATCTCAATTTACCATATTGCGTTTTAAAGATTAATTAACGTTCAAAAAAACGAAAATTCTATTTTTATTTCACTAAGAACTAAATTTCACAAAAAATGTAAATACCTTTACACATCAACTTATTTCGACTTAAAATCTGTTAAAATGTCGGTCTACTTTATATGTAGCTACAAAAGTGATAGTAAAAACAAACAAAAAAAATATTTCCACCGCATTACTTACTTCTTCCCTACTTCGTCCCTATACCTGTCATCCTAAAACCTACCAATACCCATTTCTCAGGGTCTTCGACTGTACCAAGTCCGAATTTTCGTACAGTTCGATTTTCCATAGCGATAGGTACGCATCTATCGTGAATTCAGCAACTTCTTCGAGACAGAAGGAGGAAGAAATAAAAAAAAGTTGACAAAAAGTTGAAAAAAAGATACACAGCATTAGAAGAAGAAAGAAATAAGTTTCTCATCGCAGATTGGAAAGCGTCTTCCGTCTTTCGTGTAACTTGGCTGTGAAGACAGCAGCAGCAGCAGCAGAAGCAGAAAGGTAGATACACAGCAGAGATGGATACATATTGGGTGAAGAAAACGAAAAGAAGGAAAGAAAAGAAAAAGAACTACGGCAAAGGGGGTGAAAAAAGGCCAAGTTGGTATCGGCCAGATGGCAAGCGAACCCGACCGGCGAACTTGGTTCATCTTTTACCCATAGGTATATATGCACACACACACACACACATATAAACGTATATAATATATGTATATATATAACACATGAGTTTCGCTCAGGTAATACGTGCTGTCGTGCTGCACAGGGAGACGAGCGTTTTCAGAACTTCCTTGTCTCCTCCATTTCGTCCTTTCTTTCCCGTGAATAAATTTATCTCTCCTCACCGAGGCGAGTTATGCAATTTTTTACACCTGAAGCATGCTGATTTTAAACGTCACTTACATATTCAGGCATTTCGTGAAAATGAAATGTACATTCCTAATTTATTTAATGGCGTCAACTCGATAATTGTCTAATTAATCATTTACATGGGGAACAGTGTGACGTTGCTTCATTTATTTCCAGTGGGCATGAGATGTCAATTAAAGTAACGAAATTTTTGAATTTCTGAACTACTCTTGTTTTTTTTTTGCCTTTCGGATTTACACTGTTTCATATATTTTTTCATAAGCCAGTTTCGTTATTCTTATATTTCTGCAAACGTCCCATTATTTTTTCCTTGTTATTTATTCAATAATAACTTGGAAATAATAAGAAATTATGAAAATTGCGACTTTGCAGAATTTTTTTAATTCATTATTTTTAAGCCTTTATTAATATTTCGCGCTACTATAATTAATAGTGGCTATATAAATGACGTGGCATTTCAATAGCTCTAAATATCTCAGTAGAATTTCACGCTTATTGTCACATCTATCTCCTCGGATTCGCTAGTTTGACTCTTCTTATTATTTTTTTTTGGGTCACGTAGAGAGCAGCAGATTTTCTTGCCGGACGCGACACTGGATTATACGTCATTTCCTTACTCGGATGCACTTCCGCACCGCGGTGGTCGTAGATTCTATCTCTCGTTCGTTCTCGCACGGGGTTTCGCCGTCTGCTATCTCCCGCAGCCGGGGGAGCTTCTTCGGGAACGAAGGACGAACGCAGCCAGTTCTTCTCGAAGCCTTATCTCTGAATAAGGCCGAGAGATAGAGATAGCGCAAAGAATGGAGATATGCCTCGAGGCCAGTTCCGGCAATCCTTCCAAGAGTTGCCCACCGAGGTGAGACAAGGACGAAGAGCGTTGAATCTTGGAGATAGCGAAGGAAACCGGAGAAAGTGAGGGGCAGACAAGAGGGAAAAACCAAGTGAGAAAGAAAGTTGGAAAGAAGAAGACGAGGTCCCCAACCGCGCGAGTTCGGGAAGCAACGTACAACTACTGGAAAAGAGGAGCAAAGAGTGCCATACACACACACACACACTCTTTTGGAAGAAGAGCTTTTGGAAAAGTTACACGTTGTAGAGGTGACGCGGTGTAATTCGAGTCAACCTTATCACAAAAGAATTAGAGGCGATATCGTTATGGGACTTGGTATTCTATAGATCATTCTTATACCAACGCCGGAATCAAGTAATTAGCCGATATCTCAGCTCCTTATCTGCGCTGAGAATTATTTGCGAAGAAGCTTTTTCTAGACTTTTGTTTTGCCAAGATATCGCCAAGTTATTATAATGATTAAAAAAATACTTTTTTTTTGGTCTTGGTAAAAAATATCGGGTTGCAATTTTTGTTTTTTTTTTCTTCCGTTTCACATATAAATACGTACGCATAAATTTTTTTTTTCCTTTTTCCATACAAATACACACGAAAAATGTTTGGAAAAGTTACACGCTGCATCACAAAAAAATTTGAGGCGAAATAGTATTGGTTATTGGTATTTTATAGATCGTTCTTATAACAACGCCGGCATCAAATAATTAGCCGATATCTCAGCTTTTCCTAGACTTTTTTTTCGGAAAGATATGGCTAAGTTATTATAACGATAAAAATATACTTTTTTTTGGTCGTTGTAAAAAAAGAGCCCAAATTTTTTGCATAGCATTCATCGATACTTGATACATCATTAATTTTCGTCGAAAAAGCTTCGGATTGTATAGGAATTTTTTGTATTTTTTCTGATTACTTATTTCCTGACGACTACAAATTTCGCTAAACTTGAGTTTTTCAAATTTATTCAAAACAAGAATGCAAAGCAACATTGCTTCCTCATTATTTTGAACGTCTCACAAAGCTTTCTTTTCCTACAAAGGAGGAAGCCTAAATCGATGAAGATACTTCGTCAGGAAGGTAGATTTGTAAAAAGTTAAAAATGATGAGGAAGCAATATGCAATTTTCCCTTAAGGTGTCTAGCATTGTCGTCCCATGCTCCCAAGCTTCGGTGGCGAAGCTCCCGCACACGAGGACGTTGTTCGGGTGTGGTTTCTTCATCGACTTCCCGTGCTGGCTCTTTTGCGCGCGGTGGGGTCTCCTGCTCCACTCCCATGCATATTCGATTGCCGGACCCCCGCTGCCTCGCTTGCCGCATGCCGCACGCGACGAGAGAAGAAGCTCAGAAGCAGCACAGGCTCAGCTCGCTCGTAAGTCGCGCGCGCGAGTACAGAGGACGACGACTAGGAGGAGAAGAAGGAGGAGAAGAAGGAAGAGACGTCACTGCTCGAAGAAGAAAAAGCAGGAAGATAAAAACAAAAAGTATAGGTTCAGGCACCTACAAGAAGTGAGAGAGAGAGAGAGAGAGAGAGAGAGAGAGAAAAGGGAGAGGTAAGGAAAAGAGGTGCACGCTCGAATCGTAAACTTTATCGACCTGTCGGTCCCGATGAGTCGCTCTGCCAGTGAGTAGGCAAATCACGTATGCCACGCGCTTACAAACAGACAGAGTCGTGTATCAGAGAAAGAAAGAGAAAGAGAGTAGAAAATCCAGAGACGCATCAGAAGGAGGAAACGTACACACAAGACAGTGCAGCGGACACTCTCGACATTTCCTGTCGAATTCACGATTTCACAGCGACGACGAAAGCGAGGAAGAGAGGGGAAGAGACTCGTAAAGTATCGAACGCGTATTCGTGGATCGAATATAAAAATAGAAAAATATGCGAGTAAAGAGAAATTGAACAAAGGGACGAGAGAATAATTAACCATCGTACCCGGGAAACTGACATCTTTTTTTTTTAAGAACAATTGCAAGGAAAAACTTTGACAAAGAGAATATGTAATTGACGAGTCAGGAAAATCGTGAAGAAAATTTTGTATTTGGAAAATACTAAGATTGTTGGCATGAGTTATGTATCAAAAATTGGAATGTTTTTATTTCTTTTGTTCAAGATTTTTTTTAACGTGAAAATAAAGTTAAGTTTAATGTACGAAATTATATTTTTTTGATATTTGAAATGGGAAGACATTTTAAAGCCATCTGTAAAGATTAAAACTGATAGTCCATTTTGTCGTAGATTTTTCGTCCTAATGCACAATTTTTCGTATAATTGCGAAGAAATTGTGTGGTAAAAAATACTAAATCGGGAAAAATGTATAAAATAAAGTAAAGGCTGAATAATAAAAAATAGCAAGTATTGGTTTTTTTCGATGTGTAAAATGATAAAAGCAACATTCATTTTCTTTTTTAACTTGACGTCGAGTCGCTACCGCGACTCTTAATATTTCTCAATTATTTTGAGAGCTAAAACCGATAAAGTGGATTTTTTCAACACTGTATTTATTTATAGGAGGTATTTCATCCTAACACAAAGGTCAATCACATCGAGATATTAGCGTCACCTGTTTCGAATTGTACATAAATATTGAATAAGGTGATGATATATCATTTCAGAGGCGTTATACTGTGACAGCTGTGTATCCGTTTAACTCTATAGTATATATGGACAGATATCCGTTATCCGTTTATTGAGATATCAATTTTTTCAGGACCACGTAACTTCCGGAGATTTTCCACAAAATTTTGCCTGGATAATAACAATTAAGGTCAATATAAATATTTTAATTAAAAATTCACCATTCTCATTGTCCTAAAACATTCGTGAAACTAATTTAAAAAATGAAATATTTTAAAAATCGTCACAGCGAATTAAAAAAAATATTTCGTAAAGTTAACCTTAACTTAATTGTCAATAAAACTATAAACTTTCCTGACGATTTTCGGCGATATATTTAATTACAAAATTCCTTTTTTATTCAACGTTTTTTTCTTCCTCTTATATTAATATAAATTTCCCCAAACTGCAAACAGAAAATACCGAAAGCAGATAAAACAACGCATGGAAATTTCTGAGATCAATCTAACTTGAGTATTTAACATTTTTTATCTATTTAAGTCTCCATTACTTTTAAAAATTTACATAAAAGCTTGCATTTCCTGGCAATATTGAAATTCTAAATTCTTTCACTTATGATTTTTTGTGCTTTATTTAATTCTGAAATGCGTTTTTTTTTACTAAGATGAATTCATATAAACTTGATTACGTCCGAGTATCTGAAGCATAAACCGAACGAAACTTTAATAATAATAAAAATAACGCATGGGGAGTGCAATTGCGAATAAAAGAAGAGATTTCAGTACAGAAACATCCTGAATTGCGAATAAAATACCGAAAGCAGATAAAAGAACGCATGGAAATCTCTGATATATGAAGGTATCTTCTGAGCGTACAGTAAAAATGCTGCACCGATGAATGAATTCGAGAACGCTGCTTCGGATTGGCTGTCGTGTCGTGCTGGAATCGACGCTTGCATATACTTCGCATCGTGAGCGAGTAACCTAACCTACATGGGAACGACGTGCTCGTTGACTTGGTCGTTATCGTTAAACCGATCGTGATGTCGATGTACATAAAACATCAGCCACTATATATACCTCTTCTACGGAGTCTAATGAGGGTGGTTGTTAGTATTTTCGATAAAAAGTGAATTATATACTCTTAAACTCGTCCTCCAGTGGGCGTATCCATAATTTAAGTTTCTAAATTTCAACCCAGTGGCTCGCAAAGCGCTACTGCATTGGGACATTTCATAATATCACGATCAAAGTCTAGCGATTAGGTCTCAGATTCACTCCATGATTTTTGCAAAATAAAAATACTCATTGAAAAATACGTACCAATTTTTTAAAATATTTTATTGGCCCTTGTTTCTCAGATATAATTTTTTCATGTAAAAAAAACTATCATGGAATAATTTATAAATGTTTTTTTTTCATTTTTACATAAATATTATAGAATATTGTTAAATGGTAATTAACATGAAATTATTTATAAACAAAATTACATAACAAACAAAAATTTGTACAACTCTCCACAATTGTATGCAAGAATGATATTTTTATTTAAAAGAATATTTGTATAGTCTGTAATCTCAAAACTCAACATTCAAGTGACTTCTATTAATGGTAATGACAAAAATAATATCCCATTGTTTAGATTTCCGTAAAAATTACAAATACTATTAAATGAAAAGTTCTGTTCCATTTAAAATAAAATATTTTCGACCATACTTTACAACATTGTAAACAATTAATAATATCAAATTAGCCGTAGAAAAAAAAAGAATCAAAGTCAGTTCAAAAACAAAAATCTTAAGAACTCTCGACAATTGTTCACAAACTTAAGCTCAGCCTTAAAAAAAACCGTCTTAACGCCTGTAACCTAAAGCGTCAACACTAAAGTGACTCTTAAGTGCGACCACCTACGAGTCGATTGGAATTTCGGATTTTCTTCGTTCTCTTGAGAGACCACCGGATACGTTGGGTAGAATGACCGGTAGGGTAACTAAAAACTGGTGTGGCGTGGCTCTTGGCGACGAGCACCATCGGAGTTGAGATTTCGGTGCAGCACATCTCGGTTGCATTTACTGCAGCACAGCACACCACAGCTTATGGTGTGCATCGACGTTCTTTGCTCCTTCTTCGATTTTACTTTTTTTTTGTTTTTCTCTCTCTTGCGCTCCACTTCGTTCTTCTTATTCGCCTCGTTCCTTCGACGCACGTACCTCGCATCACCTCCACCCACTCATGATTTTTTCTCACGCCTACCATCGAGAAGCGAACCCCCTTTATCGCTCGCAGTGAATTCTCCGGCTGTTATGCATCTTTCTCGCTCGTTCGCTTGCTCATAGCGTTACCTATACATATCTACTAGCGTCAGAGACTCGGAGACTCGACTGAGGCTCTCTCAAGACTCGGTTCCTTCACAGCATCTCATCGTGCATGGCCAACCGCACAGCAGGTAGATTCTTATCGACGCGCGAGGACTGCACACCCTCGGGCTAAACGCACCCCTCACCGAGACCGGCAAAACCAGAGAGAGCGAGAGAGAGAGAAATATATATAGTATGTATCGCCGCACGGTCTATCGTACTATATATCTCTCGACAAGCTCGCCAACACCTTTTCTCCTTGAAACCCGCTCTCGTGAACTGGCTCCATTAGATTCTCGCTCTGGTGGTCTCTGTCGATCTGGCTTTCTTCGCCTCGTTCTACACTTTTCGCTTCGGCGTTTTTTTCTTTTTCTTCTTTTTTATCATTTTCTTTTTATTTCTTACACTTTAACGGCGTGATACATCTTTAAATGGAATTGAATACTGGAAAATGCTCTGCACGGTTTGACAGAGAGATGGATTTAGAAGCGTAGATAAAGATCTACCGAGATCTGTACATTTTTTATCTGATAAAAATTCAGGGGACCCAAAATTGTCATATGTATTGCCAGATTGATCTGGTAATTTTAGGGGGATTTAATATCCAGTAATCTGGGAGTTTTTTACGGGATGATTAAAATGAACGGGTTAATTTTATCAGATGGTAAAAATGTTCGTATGACTTGACAAATAGTAAATATTATTTGGCAAATTTTACTAGATAGTAAAAATTGGCTGGATATTTTCACGTAAGATCTTTTAATAATTGCAATAAATCTAGTAAATTTTATAAAATTCTGATTATTACGTGGAAAAATTACTATAAAAAGTTTTTAACACGAAAATCATTATGGACGTTCCCGACGTTTTTATTTTTAATTGAAATTGAGTTTCTTTTTTCTTTTCTTCTTAAAAATTCGTAACTTTCGTTGTAAATGTGCAGCAAATATTTTCCCATTTTTCCTAACAATTTTCGAAACTACGGCGGAGACTCTATGAGTGTCGATTAGTTTCGGGTTAAAAAAAAGAAAATATCTCGAACAAAAAGTTACAGTTTGTCACAATATCGACAAGCTGTCAACGGTTTATACATCACACGTACTGCACAGGGCATCGAGGTCTATGCGTTAAAAACCGGTGCGCTCGTCCTCCCCATAGCCGTTTCATTACTCTTTCAAACTTCTCTACCGCCCTACATCTATATATATATTTTATATATTTCTCCAACGAAATTTCCCGATTTGTCGAACGGCTCCGTTATTTCACTATTATAAACCGTTCCCTCGTTAAATGAACAAATATTTCTTCATGAGAAATATTAACCATCGTTACAGCATATGCACCGACAACACAAATGCGAACGAAATTTTTTATTTACAAGAAACATATTCACCAGTGTCGTATTCAAGGTAAACCTATTATATTTAATCAAGGAATTCCTATAATTATTCTTTTTTTTCAATATTTTTTCAACCCTATATTTTTTTTCCATTCGAAATTTTTTATTTTTTTAAAAACGGGTCTTTATGTTTTTCAACCTCAAAGTTTTTACTGCTGTACCTTAGAAAATAATTCACATATACAATTGGAATTTCGTATATACATAGTTTTTGTCGGAAAATTTTTAGTATCGAATATAAATCTTGATTGAAAATTAGTTCCGAGTCTTTTACGAACTTTTCCTAACAAAATGTTAAAGGAAATAAAAATTTTTCGCGAGAAATATTATTGATCTTCATACTAAGCGTCTCACCATAAACCATTTAAAAGAACTACCATAAATTGATAAAAAAGAAAAAAATTATAAAATTGAGAGAAAAAAAAAAAAAAAAAAAAAACATGGTTACAAGCGTTGCATTCAAGCTAGACCTTCTATGTTTCACCGAGCAATCTCCTCCTTTATTCTCCCCTCTTCGCTATGTTCGTTCGGTCGGTCGCGAGGATAATTAACGACGCCGGTAAAACAAAGGGCTGATACAGATCGTAAGAAAGACGAAGAATGAGACGGCAACGAGGAGAGGGAGGAGAATAAGGAGTCTCTCCGGTCGTTGTCGCCCCTTCGAAATCCTTTACAGTCACGGAGATGCTAATCTACGTCGTATACTATAACACTGTCTCGCTCTTTCTATGGCGAGCGTCGAGAGGTCGCGGTTCTCTATCTTCGGACTCGCTCGTAGCGCAACCTATGCTATATACTTACGATCGAACGCGGAGGGCAAGTCGAGCGCGGTTCAGAGAATAGTCAGAGCTTCTCATACAGTTGAAACTCAGAAAAGCAAAAGCACAGGTTCTCCGTAATTTCAATAATGGCAATAATGGAATTTCAAAGATGGCACAAATAGAAACTAAAACCCAAACTAAAACCCAAAATAAATAAAATAAATAAAATAAATAAAATAAATAAAATAAATAAAATAAATAAAATAAATAAAATAAATAAAATAAATAAAATAAATAAAATAAATAAAATAAATAAAATAAATAAAATAAATAAAATAAATAAAATAAATAAAATAAAATAAGCGGAGCGTCGCGGACACTTCATCCTTAAGCGTTCGCGTAACGACACAGAGAATAAATGCGAAAGAAAAGGGGAAAGGAGACGTGAGACTTATATTGTGTAGGTACGTATGTGTTTCTCGTGGCGAACCTGCTGTCTCCTGTGCTCGGTATTATTCTATACATGCTCTACTACCTTCGCCGCCAACGCGCCGCTTTCTTTCCTCTTTATCCTTTCCCTTTGCTCTCTTTCTCTATCTCCGAATTTTTCGTATATGAAAGCAGCAGCCGGCTCGTCCGATTATGCTAATGCATCCGCCCACGATCCGTATAAGTTCTCCCTCTCTATACGTATATGCTGTATTACGATCCTCCGCAGCATCTTTATTTTTATTTTTTCTTATTCTCTTGTGCTTCTCCCCCCCCCCCTCCCCCCGCCACCCCGCTCCCCTCCCCCACGACGAACGCACTCGTTGTAAACGGATATAGCGGACTATATTATATGCGAGGTTACAGATGCACCGTTTATGGTTACTGCTTCGGTTTTGTAGATTAAATAATAAAGATTATTATTATGGGCGGGATTTAATTATTCATATAATGATAAGCAGAGCAGTTTAACTTAAGAAAGGTTTGTAAGGATTTATTGTTTCGTAAAATAATTTGAAATTCATGAATATCAATTTTTTTTTTCCAATGATAGTACATGATAGTAATAATTAGTGGTTGAAAAAAAATCGGTCATTATAAAAATAATTGGCAAGAAATTATCGCGGTTATTCACTGATTTTCAGACAGATTGACACTATTTTAATCCGGAATACTGAATATTTTCATTCGTCGACATTCGAATATGACTTGACATTATTCTCAACTTCTTTTGAAAAATTAACGAGAACTTTTTCAAATGGCATGAGAATAGAATTGCTGATGTGATTAAAGTCCTAGAATATATTTCTAAATATGAATTTACGGTATTATGATGCATTTTCTTGCTTTCAATTGCATATTTTTTATTTATTTATACTACAATTTAATTTGAATTATAAAAGGAATGTAAATGATTCACAACTGTATATTTTTCATTTATATAAAGAAATTAAGAACAATTTATATAAAGAACCTAAAGTACTTCAGTCCTAAAGCACTAATAAATCATTAATCTATTTTAACCCCTAAGAAATTTCCAACTCGACAATCTCACTTTTCCTTACGAATTTTCCAACGACTGTTCGAAAAGCTAATGTAGAATTTTTAAGTTCGTGCCAGAATAGCATTACTTTTGGGATGATAAAGCTCCTGCATAAATCTATAAATACGAATATATTCGTTATTATACATGTGAAAGAAAATGGCACGTAGCTACGAGACGTCACATTCTCGTTTCAGTCCCTTAGTCGGATATGTATGCGGGCTCCAGGCGAACAGCCACATCACTGCAATTCCCCCGCGTCCACAAACACAGGTTTTTGGTGATGTTATTCGGTGGCCCCAAGTGATGCGCGGACACGTACCGCACGGAAGCTGCGAAACGGGAGTGAAAGAGAGCCTCGAGAAATATGACAACGGCGACGGAGTCCACGACGACTGTGACTATAGTACCTACATTTAGTAGGTGTACGCGTCGTTCACGTTCATTCTCGCAGCTCACGAACCGCAACTGGCATTTAACAAATTTCGCACGTGAGCCACGTGGCAAGCGTGGAATTATCCGGGCAATGCGGGGGTGCAACCACGAAGAAGGCATAAGCCATGAACGAGCGTGTGGAATCGGCCCTTCACTCCCTAACATTTTTTTCTTCTACCCTCGCTTTGCCGACGAGCTGATTCTTTTTCCTATAAGCAACGTCGTATTTACATTTGCTCAAGCGAGCAGAAATTTCTACACTGCATTTTTTTTATGTAGGTTTTTTTGGGTTAAAGTCTATTTTGGAAAATTATTCTTTTTTAAATAAAATAAAAACAGAGATAGGAAAAAATGAACGGCCTTTCGAAAATTAATTTTTTTCCCCTGGTAATAATTGTCTACGTTTACCTGATGTAGTTGATTTGCTCTTAATGAAGGTAGATAGGTCGAAATTTGTCACATCGTCAATTCCTACAGGTCTGCATTTTGTGACTCACCTGAAACAAGAAAAATATGTTAGTGATATTTTATTGTACGAGTAATATGTATTTTTGTTAATTTTTATTCATGGTATGGACCCAGCTCTTAAGGGGATCCAATGTAAAATTAGGTCTTTTAATATAAATTATTATTAACTTTACTCAAGTTTAAAAAAAAGTACTTAAACTAGCTAAAATTCATATCAAATGCTATAAACCTGTTATTTTGTAAATCCACCAAAATACTGCAAAGTTATTTAAAATTTTCACTTGACGTAGTTTTTTAATCAAATGGGTGAACGGAATTTAGCTTTCGATTTGTAATTTTATATGTACATTTTACAACGTTCAAATGCAAATCATTGGTAAATTTTGTTATTGACGATAACACCTCTTCTTTTTCAAGTAACTCAGTCCCTAAAAACAATTTATTTAATTTTTTACTACCAATAAGTATAAGGCTTTTTTTGCTCGTGACAATTTCAATTTAAGCTTATAGGTATTGTATACTCTTTAAGCGTAATAGTCACATTTAGAAAGGGAGAAAAAAAACAAATAAGCGTAAATTGTGGTACAATTATTCGGCCCTGAAATAACAATTCCAATGGATTCGAATATCCTGATCCCTGGAGCCTAGAGCCCTGATAGTTGTCCAGTATAACACACGCACACGTCTCGTAGTATCAATTTCCCAAATCCACTACAGATTCGAGGTAAAAGTGGTACATGTACCATTAAATTCTTCGTTCAATCCAATCAGGATTTCTCATCATCTACAAGTACATAAACATACGCAGCGAGAGTCAGGGGAACTAAAAAAACGACAGCCATTAATCCAATCCTATATCCCGGTAGGTCGAAACCGGCGGAATCGGCGCTGTGTCGTTCTGTATATAGTTCTGATGCTATACACACTATGCGTTCGGCCAGGGTGAGGTGGTGCAACAGTGGAAGGGGATGCAGTATGCTCCTGGGTGCCGGTTTAGTGTACGCTCGTTGAATTCACAGAACCGCCACATCAAACGAAATCGACGAGGTCTGGTCGAACCGCTAGGGGATTCGTCGGGTGAACCTCGTCGGGCAAACGAACGAGCCAACGGACCAACGAGACTGCATGAGTATCATCACCATCATCACAAAAAACATTGACAGCATTACCAAAAAAGAGTCGAAAAAAAAATAAATAAAACTTAAGAATAATCTGCACTAAGAAATAATTATAGAAACATTTTTTAAAATTTTGCGTATAAAAATATATCATAATTTTTTTGATCGAAAAATAATATATTTAATTTATTATTTTTCACGATTTATTTTTGATGATTTGAGTGAATAAACCATTTGTATTTACTTTGATAATGGTTGTGGAATATTTGAGGATTCTTGATTCATGCAATCATAAATAATTTTTTTTTGTTTGGAATTTTAGTACTCTGGCGGAAAAAAATTGGGAAAAATGAAATATAATGTAATTTGTCAAGAATTTTTTTACGGTGTTTTGATAAAATTATTTTTTCAATGAATCGGATACTTTTTGTGTATATAATACAGAATCTTTTGACAAAAAAAAATTAATATTTGCGACTTTTCAATCGACAATAAAAAATTTTTAATCTTATTTTTTTTAACAATTTTTTTGCGAAATTGCAAAATTCAAACTATTATTTTTATCCTATTTTTTAAACTAATTTATTAATAACTTTGGGCATTATTATTATTGTTATTATAAATTATCAGTGGCGGTGGTAATTATTAGACCTTTTAAAATTAAATATTTATATTTAACTGAAACAAATAAATTTGTCTCCCTCGCAGTAAAACTCTCGAAAACAGCCAAGATATTTATGGAAAATAGTAGCAAGTCACCACATTATGCTGCATTTCTTGCAGCACGACAGTAATGTGTGCATCGTACTGTGAGAGGATACTCGAAAATTTCTTTCTGTTTGCCTTTTGCCTTACACAGGGACAGGAGCGATGCGTCTGTCATCCTGTATAGGTGCCTAGGGAATAGTAACGCACACGAGTTGCGCACGGATCGCTGTATAACGCGTCCTCGAGGGCAGCGAGCCCTGCGAGACTAGGAGAGGAAATAAAAGTGCGCTCTGGGTCTCTTCGGGATGACGGATGGACGATGAACGGAACGGCGTCGGCACAGAGACCTTTCAAGTCCTACTTCGACGAGAGAATAAACGAAAGTGAGACAGAAACACAAGAGAGAAAAAAAATAAATAAAAAGGGAGAGACATACATAGTACAGAAAGAGTCGTATTAACCCTCTGACTGTCCCTGGGTGATTATCTAATACGGCAGTACAAGACCAAGCTACATATTGTATGTATTACTGATGTGGGGCTGTACGAATAGGTATGTTGTGTAGGTATATCGTCCAAAACTGATGACACGAGGGCAAACTGTTCAGCTGAATAGAGCTACCGTCAGAATTGGGGTGATGATCATTGTGGAGTGGAATATATATATATGCTGTGGAAAGTACAAACCGTTAATAGTGTACTGAACGGTTGGATGGGAAAAAATTATGTGGTTTGTAGCAGGATATTACATTTTTGGTTCACGTAATGGACCTGATCGATTCTGAAGGCAAAAAAAGTTTTTAAAATTGGGTGGACTAGGGGCGTTAATTTCTCAATTTGTTATTAAAAACATTTTAGTAATCGAGCATTGATTATTTAAGACCTTATAACTATTTAATTTTGAAGTGGCTGGTCGAAAATTCAAACAGAAATGCATATACCGATAATTTGATGATATTTTTCCACTATTCAAGATTTTTATACCCCGATGTTATCCTCCAGGTTTATCTTGAATGGACATTGTCTCTTGTGGTCCAGGTGTACCACGACGTTATTCTCCAGCTTTTGATATTGATTAAATCCAGAAAACTCGTCGTCTCTGCTGTTACGTGACAAATCAGGAATCTCGAAACCTTGTACTTGCATTTTAATGAGCCGCAAATTTTATTTGATGGAAGCAACTCTTTGAACGCTGTACCAAAGTGCGTGTACACGTGAGCGAGGATGATCGCAGATCGAACGCGTAAAATAGCAGCCACCGTTAATTCAAGAAAATTCTTTGACGTAAATCGTGCTCAAAGGACTCGTACGTTCCGTTGCATTGCAAACGGATCCAACATGTTCATGGACACCTCGACGCATACCTCGACGTTGGACCCTGGTGATTCAACTTTAACGAGGTGTAACTTGTACCCAATGCAATTAAATCTTTCAGTTCTATGTAACCTTCAAGTGCTGTGTCAAGTTGCTCGAAATTGACGAACGACGATCTGGCTTTACGCGAGTTCATTCGTCGAGATAGCCGTACAAGAGTCCTTTGGCTCTTGTTGAACGTGCCAATAAATGATTCTGGGAATTCACGAAAAACGAATCATACAAGTATTTATCATCGCAGTTGAGAATAATGACGAAAGTGATGAACATAGATGAATTATTATCACGAATAATCGGGTGAAAAATACCGGAAAAATACCGTTTTGACGTACACCCAAAAAATTGACGTTTCCTTCGCTAACATGTAATTTGAGTTTTTTTTAATGATTGGATTCGGACTATTTGACGTTTTAATATGTTATGGGTCTTAATTCAACAAATGGACCGTAACCAAACGTAATGGAATCATCACAACTTTGGCATATAAGTGTAGCATTGAATTGGGGCGAAATCAATTACTTAATGGCAAATTGGACGAAAGGATGTAGGCATCCTTTTATCTCTTTTAGCCCATTCAATGCATTCCCCATCAGCCTAATCACTGAACCTTGCTTACAACAACTGCAAATCGAACCCAACTCAGTATTTTCCGTTTGCCATATGATATTTTTTTAAAACCTTGCCAAATATAGTAACATGCTATCGTAATTTCTAACCAAAATTTCAGGATTTGTAAAACACATTTATGACACTAAATGATTTCCGAAATAATTTAACAATGCAAATATTTTTGACACTAGTGAGATAGCAAAAGTTGCCTGCGTAGAAAAAAAAGAGTTCAGGAATGTATCTAGATTGAAATCTACGTTGAGAAAAATTATGGTATTAGTAACTATAAAGTGACGACTATCAATTTTTAGTTCGTACAACTAATTTTTTTATAGTTGCCACAACTATCAAGTAGTTGCGGTAACTATGTAAATAGTTGCATGGTCTAGAAATTAATAGTTGTCACTTTATAGTTGACTGTAATATTACGATTTTTCTAAGTGTAGTCCAGAATGAAGTACAGGAATTGATCCAATCCTGTACTCTCTGTGAAGTTCAGGATGGAGTATGGCATTTTATCTGGTCCCATTCTCTATTTTGAATTCCATTCTGGACACCATCCTGAACTCCAACCGGAATTCCATTTTGGATTCATTTTATCTGAATTCATTTCGTAAGTGTAGCACGGTATCAATTAGTTAATAGCAAATAGGATGAAAGGACGCACGCATCCTTTTATCTGTCTTGGCCTATTCACTGCCTTCCCCATCAGCCTAATCACGGAGCCTTGCTTACAACAACTGGAAATCTAAACCAACTCAGTCTTTTCCGTTTGTCATATAACCTTTTTTTTTCTCCTCTGGCCTATTTGTCGTGTACCTTGTCCTTCCTTCCTTTACAACCCTCGAACGACCGCACGAGCTGATGCTGAGCCCAGAAACAGCATCGCTACGTACCGCGACATACGGCGTCCGGACGGGGTTGGTTTGAATGGGAGCAGGAAAAAAAACAACCCTTTCTACGACTGGGTGCCGCCATTATAACGTGTCGCCTTGCCTCAAGAGTACAACACACACATTCATATATATATACATACATACATACCCTTCCTAGAGCACAGAGAAAGAGAAAGAGAGAAATGGAGCTGAATCGGGTTCGCCTTTTTCCGGAGGGGCTTCGCCGCTGGACGGGAATAGCAGAGAAACCAAAGGAAGGGAGGGCACCCGGTGGATTCAGTGGGGGGGCCCTACAAATTGCTGGCCTGCCACTCAAATTGGCCCGACAACGAACAATCGCTCCTATTACGTCGCATTTGTCGGTCCTGGCGCTACCCGTGTCTCCTCACATTCTGTCTCACTCTTATTTACGTCACTACATAGCATCAGCTCTTTCTCACCCCTGTTGCTACTCTATCTCGTGTTATACTTTTTCGTACGTGTGCTACAACCGTGACCGTCAGGGACCTCCAGGGTGTATGCACTACAGTTATATAGGTTTATTGTGTCACATATGTATATATATATATCTGTGTATCTATGTATATGTGTGTGTGTGTGTGTGTATATGGAGGCACTGTAGCTTTACAAGAGCAGTGGGTTGGGGAGACAAGTATCGGAGGTAGTTTCAGGCTGGTGGAAGAGCCACTGCGACGCCTGATGGCCCTGATGCCCCGCTCAAGAGTTCATAATCATTTTGCGCTCTCGAGTGCCGTATTGTAGGTACTTTACGGTACCACTGTGAGTTCTGTGTGCTCACTCATGCAGTTGTAGTTTCTGGTCGAGCGGAATGACTTCGCTACGACTTTTAGACTGACGTGAATGGGTCAACAATATCAAAATACTTGAAATTTCTATAAAAATTGGACGGGAGCTTTGGATGTGCTTTAATTTTGTAAATGGAATTGGTAGAGAAGTTTTGGATTGCGTTTTTTGAAGATTTTTAGGCTCGTAGAGGAATATTTGCGTTGGGGATAACAAATTTTTTTAATGGATGACAGAACAATTAAAATTATATGAATTTGAGGTGGAAATTGGCATGGCAGGGACACAGACATTTTGTTTCGTACGCCATAATTTTTATGAAAATGTACGGAGCCACGATTTTTTTTAGATTAATAAAAAAACGAAAAACGATGTAAATAAGCTCATTCGAGTTTTAATTTCAGACGACAGAGGTGAAAGTTCGTACACAAGTGTAGTTTCAACCAATTTCTATTCCCGTCCACTTTCCATTTCTTCAAATAATTTTCGACTTCGTAGTATCGACTAATTTCCAATGTGTTCGCCAGAAGTTAAAAGATAATCATCAGTCATATTGTTGTGATGTTTCTGAACGGTTAGTCTCCGAAGAATCGAATGAGTCAGCTCCCGTCGTTTTTACTTCGAAAATTCGAGGACTTAATTGCTCACTGATGCATTTTTAATTGATTGTTTTGAAAAAACAAACGAGCACAGCTTGAGTCAGATTGTTGAGTCGAAGATGTTCGAAGAGTGGTACGAGGAGATGCGGTTAGATAAACAGACAGAAAGTCCTGGAAAGACACGAGTGACGTGGCTAAATTTTCAAGACGTGACTGGACGACCCTTAATGACTGCTTTTTGGTACTGCAGCAGACGCTTTTCAGGGTATCTGTGCAACTTCTGGCGAGAAACGACGAGGGTCTTTCATTCTTTCGAATGCTTCTGCTTTTGCTTCTGGGTTTCTGCTGATGACGATCGACCCTGTGCACCAGTGACCAGAACAGGGAGGTTGGAGTCGTTTTACCAAAGACACGCATGCACTGACTCGAATACCAGATGGAACCAAGTGTTAAGAAACCGAGACGAGACATCAGGGACTCGCTCTCTATTCTCAATGCTGCATACTCTGCTCTTATGGTTTACTATTTGTTTTTGTATTATAACTTGGGATGGTCGTGAAGGCGCGCCTTCTTCTTTGCATCCGTCCACCCTCTTTGGCTGTTACGAGCATCTATCCCGGTGGTCTCCAACAATTTTTTCACTGCTCGATGCTTCACGATGACACATACAGTTTTAGTTGATGCAAAAGTAAAAGAGATTATATCATTTTTAAGCACCAGAGTATTCAAGTATGGAATTATGTAAAGAATTGGTAAATATTATTTGTTAAAATACGTAAAAATTAAAAAATGTTAACACTAGAGGGAGTTTTTATAAAACGGATTTCTTTTCCTATGCCTGAATGTCAATGAAAGACAAATCTAAAAAAAATCTGTTTTGGAAAAAAAAGTTCAACGTTTAAATGTAAAAAGAAGATAAAATGAAATAAATATTTTTGGTCAAAAAAAGATGTGCACTCTTTTTACCCCGCCACAGGGTTCTGAAAATTGATAAGGGAATACGTTAATCCAAAAAGAGAAAAATTCCAATAATTTTAAACGTGGGAAAAAATCCAAATAGTTACTAGATATTTCAGACTGTGAGCGGTGACAAAAAATCTGTGTTCAAAAGAACAGCATTTTGTTGTTGAATGCACAACACCATGTGGTATGCTGGGAATGCAGTGTATACAATTTAACACCCAATAGTGTGATGAACGCGGTTGACTCTCAATTGGAAAAACAGACTAAGAATGTGACCCTCACGGTTCAGACAAGTACTACATAAACATGGCCATTTAGAAAGTATACTTTACATTTTTTCCGGATAAAAAGGACAAAGAAAACCCCTTAAGACAAATAGAACTGGATAAAGGAATTTTAAATACACTGAATAATTAAGAATTGGATTCGCTAATATCTTTCAATCAAATATAGCCCAATACGACATCTAATAACATATATATATATATATATTTTAATTACTTAAAAATTCGAACCTTGCACATCGCTTCCTTATCATTTTTCGCTTTTTGCAGCTATCTCTAAGAGAAAGCAAAAATACCAGCTGTGACACAAAATACGAAATTTTTCTTACTGGTTTCGCATTTCTCCCAGTGAACTATCCAAGTTGAGTCTCAACTTCACTTATCATCCTACGACTACCCAAAAAAAGTACAAATAATATTGCAAATGGAATTTTCGTCCTTCACCAATTTTCCAATTTACTTTTCTTTTAAAAAGCTCCACCAAACTTTCTTCCCAGCCCATCTCTCGAAAAACTTATTATTTATCATCGTCCAACATGAAAACTTGACTCCAGCAGGACTCGCTAAAATATTAAAATATCTCCCTATGCTCGCCAACTTCT